>CM076582.1:471565906-471960419 GCA_034641835.2 Pinus albicaulis | reverse complement strand
ACATAAGACTATTGGCCCACACAATTTCTTGCGCAAGATCACTAACTTTAACCTAGACCAGATTAGTAATGCTTTTTGGAGTTGTTTACGGAGGGGAGGAATTGTTTAGAAGGCCAAAAGTGGTTGGAATTTGGATAAATTTGTTTTAAGAAATCTTGTAGTAGCAATGTTTGAATCATGTTTTTGATAGTAGAAATGGATTTAACCATCAAAAATATCTAAAGCACCGAAAATATTGAAGTTTGATAGCTATAATTTAGATTTACAAGAATCACTACCAGATTTTCTTAAAATCTTACGAGAATTTTCATGATTTTCAAAGCAGAAAAACACTCTAATTAGACTGCTACCTTTTGTTTTGTTTTGGCTCTTAAATTAAGTCCTTGGCAAATAACATGTTGATATTAACAATCAATTATATGACAATTAAATATTAATAAAATAAATAAATAAAATAAAAATAAAAAGTTTCAAAGTTATATTTTGTTTAATTGATTAATATTTCTAATATTTGAATAAATTAATACATAGTCAATTGAAAAATTGATGTGTAATATTTCTTGGACTGCACGGATAATATCATAATTTTATATCATTTTTATATAGAGAAAAATAAAGTAATTTAATAAAATTTACGATATTTTCATTTTGGGAGATGAGCAATTTATTTAATTTTTAATATGGAATTGATATATAATATTTTTCAAATATTAATATCAATACATAGTTTAATGCGGATCACAAATTAAATATTTCAATATGCATGTTGAGTAAAAGATTTTAACATCTAATATCTATAGATATAGATACGATGGAAATTTGTAATTCCTTCAATGTTTAATATGAAGTTGATATGTGACATGTTAAAAAATATTAATAACAAAAATAATTCAACATGTGTGTAGAGAGAAAGAGAGTCCCCTCTTTCTATATATAGAGATTATATCCTATGGATATATGTTTTCTACTTCCAAATATGGAAAATGTGAATCATAAATAAAATATTTCAATGTCAATTATGTATATTTGTATAAAACTAGTGATAATAATAATAATAATAATAATATAGTTAAATCATTTTATTAATGTTTTCTTAAAATGAGTATAGATCTATTTAGATTGAAAGGAACCAAATTTCTTGAAATGAAAATATTTCCTCAAATTTTATACTTGAAAATAAATCATCTTAATTTTTTTTATCCTTCTCAACACTTATCCTTCAAAATTGAAATAAATCTATATTGATATAAAATTCTTCTATATCATTAATATAACAATATCATTTTACTAAATCATTTTTCCAAATAGTTATTTAATTTACATTACCACACCATGAACATAAAATGAGTCTATAGAAAATGATAAATGTGTCCCAATAAATAGAATGGTGAGTCACATTACTATATTATATTAGTGTTTGGACACGTTAATACTTTAAAATATTACTATTGGATCTTATCATTTACTTCAACAACTTTATTTAAATGTCACATTCATTCTGAGCTACACCATCCCTTAGCATAGTTGGATTTTTTTCCACAAAATTTTGAACCAATTACCTTTTCACCACAAAATGCCTTGACAAAAAAATTTGTCACCATCTATCATATGCCCCATGAGCAACACTATATCTCAATATTAAAAATAATTGACTTTCTCATCAAATATAATACTTTAATAAACATAAGTTAATTTGATGAATAACCACCTAAATATAGATTTTAATAAATGGCTTGCAATCATTCATATTTTATCTATTAAATATGGAACTCCAACAAACATGAGTTTTACATATAACTTTCACACAAATGTGCATGGTAAATGATGCCTTCTGATTAACCAAATATGGATTTTATATGCAAATTGACTTACCCATCAAAAACGGTTGATAAAACAAACAAATGTATTTTTATGTTCATATTTCCACTCTTAGAATAAATTTATTCTAATTTTGCCACTCAACATCAAAAATTTGTTTCCAACACTAAACTTGTAAGCATTCTTAAGGTTTTCCAAAAACTTCATGTGTACCAGAATATAGTGAACTAATAAGTTGTGTATATTTGTTCCTATTAGAAAACCCATCAAACATAGTGTTTATTTCTTCAATCATATTTAAATTAAAAGAAAGCTCTCATCATTACGCACACACCATGCAAAAAAATTATTCAAAACTACTTACAGTTTTTAAAAAGACTTTCATTTTGAAAAATCACATGGTAGACATGAGTTGTGTAAAGTATCTTTGAGTGTAACTTGTGAAAATGTTACAAACATATAACTTTCTCTCAAATTCTCATCCCTTGTTTGTCTTCTCCCACCCCACATTATTCTCTATCCCAAAGCATAATCTTATCTTGAGCACATCCAATTGATAAGTGCACCTTACTTCAAGCTTTTATTCAATATACCTAGCTTCCACACCTTTTTTCTAATTATTTTTTTCGAGGAAATATTTGGGCAGATCAACCTGAAGGGATCACATCCCACTAGCTTATTAGTAAAGCCTAACCCTAAGGGCGTCGAGGAGAATTGACCTTGTGACCACCCATTATCAAGGTGATTTAGCAACAGGAACTCAACCAATTGAACTAACCCTCGGGGTTCACACCCTTCTTCTAATTCAGGAAAATATTCACACCATTTTCCTCTTATTACATACACCTATTCAACATAGACCCAACTCACATAATAGCTACTCACACATCTAGAAAGAAAACAACCATTTTTCAACACTATGGTTCCTAGTAATTCCTCTATTTTTAGCTACAAGCCAAATTATCCCTTTTACCAATGTTTTTCAAGCCACATTTACCGAACTATAGGGACATCACCACCAACAATATGCCAACATTGAGAATCTCTTACATTCAAATGCACACCATGTTTACAAATATTGATAACATACTAGACCTTCAAGGGTAGTACATGTTGGGTAACCAACATGTTTTTCTGCCACATCATATCAAGTATCAAAAACTTTTATAGGGATTTTGAAGGCTACACATCACCTCACCCTATACTCATTGCTATTAGAATTGAACCAGTTTTGCTAAAATGACTAATTAGACCAATTTATAGGGTTTGTCAATTCAAATCGGTAATGGTTGGTTTTGTACTAATAAATTTTACAGGTTTATAGGGCTTGTTGGTTCGAATCAAGAGTCTAAATTAGAATTGGTCGATTCCATACTTGATCGGTTATTTTTGTGATGAAAATAACTAGTTTCATATGAAACCATCCTTCAATATCTAAAATGACTAATTTTAAACAAACAAAAAAATAGTTCCATACTAATTTGTACACCAACACATGGAACAACAAAAATTACCACAAAATATTTTTTAAAACAATTAAAAAAGTGGAACCTTAGTAATTAATGGTAATAACATTGGTAGGAAGGATGCAGAGCGACAACTAAGGTTTCTATGGCTCTACGATCAATGGTGAATTCTACTAATAGAGAGAAGAAATATGTTAAAGGAATGGAAGCTCAAGCCTCGGTTTCATATAATGTCATGTTGAAATCCATATATGTTCTTCTGGTTGTCCAAGAAACTCTAGACCTTAATGTCCCTTTGAAATACTATGTCTCTAGTGATGAAAACAAATCAAAGCAGGGTTTTGTCTATAGATCTAATGGGTTTTGGTCATGATTGATTGATCTCCACAAGTGGATTTATGACATGTGGAAACCCCTCTTTACTTACTCAATCTGAATATTTACCATTTGGCTTGGGTTTTTTTGTTGTGGTTTTTGATAATATTGAGGATAACAAAAATATTTGTGAATTTGGGCCCTAGTTTTGGGACAATGTTGGTTTTTTCATGTAGCCCTAGTTTCCCACATTTGATCCAGTTACAATGCCAATATCCATGGATCCTGTTTGGGTAAGGCTCATGAACCTTCCCCTGCATTTTTGGAACCTCCAGTGTTATATTCCATTCATAATGCATTACGAAAGTTTTATTTCCGCAACTAAGAATCTATAATTTTTTATAAAACCACTTATGCTCTAATATGCGTTGAGATGGATTTCAACAAGGGTTTTCCTAATGAGATTAATATGACAACTCCAGACTATGTGTGGGTTCAGAATCTGTATTATGAAAATGTTTCCTTTCAATGTCGAGCATGTTATGAAATATGGCATGTACTAACAAAATTCCCAAAGCATTTGTAATGAAACAGAGTCTGGAAAATTTACCAAAGGCCAAAATGGTGGAAAGGAGCTCAGAGAGAACACTATAAAATATATAAAGAAGAGGCGAATCAGGGTAAGAAAGAGGCCAAGGAAAAATAGGAAGAAGTTATTAACAAAGAATATACATTAAAGAAAACAAAAAACAATCAAGAAGATGTTCATGAGGACCCTCCAGATTCAACAATGTAACACCCCACCCCATATTTACCCACTTTCACTAGCTCTCCAGGGTAAACATGAGCTGAGAGTTACTATGCATGACCCAAAAACCAAGTTCAAATTATGGAATTGGAACCTAATATCCCAAAATTTATTGTAATCTCCTAGGAACACCTGATCACCAAGATGTCAGAAAACGTCCACTGATCAACCTTTCCTGGACTGTAACTTCCTTTTTCACTTACTTCACAACCCAAATGCACACATGAAAGTGACTACATGCAACCAGAAGGCTCCAACCACATGCACGGGGGAATTTCGGTTGTAACCATATGGAATATTATTTAGGCTAGTATTTAGGCCACTTCCTAGATCTGCCCAAAATTTTCCAGAAATCTGCCATCTAGTTGTTGGAACCTCTAAAATAAATTTCCATAATATAATCATACTCACGCTTACAAAACATGCAATATTGATTTATGAAAACACTTTGTAGACAAAGTACATGTAGCTTATAAATGCATATTTTCTCACTGATTCAATAAGTTCATAAAAGAATCATCAAGAAGTATTGATGTCATCTGTTACTAGTTGCAACAACACACATTAGCTCATGCATTCATATAATATAACCAAAAGCCCATGAAACCATGGAATGGATCCATAAATAAGAAATATACCATGCATGTAAACAACATTTAACCATAACATAACCATGACAGACCAATCATTAAATCATACATAAAATAAAAAATTGTGCTCATTACTCTCAATAAGAATCAACACATAATAACATATGAAAAGTCTAAGCAAGTCAGGGAATTCCTCATACCATCCGACCATAGATTGAGACTGAACAAAATATTTCTTTTAGCCCAATCACCCCTGTGCCATAATTACAAGCATGAATGTAGGATCTCATGGGATAACCCAAATATAACCAAATAGGGACTCCAAAGATTAAACCACTTCCACCCTCAAACCATAGTGATCTCATCTAAACCGATCTGGAGATCACCAAAACTAACAAAATTTTGGATGCCTTATAATTTATTCACCATACTTGAAGGAATTTTCCTATCTCCAACCACCTGTCAAGGGCTTCCCAAAGAAAACCATCTCAAACACCAACCCTTGGGATTTTCCTCAGACCACCTCACCTAGATCCAAAATCTTTTGGAAATCCAAAGATCAACCAAGAATGAATCCAAACACACCATGGCTACCCAGGAAATAGCGAAGTCAAGGTTGTACCCATTATTAATCCAAGCAAGCCCAATGCCAATGATAGAAAAATGATCATGTGAACCAAAGGCATGCATCATGCATTCAAATCCTAGCAAGGAAATCACACATGCAACCTGTTACCTATAAAACCTTCCTATTGTAGCTTCTCTTCCAAACTTGTCCTCACACTCCCTTTCTTTCCTTTGCTTGCTTTCTTTTTTCTAGGTGCTCTTTTCCTCCTAGTCCAAGTGAGAATGCATCAATGTCCAAGTGAAGGCTAGAATTTCCAAGAGTAACTAAGAGATTCATATAATGTTCTCTCTTTCCTTTCCTTTTATTTTTCCTTTTATTTTTCTTCAATTTCCTTCATTTTCCCATGCATGCATATTCTTGTCTCTTCATATTCCTTTTCTCCTATTTTACTTTATTTATTGAATTAATTTCCATTTGTTTCCCTTTTCCTTTTGCCAATTTCCAAAGCCAATAATTAACCACAAGTGATAAACATTGTAATGTTTTTCCCCTCCATTCATCTTGGAATATGTGTCTCCTAACCTTAGTCTTGTTTATCCTTTATAATGTCCTTCTATTTACATGGAAAATCAACAGAGGGTTTGTTAAGACTAGAAAATCGTACAACAGAAGACGACATCAATTAATTTTGAGCCTAAGGATTTATAGGACAGGGATACATTATGGAATCAAGAAGTATTTAAAATCTCTAAGGTTTTGAGAAAATCAAATTTGAACTAGTCATAAATGCTCAAATGCGCGCTTTTTCCTTCGTAAAGAGCACCTTCTACGCGCAATGGAGCCCGATAAGCTTGCATTCCTAGAAGTAGAAAAAATTCACTTTGCGGGACCACAAGCAAGTGAAGGACAATTTCTCCTTATGTGAAAGCAGCCTAAGGACAACAGCAGCACCTCCTTAGACATTGTGTGAGCACACAAAAACATATTTGAGCACACAATGGAATCACATCCCTCCCTTGGGTCACCATCCATGATGTACCAAGGGAGGGAAGGAGGATTTGAAGCTCACCTATATAAACCCACCAAAGAGATGAAAAAAGGGTGATCACAAGGTTATGCTAGCCAAAGTTTCCCAAGCAACACCAGCATCGTGTGTGACCCAAGGAGCTGGAGCAAGAGAGGACTTAATGTTTGGCCACCCAACATCTTAGTCCACCACAGCAGAGAGAGAGAGTTAGACTGCATCAGAAGGCAGAACTTGAAGGACAAACATCCTTGCATCGGGACCTAGAGCCATTGCCTAGGGGCCCTTTGGAAAGTGGGTAAGATTTTTTTTCATTTCAAGCATTCAATAAGAAGAGGCCATCAAGCCATTGCTTACCTTGTTACTATTTGTAACTCTCTATATAACTTCTTTTGTGTTTTTAATTTTAGTTTTTTAACAGAGCATACTTCAGCGTATTACTTCATTTAAGTTTTATGCTTTTGAGCTCTCACCACATACTGCCTATTACCTATAGTTTAGAGGGTAAACCACACTCTCTAAACTCGTGTGATTTCGTACACCCGTGTGTCGAATCCACCACAACAGGATTGGCGACTCCACTAACTTGTTTCAAGTTTATGTGGTTGTGCCATATTTTGCAGGAGACCCTTAGTCTATGCTGGAGTGGAGTTGATAGTCCTCTGACCCATCTTGCATTCCCTAGACTCACTGAGGTGACAGACTGAAGAAGGCAGCTCCTAATATTTTACCTGCAGGAATTTTGCACGCTTTTTTTGTAGGTTTTAACCCTGAACAGAAATTATCTACACACGAATATTATAACAGAAAATAAACAATAGCGAGAGCATAAAACATAGAACAGATAAACACAGAGATTTTCCCCTAGATCCCAAATCGGGACGACCAACTTGATTTTTCATTATATTCCTTTTAGTGTTACAACACATATATATACATGCTGAAGCATACATAAACCCCAATCCATTAACCCTGGATTAGAACATAACCGTAGTTCCCTTGACCAGATCTACAAAATACCAGGGGCCGAAAACCATAGTACCCCAAAACCATGTGCAAAATCATGCACAAAACATGGGTGGGTCCGCCTATGAGTGGGTCCGCACACCAAACAAATTTTCACCAGGGCACTGCCCCGGACCCCAATAGTGGGGGCTGCCTCCCCCCTTGTGACCCCCTACTACGCCCAGCGCAACATACAACGTGTGGGGCTAGTCGTGGAAAGAATATAACACATACCCAAAATTCTCCCACTTGTTGTTTTCTTTCTACAGGGGGCCACAGGAGAGCTTAGTCATTGGGCCAATTCTTCAAGAACCATTGTTTCTCTACACCAAGAGAACTTTTGAGTGCTCACAAACTTCATCAATGCATCTGCAACATTCTTCAAAGTGTCCACCTTTACTAGCAACACCCTTTTAGCCTCAACCATATCTCTAACAAAGTGATATTGAACATCAATGTGCTTTGTCTTTGAATGGTAAGTAGGGTTCTTAGCCAAGAAAATTGCACTTTGGCTATCACAGTCTATCCTTATATCTTGTTGTACCAACCCCATACTTGAACACAATCTCTATAGCCAAACTACTTCCTTGCTTGCATGAGTGGCTGCTATGTATTCTGCCTCGGTAGTTGAAAGAGCCACTACAAAATGTCTTTTACTCATCCAAATGACTGTGCCTCCAAATAGGGTAAACACATACCCACTTGTAGATCTTCTTTGGTCCAGATCTCCAGCCCAGTCTGCATCAACAAAACCATGAATGTCCAACATTATTTCCAATCCTGGTCTTCCTTGGTAGCACAAGCCATAATCACTAGTGCCACGTAAATATCTAAAAACCTGCTTCACTGCTGTCCAGTGCTCCTTTCCTGGGTTTGACATAAACCTGCTCAATACTCCCACTGAATGTGCAATGTCTGGTCTAGTACAAACCATTGCATACATCAGGCTACCCACTGCACTTGCATATAGAACACAGGACATATACTCCTCTTCTTCGTGTGTCTTGGGACACTGTTCAGCAGACAGCTTTACACCTACAGGAATAGGAACATTCACTGGTTTACTATCTTGCATATTGAACCTCTGCAATATAGTTTCGACATACTTCCTCTGGTTTAACCAGAGCTTCCTCTTTGCCCGATCTCTCTTAATTTCCATGCCCAAAATATAGTTTGCAGCACCAAGATCCTTCATGTCGAATTTGGAGAACAGTTGGGTCTTCAAATCTTGGATAATTTCTTTGTCATTTCCAATCAACAACATATCATCCACATAAAAGACCAAATAAATAACACGGTCACCAATTAATTTAAAATAAACACAGTGATCCTCCTTGCTTCTGGTGAAGCCAAGTCCCCGCATATAGGTATCAAATTTCTGATACCACATCCTTGGTGACTGTTTTAACCCATACAGAGACTTCTTCAACCTGCATACTAGTTCTTTCTTACCCTTCACCATAAAGCCTTCAAGTTGCTTCATGTAGATCTCTTCTTCTAGATCCCCGTGAAGAAATGTTGTCTTCACATCCATCTGTTCTATCTCAAAATCAAATGCAGCAGCAACAGATAAAAGTAATCTAATAGAAGTAACTTTGGCAACAGGAGAAAAAATATCACCAAAATCAATTCCTGGCACCTGGGAATAACATTTTGCTACCAACCGAGCTTTGTATTTCTCCACCTTGCCTTCTACATTCATCTTCTTCTTAAACACCCATTTTCTCCCGATGGGCTTCCTTCCCGCCGGCAACTCTACCAGATCCCATGCCTCATTTTTGTGCAAGGATGCCATCTCATCAACCATGGCCTCCTTCCAGAGTTTTCCATCCTCTGAATCTACTGCCTCCCTGACAGTTCTGGGATCATCATCAGTTATAGTTAAGGAAAAACCTGAACAAAAAGCAGATGGACTATACCTTTCTGGTTGCCTTCTTTCCCGAGTTGATCTTCTCACAGCTGGAGTTTGTGGCTCTTCCTCTTCTGAGTCTTCTTCTGTTGTAGAGTCTGATTCATCCTCCTTTAGCTCAAACTCTATCTTCTCAGGTTCCTTTGGTAGGAATTCATGTGTGACAACATCTTTCACCTCTCTAAACACCACATCTCGACTATACACAACCTTCCTTGTTTCTAAGTTCCAAAGCTTGTAACCCTTTAAACCATACTTATACCCAATAAAGATGCACCTTTCAGATTTATTATCCAACTTGGTCCTTTTCTCCTTTGGAACATGTAAATATGCATCACATCCAAATACCCTTAGATGTGAAAGAGAGGGTTTCTTACCATTCCATACCTCATGTGGAGTCTTATCCTCCAACACTGATGAAGGTGATCTGTTAACCAGATAACATGCAGTCTCCACTGCCTCTGCCCAGAATTCTTGTCCTAACCCGGTACCACTAAGCATGCTTCTTGCCTTTTCCATCAGCGTTCTATTCATTCTTTATGCAACTCCATTTTGCTGAGGTGTGTATGGAGTAATCTTCTGTCGTGCTATACCAGACTTCTTAAAGAACTCTTCAAATTCCTTCTTGCAGAACTCCCCACCATTATCTGTCTTCAGTGCCTTTATCTTCTTCTCTGTCTGATTTTCCACCAGAGCCTTAAATTCTTTAAATCTGTCAAAGACTTCAGATTTCTTCCTCAAGAAATATTTCCATGTATTCCTTGAGAAGTCATCTATGAATGAAACATAGTACATAGACTTTCCCAGTGATGGAACTGACACAGGTCCAAACACATCATTGTGCACAAGTTCTAATATCTTGTTTGCCCTCTTAGCACCAGAAGGAAAACTCGCCCGATTCTGCTTCCCATATACACAATGTTCACAGAAATCGAAATCCAAAGAGCAATTAGACATACCTTCTACCATACCATTTCTATGCAGTATCCGAAGGCCCTTCTCTCCAATATGTCCAAGCCTTTGATGCCAAAGCATGGTCTTTTCTCCAGAGACAACTAGGCTTTCCACTCCACTTTCAGGAACCATAAAATTTTTACACCCATCAATAACAGTGCTACCTTGTAGCTTGTACAGAGTTCCAGTCCGAACTCCCCGCATTAATACCAGTGCTCCCTGAACCATCTTGCAGGCATCTTTCTCGAACACTGTTTTTACACCTGCATCATCCATATTTCTTACAGAAATCAGATTTCTGGCCAATTCAGGAATATGCAGAACACCATGAAGTGTTTTAATCCTTCCACCTTGCAGCTTTAGCTTGACCTTTCCACGTCCAAAATTTTTGGCCTTCCTATCATCCCCTAGGAAGACATCACCATCATATTTTTCATACTCGCAGAACCACTCCCGATGGGGAGTGAAGTGAAAGGATGCACTTGAGTCAATCAACCATGACTCATGATCTACATGTGTATTTGAAGAAGAAGCCAAATACACATCCCCACCTTCATCCGAGGTGGTTTTTGCCTCTGCAGAAGGAGCATCATCAGATCCCTTTCCTTTCTCAGGAGCTTTAGATCTGCAGTCCTTTTTGTAGTGCCCTTCCTTTCCGCATTTCCAGCATACCTTTACAAAATTTCCCGGAGATTTAGATCTCCCTCTAGATTTGGATCTCCCACTCGAAACCTTATTCTTGTTTCTGTTTTGGGACCTTCCTCGTACAAATAAGGCATCTCCATTCTGGCCCTCCATATTTCTCCATCTCATTTCCTCCGACAACAAGGCTGAGACAATGTCATCAAAATTCAAGGTAGTTGTATTGCTACCTATTGCAATAACCAGACTGTCCCACGAGTCTGGTAGAGAGCACAACAAACTGATGCACTTATCTTCATCTAAGATTTTAATATCAACAGATCACAGCTGACTTACCACAATATTGAAGGCGTTCAGATGCTCTGTCACCAAGTCTCCATCCTTCATCCTCAGGTTATACAACTTTTTCCACAGGAACAACTTATTCACCAGAGACTTAGATTGGTACAAAGTCCCAAGTTTTTCCCACAAATTCTTCATCGTAGCTTCCCCAGATACATTCAACAATACTGAATCTGAGACACACAACCGTATTGTGCTCTTAGCCTTCCGATCCAGTTTCTTCCAGTCTTCATCTGACATTGCCGTTGGTTTAGTACCTGGATCTACCACGATCCATTGATCTTTATCCACCAGCAGATCCTCCATCTTGAGCTTCCACAACTCAAAACTCTGACCATTAAATTTCTCGATCTCTATCTTTCCGCCGCTCGCCATATTCTTTCACCGCAAGAATCGATCCCATAGATCTCCCACTGCACAGGGTCTACCACAGGCCCAAGAAAAAAACCCTCAACAACAAAGGCGTCCCCTTGAAGCCGAAACAGCTCCGATACCAAATGTAGGTTTTAACCCTGAACAGAAATTATCTACACACGAATCTTATAACAGAAAATAAACAATAGCGAGATCATAAAACATAAAACAGATAAACATAGAGATTTTCCCCTGGATCCCAAATCGGGACGACCAGCTTGATTTTTCATTATATTCCTTTTAGTGTTACAACACATATATATACATGCCGCAGCATACATAAACCCCAATCCATTAACCCTGGATTAGAACATAACCGTAGTTCCCTTGACCGGATCTACAAAATACCAGGGGCTGAAAACCATCGTACCCCAAAACCATGTACAAAATCATGCAAAAAACATGGGTGGGTCCGCCTATGAGTGGGTCCGCACACCAAACAAATTTTCACCGGGGCGCTGCCCCGGACCCCAACAGTGGGGGCTGCCTCCCCCCTTGTGATCCCCCTGTTGCGCCCAGCACAACATACAGCGCGTGGGGCTAGTAGTGGAAAGAATATAACACATACCCAACATTTTTTTCACACAAACGCGCAGTGCACGCGTTCAGGAGTGACCTGCGCACAGGAAGGTGCACCTGTCAGAGGTTTTTGCACGCAATTTGCAAAGAGATTTTTTCTCCCTAACTTCTGCATTTTTTCTGCTTGTAAGTGTGTTGGGCAGCCCCTAATGTATCTGCCAACACCTGTGTTGATACCCCATAGCTTCTGAAAATTGATTTTTGCTGCTTTTTGTAGGCATTTAGTTAGTTTTCATTTAAGTTGGTTTTTTTCAAAAAGTGTTCACATAGTTTAAGTAGGGGGCGAATTAACCATTGCTTTCCGAACAATTTATGTTTTTTGCAAATTTTGGTATGAAAATTTAGTTTAACTAGTCCAAGTAAGTGGCTCATGACCACACATGCATAAGCTAGTGTAGAAATTTTTTAGTTTAAATTTCAATTTTTTCATTTAGGAAATTGCAGGACTAGGATTGAATCGCAAATTAGAGAAAGTTATTTTTGTTGTCTTTGTGCCATTGGGTGACCCTAGAAAAGCATATGAACACTCTACATTTGTGATTTTCCATCTCCCTTTAGTCACTCAGATAGACTAATTAGGAGGTTTTGGAAGTGGCCTATTCTCCGCAAATTATTTTTATTTGAGCAAGGAACAATGTCACATAGTTTAACTAGGGGACTTTTGTAAAGGATCACTGATATCCATATGTTCAAATTATGATATTTTTCACCATACGCTCACACACATTCACCCACTAAGAAAATAAATCCACCTAAAAATAACTTAAACCAACTCACTAGATTCTCCCCACAGGGGCCACAAGTGAAATTATAGATTAAGTTAGGATCAAGAGGGTAGGCATCCAATAAGCCGCCTTGATCACGCTTCACATTTGAAACATAGAAGTTGCATTTTTAGGGAGCTTTAAAATCCACCTATCAGCCCACCGAAAAGAAAACCTGAGCGCGGCAGAGACCAGATTCAGAGGGGGTTAGACTTAGGCGCAGTGCGTACGGTATCAGTTGTGGCTACCTGACCTGGATGATACTCGGTATTGTTAGCTGACTACCAAGAAGCCCAAGACTCGAACGCTCACATGGGATGGTGGTTCTTAGTGGCCAAAACTAGGGCATCCTTTACCCTATAGGCAATGGTGCAAGCAAGCGCTAGGCCCTCTACCCTTACCTTGGTTGATTCTCTTTGACTGACTGAGGGCGTCGCCAACTCTTACGGGACGTTGTGCCAGCACTCGCAAGAAATCCTCTCAAGGCCAAGTTACTTTTGAGTGTGTGAGGACATTATTAAGTCTTCTAGGATTTTGAGTATCACGCGCGAACAAAAAAAACCATTTTTTGCTTGATTGCTCACATAGATTAAGTTAAAGGAAAATTCATTTCATTTTCGCTTTGTCTTATGTATGTGGCCATAAAATTGTCGTGATCACAGACTCGATCCTCTCAAAAAAAAATTTCCAAAACCTAAACCTAGACGACCCTCAAGAAGTTCCAATGGAACCTCGTCGGTCCAGGCATCTTTTGGACCTCCCCCCATTATCAGGAGGGGTTTCAGGTCTTTCACCGTTTAGGCATCAAAGACAGAACGTTGCCACAGTGGTTGGCTCCTCCTTTCTTGGAGCAACCTTAGTTGGGAACCCTAGCCGGTGTCCCAACACCACACCGCACATCACTCCCCCTTCGTCCCCTAGGGGGCATAAGAGTGCATCCAATAAGGGAAGCTAGCTAAATTCACAACTGGGTACGTCACAAACTAACCCTTGTTCTAACTAGAACTTCGTGTCTTCACACGTTGCCATGGCATCAACCTCTCAGTCACCCTTCTTAGCAGCGTTAAATCTACCATATTTAACCAAGCTTACCAATGACCCCATCGCGCACGATCCCAATTGGCCTCCCATGCCCATGAAGCTCCCTTCAGAAAGTTTGAGGGCAAGCAAGCGGAAGACCCAGGGAATCATATAATGACCTTTCACCTATGGTGCTCATTGAATAGCATCATTGACGATACTATTTGATTAAGGCTATTTCAACACACCCTCATGGGAGTGGCCGCGAAATGGTACGTTGAGCAACCCCCTGCTTCACATAGAACCTTTAGCGCTCTCACTACTGCATTCCTCACGTACTTTCAGTTACCCATTCACCACGATTCAAGAATGGAGTTACTAACTCATTTCAGACAATACCCCTCTACTCACATTTCTGAACATATCCATGAGTGGAGACGGCGTCGCAGCTTATGCAAAGCACAACTCGATGACCGAGTCCTTTTAGATTTATTCTTCAAAAATATGACGGTGGAGATTTCAAAGGATGTGGCGCAATGAAACCCCACATCTGAAGAGGACGCAATCAGTAAATCCCCAACAGCTTGAACTGATCTATACGCAATCAGGATACATATACAATATCCTGCCTAATGCCCCGCGCCTGCAATCTTATCAAGAATTGCCAGGTGCGTTGAACTCTGCAGACAGACTTATTGGGTCGATGACCCAAGGGTACCTAGGCAGTAGCAGTCAAAATCCTGGTTACACACATGGGTCTACCCAGAACATGTCTCAACTCAGATTCCAATGTCATCATATGCAGCAGCAAAATTTGACTAATAAGGTGCGAGCGTATCACCAAGGAGGACCTTACCCTCCGGCTGGGGGGACCCAGTACGCAGGAAGAAAAACTAACTGAAGAACTCCCCCCCAACTGCCAGGTGCAAACATGGGACAGCGGTATACCCAGTCCCAAGCACATAACCCACCGATGCAAAACAATGCACAGGTGAAATTTGTGCAGCCGTCCCAAAATCAACCACACCAATATGATCAGTAGAACTACCCTCCTAATGTGGTTAAAAGAAAGGTAAAAATAAAACTCAAAGGGAACCCTGGACAGGGGGGCAGTAACCAACAGCACCCACCGCGACCCCGGGCTGGAGATAAATCCAACCGGAACCAGAACCAAGAGCCAAGCAATGCCCAAAAGCAAGGCAAAAGGCCACCTCTACGAACAAACCATTCTTGTTCAATATGTGGTGAGTACGGGCACTATAGTCACCACTGTCCCGAACTCCCTGAGCTTAAAAAGCTTCAGAGTAACCGAGGACAAGGAGGATCTTCCCAAACAATTGCAGTTATGCAAGAACCCTTCCCCCATCAAGGAACGGTCAGCACTCAGCAGAAAAACCCCAACGATTTTGAGAAAAACAACCTTGAAATTTACATGGCTGGGGAAGAAATGTTTTTCCAAACCCGGAATTGCAGCTATGACACCCCACTAGACACCAGTACGTTAGGGGCTAGTACGAGTGCGCTGACTGCACCTTTGACCATTCCAAAGATTCCTTTGGAACCATTGCCAAAAATGGTTAAAGGGCCTAATAGGCGACCAGGTAACTACTCCAAAGCAGCCCACAATTATAGCATCATAGAAGATTTAGCTCAGTCACCTGCTGCTATGTCCGCTTTGGAGGTACTGCAGTCATGCCCGAAGCAATGGAAAGCCCTACTTTCCACCTTAGGCATCGTCGACACGTGCATGATGGCTTTTGATTTAGACAAAGCCACCCCTAGGCTTCCCTCCATGGTTTCCTTCGAGATAGCAGTATCAGTACAGAATATCACTATTCACCGATGTGTCATTGACGAGGGTGCATCCACATGCATTATGTCAAAGAATGTATGGCAGAAGTTAGGAGCCCCCGAAATCAAACCTTCCGTCATCACCCTCAAAGCATATGATGGTCAGCCCTCAACCCCCGTTGGTCTCTTCCAAAATGTACTGGTCTGCTTAGCCGAAAAAATGGTCCACATAGACATCAAAGTCTTGGACTCTCACTTGGATTACAATATACTCCTTGGGCGGAGTTACATGTACGCCATGTCATCCATAACATCCTCTGTTTTTTGCATCATGATGTTCCCCCACGAGGATCGAATCATTACAGTAGACCAGCTGACGCATGCTGAAAAGCGTCCTTTGATCAACATAGATATGGTTCTACCCTATGTAGACACAGCCACATATGGTTTTTTGCGGTATCAAGAATATGGCCCTGGCCAATTCAAACCATCGTCCATCCTAGGATCATTCCTAGGAGATCCTCCTATTATCCCTGAGGTATCACCCGATGGCACAACAACCCCGGTATGCATGATGTCCACATCAAGCTCTGAGATTAGTCAGGGCATGAACTCAAGTAGTAACGACACCGAGGAATCAGCTACTGCAGCCTCCCTATTCTATGCTGCCTCCCAAACTCTTTTCCTATACCCACCTCCTGGCTTCACCTCCCAGCAGGTCTTGGCAACACTGTAACCACCCAACATATCATTCGCATTCCTAGTGTGGTATCTCATTCCCCCTCCAAGAATGCCAGATACCAATGTTACTACGTTTGGGTTAAAGCCCCCCGGTCCCAAGGAGCCCCAACCTACCCAAGTAGTAGCTGAAACCACCCCCGCAAGGGAAATCCCCACTGCAAAACCAACAACCACGATAAAGAAAATCGCCAAGAAAGGAAAGAAAGTGGTGACCCCCACCATGCAGAGGGAGTCATCGGCCTATGCTATATGTGATGTCACAGGACACCCTACTCACATATGCCTGGAGTTGGACGAATTAAAACCACTCCTCAACTGCGAGGCAACCACCTCAAAATGGAATTCCCATAAAAAGGAATTTACTACCAAAAGTACAGGAAAACTGCTGTGTACCAATCCCACATGCACCCTCTGTGACACATATGGGAATTATACCCACCACTATCTAGAAATACCATGGTATAGGGATGCCTTACATGCAATCGAGCGATCCTATCAAGAGGATCCCTCCATCCAGTCTATTAATGACGAGCTGCACACCATCTTGTACTTACAAGAAGAACAATGGTCACCCGAACGACCCCCTGCCATACCACCTCCCCCAGTCGAAAGGTGCGTACTTTGTGATGAACTCGATCATTTCATCATTGACTGCCTAGCCTTAGAAATGTTTCAACGATGGTACCTAGTCCATGTAGTGTGGATATCCAATATTCATGCCAGATATGTGGGGATAACCACCCTGTATGTTATTTCCACTACATAATGAGATTTCGTACATCTTTAGAATGTATGCGATCGAACATCGTCTGCCTCTCCCAAGAAGACAGTGCAGACTGGGATTCCATGAACAGTTCGACGACCCAAGAGGATGTGACAAATACATCCACCCCGTCGGGGCCATCTGAAAGATAGCCAATTAGAGAGATCCGTCCCCCTCCAAATGCTAGCGACACGACAAACCACATACAATTCATGACATCATGCGTCGGAACCATGACTCGAGCTATCTGCTCATCTACCATAGGTGTCGAGACAGCTGCAGCTACAAGAGTAGCTGGCCCTATGACAGTACAGACCCAACCTATCTGCACTCTATCTACGACATCTGGTTCCACCATATCCACGATGGAGTCTTTGTCGTGTTTCTCAACTAGCTCCACCAGGATCACCCCCATTTAGTCTTAACCTACGGGGGAATAATCCCCCTTCGAGACCCTCTTTCATTCGGATGAGGATATCCTAGAAACCATGACGGAGCCTGATTACCCATGGGATGCAATGCATCACTGCTCACTGTTTCTTCCCAGGAAGGTAGTCAGTAGTGACAAGATAACTGAACCAGAGATCTATGCGATCGAATCAAAAGACTTTCTGCCATCAGGAAAAGTTGACTGGTTTAAAAACCCCATCCCCGCACCCGATACGTTCAAGGAAGGAAATATGTCGAATATTTCAACTACCATCAAAGTGAACATATCTCAAAATCCATCAAAAGTCGAAGAAATCTCGCTGGGGGCAGCATGTTCACCAGAAGAAGTAGCCTCTTATACCAAATTATTACAAGAGTATCGAGATATCTTCACTTGGGACTACTCATAAATGCTTGGGCTTAGTCCCACGATCGTAGAGCACCATATTGACACTTGGCCGGATGTAACCCTAGTCCACCAAAAACAACGTCAACTGCACCCATCAAAGGCAGAAGTAATAAAATGAGAAATCGATAAGCTTCACAAAGTCGGGTTTATCTACCCCATCGCCTATACATCTTGGGTTTCTAACCCTATTCCCGTAATGAAAAAACAGGGCACCATACGCATCTGCACCGATTTTCGAGATTTGAACAAAGCTTGTCCTAAAGACAATTATCCCACCCCCTTCATCAACCAAGTTATCGATGCTTGCGCTAGCCACAAGGCCCTATCCTTCATGGATAGGTTCTTTGGATATAATCAAATCCAGATCTGCCATACAGATTGGTATAAAACTGCGTTCACCACCCCCTAGGGCACATTCGCATACAAGGTAATGCCATTTGGCTTAAATAATGTCGAAGCTACCTTCCAAAGGGCCATGAATTACATATTGCATGACTTGGCACACCTTATCCTCACCTACTTGGACGACCTTACGGTACGCTCCAAAAAATGCTTCGACCATCTTGAGGATCTGTGATTGGTATTCCAATGGTGCCGTCAATACAACCTGCGCTTAAACCCTCTTAAGTGTGTCTTCTGTGTAAACACAGAAAGACTGTTAGGTTTTATTTTGTCCCAGCAAGGGATTTGAGTTGACCCTTTAAAAGTTCAAGCCATTAAAGAGGTCCCCCCACCTTGAACCCTCATGCAACTCCAAAGCCTGCAAGGAAAGGCCAATTTTCTGTGACGTTTTGTCCCAGATTACGCCACTTGTGCTCAAGGGTTCCTACGCCTCCTTTGCCATGACATCCCATTTAAATGGGATGATCATGCCCAACAAGCATTTGATGCGTTGAAATAAACACTATCTTCAGCACCACTTATCAGTCCCCCTGACTATAAAAAGGATTATATCCTATATCTATCAGCCTCCGACTCCATGTTGGCTGAAGTATTGGTCCAGGAGGGCCCAGATGGAAGGGAGCATGTAATCTACTACGTCAGTAAAACCCTATCCGGCCCCGCATTAAGATATGATCCCGAAGAAAGAACTGCCCTAGCATTAATCCACGCAGTGAAAAAACTTCACCATTACATCATCTTAAAAAAGACCACAATCATAGCAAATACTAATCCCATAAAATACCTGCTCACACGCCGGCTAATGAACCATAAGTACGCCCGCTGGATAGTCATTCTCCAAGAATACGACTTACAGTTTTTCTCTCCCAAAAGAAAAAAGGTACTTTCCCTAGCAGAGTTCATTACAGATCTCCCAAGAGATCCCAAAGGGTCACCAGTAAACGATTCGCTACCGGATGAACACCTGTTCTTTGTAGCAATTGTTGACCCTTGGTACGGGGATATTCTCCTATTTTTACGAACCAAAAAGTTCAAACCCCACCTCAAGCGAGATGACCGTCGACGCATATGCCAACAATCCCCTCGATACCTCCTCATAGGAGATGTCTTATACAGAAGAGGCATCGATACGATCTTGCGGTGATGCCTCACTCACGATCAAGTAGAGCAAGCCCTGAATGATTGCCACGTAGGTGCGTGTGGCGACCATCTATCTGGAATAGCTACCACCCAAAAATTCCTACGAGCAGGATATTTTTTGTCGTCCCTATTTCGCAATTGTATCACGGTTGTTAAAAGATGCAAGCGGTGCCAACGGTTCACCCACAAGGCAAGAGCACCACCCGTCCCTCTGCATCCTGTCATTGTAGCCATCCCCTTATGTAAATGGGGAATCGACGTCATGACTTGTAACCCAGCCTCATCAGACAACCATAAATACATCATCGTGGTTGTCGATTATTTCACCAAGTGGGTCGAAGCCATGCCCACATACGACAATACAACAGAAGCCACCGCTCAATTCCTGTTCAACCACGTGATAGCCCGATTTGGTGTCCCCAAAGAGTTAGTCTCCGACCACGAAAACCACTTCGAAAACGAAGTCTTCGAGGAGCTATCTCATCATCTCGGATTCACCCATGAATTCGCTTCACCATATTACCCCCAGTCCAACAGATAGGTAGAGGCCATTAACGAAGTGCTCAAAACTATGTTACAATGCATGGTGAATAACCACAAAACCAACTGACACCACATGCTCTTTTCCACCCTATGGGCATACCGCACGGCAGTTAAGGCTTCCACCGGTTTTACTCCCTTCCACTTAGTATATGGGATCAAAGCTGTGATCCCCATAGAACTCGAGATCCCAAACTTGCACACAACCATCAAACTCCTTGATGACACCCAGCCTCTAGAACAACACCTAGTACAATTAGAGCTAGTTGACAAAAATAGGTGCCAATCGCTGCAACACAATGAGGCCCATAAGAAAAGGGTAAAATAATCATTCGACCGCCACATCACCCCTCACTCATTTATTGAAGGAGAGCTAGTCCTTCGTTATGATGTCGCAAAAGAAGCCTTAAGGCTAGGAAAGTTTGAAACCCTATGGAAAGGGCCCTATATCATTAAACATTTCCTCTGGCAGGGGGCATACATCTAGATGGAACTGGACAGGACCTACCTCACTAACCGCGTCAATGACCTTTACCTCAAGAAATTCTACCCATAAGGGCCCCTGTAGCCCTTAATCCCCTAGAGTTAGAGTACACAAAAATCCCAATACCAAAATATTTTTGACCCAAAAAACCTAAACGCGCTCAAAATATCACCATGGATCACCAACTTGAACCTTATTTCGGGTTTGCTGATGGAGCATCGCGATGGTCTCAAAACTTAGCTGCAACATCCTGGATCATCTATTACCTTGACCAATCGCCACTATGTTCAAATGGCGTGTGAATCGGATCAGCAACCAACAATTAGGCAGAATATGATGTCGTTATCGAATTTATGTGCGACGCCCTCCACCAGGGCATCCGCCATGTGCATGTCTACCTAGATTCCAAGTTAGTAGTCTTGCAGTTAAACCAAACATTTGATACTAGGGATGCAAACCTATTTAGAAAATATTTGCGTGCCAGAAGATTAAGCAGACAATTTGATTATATTACATTCTCACATGTATCAAGGAATAAAAAACAAACAACTCATCGCATAACTAACAATATGCTAGACTGGAATAAATCGCGAGTAAACAACCATACATAAAAAGCCAAAAAACATGTATATCCATCAGCATAACACAAAATGCATAAACCGAAATAGACACCACACCATGTAGAGCTGCAAAAAAGATCTCTCATATATATATCAAAAAATATGTGTATTAGAGTAAAAAAATAATATCACTGGCCCATTGTCTAGCCAAAAAATACAGAGGTCATCAAAAATAAGGGAAGCATCCTCATAACGAGTGCTTTCCATATGTACAAATCTACTCTAGGGGAGTGCCCCCTCAAGAGGAGCACCTGGGCCCACCACTGCTCCTGGTGCCACCATCGGAGCCTCTGTCACCACTGCGATAGCTACCCATCATAGAGTAGGCCAGTAATCCCTCTCATGTGCCATCACTTCCTCTAGCCATGCCTTCTCGAAGTCATCCATAAGACCTCGAGTAGGCATCCCATGGGTCAAATGGTCCACTCGACCGTGAAAGTCCTCTAGAGCCTCTACCTGAGCTGTAAGTGCTGCGATGCGCGCCTTAGCCGCGTCTACACGAGCTATCTCAGCCACTACCTCAACTGCACCCGTGCTGCTACCCTCACCAGAAGGACCAGCACCATTCCTGCCAGGTCTACTGGCACCCCTGCCTCGTCCACCTACGGCACCACCTCCCCGACCACTTGGTCGTCGTGGTGGAGGATTGTGAACCACCAGTTCAGCCATTGGGCGTCCCACCTCGCCAACATCTGCATGAGTAACCAAAGGAATGTCAGTGTCAATAAAAAACACTCAAGTACACAAAAAACTCGAGCAAATACAGAAATATAACACATACCTGCGGGACCATAAACACAACCAAAAGGGAGACCAATATCTGGATCACCCTGAAAGTCTATCCCCGCATAAGGGTGTGGAAAAAACATCTGTGGATTGGCCTCAAACCAGGCCTCTATCATTTCGTTCCAATAATGACCCACTAGCCACCACCACTACGTGGCATCAACGGAGCCCACCTCCTCATGCGTGGCTCCCTTGGCCCCCCAATAGGCACAACCACCACGGGCCTTAGCAACACGACCCTCTCGTACATAATGCTGCACAAAATGCTAGCATATGCAAATGATTTGGATCCACGCTGGACCCTGTTCAGTTGCGACACTATACCATCAAAGCAGAAATGGGAAAAATTGAAGAAATGCCCATTCCTCAAATGGCGTAAAACCCCCACCTGTGGGCCCGATGCTTGATGAGGCGCAAACGACCCTGCCAGTCTCACAATAATGGCCAGAGTGCACCGCTCGACCACATCTATCACTGAGGCGATATTGATGCACCCCTCAGTTAGAGGTGCACCACTACAATGCCTCCTCTGGAACCTTTCCATGTTCACTCATCCAGCAGGAAGTGGATACCTAAGCGTTTCTCCCTGAGGCAGTAATCTAGTCACAAAGTAAATATTCATCTTCGGACGGATAATCAGGTTCGTCCCCCTTAGAACAAACATGTTGTGCCTCCTGCGCCAATGCTGTATGATATAACGTAACAAACGGTCCTATGACTGAAGGAACTCGTTTTCAGCAATTTTCAGGAGGCCCCATGCAGGCAACTGACGATGCTCCCCAGCATCAGCAGCCGTAGTGGGCCGGATCTTGGGCCAATCTCATTCTCTCCACACCAACCTGCCAAGCAACAGGCACCCATTAGTTCAAAGGAGAAAAATCATAAGGGACATCAAAAAACCCAATTTTTTTTCAAAAAACACTACCCTTGCATGCCTATTTCATTCACAGGCGTGCCCTTGCGTGCAAAGAGGTAGGAACAATGTGCCTTGGCACGGCTGTACCTGAGAAATACGCGCAAGGGGGTGCCTATTTGCCTAGATCGCCCGTGCCATTTAGGGAAAAAAATCCTTTTGAGGCCGTACAAACCTAATTTGTACAGCCCTCGGCATCACCAAACTAGAAAAATTAAAATACAGGACGTCATGAGAGTTACATCGGCATAATATCGCTAATCCCCAGTACACAGGCTGACCGCAACGGAAAGAAAGGATCTACTATCACCTCTGATCTCCCAAAACTCAGCAAGTAAAAATGAATATGATTAAGGCCATAATCCCATATTTATCTCCCTTTTCCAAAACTTCAGAGGTCCATAACAGGAGATCAGAAGGTCCATTCTACAAACCGTGAGTTGCACCATCATCAGTATACCATGTCGAACGAAAGCGATGCCCCACATTCACTTTCCGAAGAAATATTTTTTCAAGCGTCGGTAGGTATGCACCCTCTCATCTTCCTTTCCAAAATTCATGTTTTTCAATAATACTGGATGAAAAGAAGATGATTTCACTCGAGGTAGTTGTTTTTTGCAGGAAGAACCCACAAACCATTCACAACACTGACCACCGAAAGTTTCGGAGCAGGTATCATTCTACCCTCAGCATGATAGAGTCCCAGAAAACTTTGCATATCCTGACATCATTTCTCCATTAGAAATAAACCATAGGGTCCTCATACCTGACCACTTTTATCATCACCTCACCCTGCATATGATAAATTTCCGTGATGGTTGGTAGAGCCTCCCCTCCATGGCGATCGTCATCCCAAGTAGACCATACATCACCCCACAAGTGACTCCAAGGCCATACAATTTTTAGTCTGGGAGGCACCTCATGCCCATCCATATACCATGCATTAAGGTCAAGTTCACCATTTAAACTAACCCCCTTCCTGGACGATCGGGTTGTACAAATAGAATGAAAGCGCACCTCCGCGCACCACATTTGGCCTAACATACCTCCATCATCATTAACCCATCTGCGACATCTTCTGCTTCATCAACCCCGCACATGAGACCAACCAATGGGACCCCTACCCCCAGAAAAACATTGTACTCACACCATCAAGTGAGCAACCCTCTTTCATGTTTTGGGGTACCCATCTCTATGTTTTGTACAAACCAAACCCCATTATTTTATTCTTTTGGTAAGTGTAAAAAGACCGCAAACAATTCCCTTCACCTCTTCGCCCTCATATTTCATCCTTTCTCCCATAACAGCAGTCCCCCATCTCCCTTGGTCGAAGTATTTCATCCCCCCCATGCATGCACCATTACGAAAATCATAGCTGGTTCATACCCGCCCTGGAAGTCCTACCGACTCCAGGGACTTTTCCCTTCATAAATATCTATGACTGTCGCCAAGCTGCTCAAATATACTTCGACCTCGGGCCACTGAATCCCCATCATCCATTTTCAGCTACCGCTCACCAACATGCCTATGTTAAACCCATTATGGTTTGGTTAAGGCTTCCTTTTTGTCGACATCAACACCTCTTTTCCAAAAAGGAAGCGGTACCTTGGATGACCCCTCCCATGCAAAGGGGTATCCTCAGGTGGCACTATGGGAGACATCATTATCCATAGATGCCATCAATCCTCTTGACATTTGACTATAGAAAAAGATTTCATGTCACGATGGTATCATACCTTACAACCATTGCACTTTGATCAAGATTCGTCAAAGACCCGTGCCTTTATAAGTGTCTCTGACAACAATGCTTACACAGGAAGGTCCCAGCCAGTACATATGCATACATTGTGAAGTGATATGCCATACCAAGATTACGCATATGGGTACCACATTCCACCTATCGTCAAAGAAAAAACACCCCTGAGGGCGTCAGCAGTCGTCATCAACTACCACCAACATCACTACCACAGTAGTGGCACAGACAACACATGTATTTGTCAATTTTGTTTAACTAGCCATAGCATCATGAGCATGGGACATGCCTGCCTCGTTGAAATTTTGCAAATATGTTGTATATTTTTTCTGCTTGCAGGGGGTCCCTTAGGCCATGGTTATCACAGAAACGGTGAAAGGTGTTGTCTATTATACCTGTAGGCCTCTCTCTCTCTCTCTCTCTCTCTCTCTCTCTCTCTCTCTCTCTCTCTTTGCATACGATACAGAAAAGAAACTATAATGTATTTTGGCTATACATTTCTTCCTAGACCTCACACATTAGGGGGCAACTGTTAACACTGTAAAATCATACAACAGAAGACGACATCAATTAATGTTGAGCCTAAGGATTTACAGGACAGGGATACATTATGGAATCAAGAAGTATTTAAAATCTCTAAGGTTTTGAGAAAATCAAATTTGAACTAGTCATAAATGCTCAAATGCACGCTTTCTCCTTCATAAAGAGCACAATTTGTGCGTACTAGAGCTCGATAAGCACACATTCCTGGAAGTAGAAAAAATTCACTTTCCGGGACCACAAGCAAGCAAAGGATAGTTTCTCCTTATGTTAAAGAAGCCTAAGGACAACACCAATGCCTCCTTAGACATTGTGTAAGCACACAAAAGCATATTTGAGCACACAATGGAATCACATCCCTCCCTTGGGTCACCATCCATGATGTACCAAGGGAGGGAAGGAGGGAAGGAGGATTTGAAGCTCACCTATATAAACCCACCAAAGAGATGAACAAAGGGTGATCACAAGGTTATGCTGGCCAAAGTTGCCCAAGCAACACTAGCATCGTGTGTGAACTAAGGAGCTGGAGCAAGAGAGGACTCAATGTTTGGCCACCCAACATCTTAGTCCACCACAGCAGAGAGAGAGATTTAGACTGCGTCAGAAGGCAGAACTTGAAGGAAAAACATCCTTGCATCAGGACCTAGATCCATTGCCTAGGGACCCTTTGGAAAGTGGGTAAGATTTGTTTTCATTCCAAGCATTCAATAAGAAGAGGCCATCGAGTCATTGCTTACCTTGTTACTGTTTGGAACTCTCTATATAACTTCTTTTGTGTTTTTAGTTTTAGTTATTTAACAGAGCATACTTCAGCATATTACTTCATTTAAGTTTTATGCTTTTGAGCTCCCCCCACATACTGCTTATTACCTATAGTTTAGAGGGTAAACCACACTCTCTAAACTCGTGAAATTTCGTACACCCGTGTGTCGAATCCACCACAACAGGGTTGTTACAAACCCCTCCCCCTTGGGGGAACACATACTTGGTGTTCTTATGACTCTTCTGACTAGAAAACCATTGAACCCAGTGTTGTCGCTGCAACAAACACCATCCAGAAATTTCCTTATACTTGAATTTTGGAGCCTAATGTGGATCTTGCGATTTGTATTTCCATAGTCACATTTTAGTCAGTTGATGCTTTTGAGCTCCCTTCTTGAATTATAAATGTCGAAGTCACTTTCTCACACATGAGCAGTCTGCAAAAAGTTCATGAGCACATTATTTTACACAATATTGAACAAGAATAACACATCCCATTAATATTGTGTGTGTGTGATGTCCAATCCATGTTGACATTCAGTGTGCACTGACATTGATAGTTTCTCACTTCTAATTGTGTTTGTACTTCTATTTTGGTGAGTTTTGCGAATTGTCGCCTCCACGCACCTTTCTTTTCATGAGTGTCATTTTCATGTGTTTCGGTTGTCGATTTTTCTTTCTTTCATTCAAATTAGTTTTTTTTTCATGTTATCTTTGCTCTGGCATGTGTTACTTTCATTGTCATTAGCATATCCCAAGTGTCATTCACACTTTAGCAATTGTCGTCTTCGAGCATGTTAAGTGTCGCACAATGTATATAATATTGTTCTTTTTTGTTTATGGGGTAATATTTGTGTAAATTAGTTGTTCATATCATGGAAACATGCATCACACTCATTCCCAAAGTTTCAAGAACTATCGCACAATTTTTGTCACAGTCGTAGCAAAGTGTGTCTTTGCTGTCACATTGGTCGTAAGTTGTCACAAAGGGTTCACGCTGAGGGAAGTATGTTTCTCATGTGTTCTAGATGATCCATGTTGTGTAGTCAAGTGTTTTATGTGTTTGATCACAATCAATTCTTATCATTGTTCACATCAGTTGCATGGATCCAACACTTAGTCAAATTTGGAAAACTTCCTAAATAGACAACCTAGCCTCATCCAACCCTCCTGAACTGCGAATTGTGCTATATCAACCCTCAAGAAACAACCTTGTCTCTTCGCACTGCATAGTGCATAGACTATGACTCTTAGAACTATGTATTTCTCAACCTCAGTGCTCAAGCACAACCCTTGAGTCCCAGAACTGTCCAATATATATTTCCAACCAAGACAACACTAGGTATTCTAAAAAATCAGTCCTAAAGCCTCAATCTTAAGCTCTTGAACTGTGCAACTATTCAATCACCTGGCCTCATGTCCTTCTAGTACTGTGCATTTTTTAGTTTCGGTTCTTAAGCTCAAGCCTTGGCTTCCAAAACTGTGCAATCATTCCCTCCGGTCAGGCTTGAATTACGCATTGCGTAGTCTCAGAACTCAAGCCCAAACCTTGAGCTCCTGAGCTATGCAACTGCACAATCACCAGGTTTTCTTTGCCTTCCATAACTACACAGTTGGCTAAAATAGTGCAAAACCCCTAAGCTTGGCTCACTGAGTCCCAAAACCATGCAATATGCTTTCTTGGTCCAGCCTAAATTGCACATTGCATAGTCTTAAGGCTCAATATTCGCCACTGACTTCCTGAGATGCACAATTTTGCAGTCACTAGGCCTCTCCCTCAGCCTGTCACCCAGTTCCAGCTCAATCGATGGATCATCATTCAACATATCAGATTAGGGTTTTTCCAGATTGATGTCTTCTTGTCATGAGTGGATTGTTGATGTAGGTACTCTATTATGCTATGGCAAGATGATGAATAAGGTGATGGATAAGGAGGAAATGATGGAAGAAACCTAAAGAGTTGAGGAGATAAGATGATCATCAAGCAAGAAGACAAAGGAACATAATACTATAGCAGAAGATGAAATATCAAGACCACATGGAAGACTCCTCATCTTCAAGTCATAAGGAGGGGGAAGAAGAAGAACATGCACCATATTTTCAAGAAGACACAAAGAAAGAAACAACAAATAATGGATTTACTTTTCCATGTCATCATCCAATCCATGTCATCAATGTCATGTCATGTCATGTCATGAGCCGTCACGTGCCACATTATTTTGTGGAATATGTAATTCAATATTGGAGAAATGTATTGTAAAGTGGAAGTCCAAAGGACACATGCAGAATATGAAGAGTCATGTAAATTCAAAAAGTCATAGGAATTCAAACAGTCATGAGGGTAGTCAAAGAGTCCCAAGGAGGTGAAGCATCACCCCATTGGCTATATATACACCCTCAATATATGAGCAAAGGAATTTTCACCTTGGATCCTCTCACAAGGCATTAAAGAGAAAAGCTAGCTCTTTTGGGGAGAAAGGAGTGGCTCCAACGCTCCACTATTGGATCTGGTAGTGTTCATTGTATACATGTGTCTTGGAAATTTTAATTAATAACAGAAGCCTCATGGCCAACACGTTCTTCATGCATGGATTATGAATATTTGTAATACTATTCCGTGGATGTTTGTAATTTATGTTTTCTTTCATATGTGCTAAATTAGTTGAACTATTTCGGTTATTTTAGTACTTATCATACTGACAATGCATTGTAATAGTTGTTATAGTTATCACATCCCGTGGATTATTCTGCTAGATACTAGAAAAAAAATTTCATGTTCATTGGTTATGTTATCACTCAGTAATTTCTCCAGGTTCAAAAAAAATAGTCTGAGGTAACCACAAACCAACTTTTAGGTACATAATCTAGCCAATCTGTACCCAAAGAGGGCTCTCTCTGTAAAATTTAGCTTTGTTTTGAAAGATATTAGGCTAGTTATAAAGTCCAGGGGTTTTGATTGAGTTTGGGTGATGGAATTCAAAAACTGAGGGTAAGATTGAGTAATTCAAGCCATTGGGCTATGGAGTCAAAAATATGGCTTTATTGGATTAAGTTTATCAACAAAAGATGGTTTCACAGGGCAAGATAATAAAACAGGGAACAATTATAGATCTTAAAGGAATGAAATGGATTTAAAATGGATGAAAGGAAATTAAGAATCTTTCAACACATTCATAAAAGGGAAAATTGAGTGATTATCAATAAAGAGCAATTAAGTATTCTTTACTAAATAACCAAAATGCTTAAACTAGAAAAACAGGAGCAATTAAGAATTCCTTGCTTAAACCAGTTTAGAAGAAAACATTTAGAATAACAATGATTAAAATCATATTACACTTAAGTACTTTTTGATTTACTCCTTTTCAATAATCATTTAGAAATGAAACACAGTGATATAATAAACAGATATAAAAGACTTTAAAACACAAGAGAAAGATGACTTATTGATCCGTAGTCTGACACATGAATCCTGTAAAAGGTCTTTCGCATCAATTCATCATCCAGCTAGCCACAAAAAAATTCTCCAATAGCACTTTATTCCAAAATAGTCAATATTACAGAAAATTTTCAGAATCCACCTCAAAATACTTCCAAGAGTGAAGTATTTATACAAATTCTAAACTAAAATATCTTTGACAAAATATCAAGATTAGTTCACAAATCTCTCCAACTATTTTACATAAATAGAACTTAAGTAAAGGAAACTCAAACTAATGCATATATTTGGCAGTATTTTTTATGGATAGGTGATGAAAAAGAGGAGAATTCGAATTTGATCCAACTCTTAGTTGATGATGAGGCATCCAAGTCACTAACTGCTTCCATTCTTTGTGCATTCTGCTCCAACAATTCTGCAAACTTTGGGTTCAATGATATCTTTTTATTTCTCAATCCGTAATAGATATGTAAAAAGTGAAAGAGGTTATTTTGGATTAATATTTTTTGAGATAAACCTCTTTCATTTTCCCAAAATTCCTCTCCAGATGTGCACAATTGTCTCTGTACAAATATGAGTAAAACAGAGATTTACAGAGTCTGAAAAATAGCCTGTAAAGATTAGCATGTCTCTTTGATTCTGAAATCACTGTGAAAAAAGTGAAATAGGTTTTTGTAGATGGATATTTTATAAACAAAAACCTCCTTCATTTTTGTATGATGTATTTCATATTGGCCACAATATTCTCTGCAAAATGATGACTTAACTGGAATTTTCTGCAAAAAGTGTTTTCCAACATTATTTAATATTTCCAAAACCATAATAGTTGTTAGAAAAGTGAGAGAGGTTTTTGTAGATGGTCCTCTTAAGAACATAAAAATCCTTCAGTTTTGAAAAATTCATCTTGGATTGATCACAATAGTTTCTGCAAAACAATGACTAAAACATGAAATTTCTGCAAAAATGTTCCTTCTTGTTGTGTTTTTCATCTTTTCACCTTTTTGTTCTTTTAACTGTGTTACTTTCACTTTAGATAAAATTCAATGTTGGTGAAATTATTTTCATTTCTTTTTACTATTTTACTGCCTCTATAATTTCATTTTAACTTTCACTCTGACTTTTACCTGATACACTTTAACCACTGATACTCTTTAACTGTTATGCTCTCTAACCTCTGTTTATCCTTTTATCCTCCTTTATCATGACTTACTATAGTACATAATCAAAGATTTATGTAAGGATAATTTTACAAAAGTTCAAACATTTCTTTCCACCATTTAGCTTCCGGTATTCTGGTTCTTTGCAGTGGCAAAAATTTTGAAGAGGATGTTCACTGAGAACAAGGTTTTTAATTTGGAAATCCCTATCTACTAGAGGCAGATAGTCTAAATCTCTGTGAGGGGAATTCAGGGGTGTGACATTCAAAGCCACGAGAATTTCCATTTCTGGTTCTTATGGATTCAGAAATGAATTGCGGGTTTTGACGAAAAATGAGCATAGTCACAAGTTGGGGAAGACGATTGCAATTGAGGAATGAACTAAAGACCAGTCTTAAACTTTGCTTCAGTTTTTCGTGTAAAATTTAAAACAAAAGCCAAGTTTTTATAGAGTTTAATGGGAATTTGGGTAAATACCTATTTTCCGGGAAATAAACAGTGATGAAACAGGTGCTGGTAATGGCGGACGAATTCTGAATGCTTGAATGCAAATTTCTTCAGCACGGGAGTAGTTGGCACATTTCGACAGTTGATTTCGAAAATCGTTGCATGGGACAGTGAAAATGACGCGGGTATGTTTGTTTTATTCACAAAGTCAAAGGTTGGCGGGTTTTTTTTTATTTTTTTAATGAATGATGTCAACAAGTACGAGGGCTTCGTCACGGGAGACAGGCGGTAAGTGGTTTCCATCGCATTGCTTTTAAGGAAGGGCGGTTTTCAGCAGAGGGCAGGCGATTCCATACGATGAACGACGCGTGGCGCGACACTGTTCAGAAAACCGCTTGGCCATCGCACGTTATCGTTCGGACGTGGATGGCTAGCGATATGGATAATAACCATTGATTTCAGATTGATTGATCGAATGGTTGTCGGGAAAGGGAGATGATAGGAAATTAATAGGGCGGGCCCGACGTTATTTATATAATTTAATTACATTGGGGGGGATTCGATTGGTGAGATTATGTTATTAATTAATCATGAGGATTAATTAATCCCTTTATAATGTGGTGGGGATGTGGGTTGGTTAATTAATTGGAAATTTAACCAATTATTAAAGTTATATGGTTATTTTTCAACCAATGGGCGGAATATATAGTTTATGGGAAATTTTTATATTTAAATTAATACGGGAATAGGGGGAATTTTAATAAGGATTTAAATAATAAAATTAGAATTTAATATGAAAAATGAAAGAAGCGCTAAGTGTAAACATTAGGTTAATGTTTTTAACTTATGCTTTTATGAGGAGGGTTTTTATGTGAAATATTGCATGATTTTTCCTAAGTAAAATGGGATTTTACTTAGGAAAAGGTTTTTTAGAGGTGAATGAATGTCATGATGAATGATTTTAAGTACTTAGGTTTTTCCAATTATTGGGCCGAGGGTCCGGTCCCTCCAAAAGTCAAGGAAATGCCTTGAGCCCCTTTAATTTTCAAATGCCTAGTACTTGGGGGAAATTAGTGAAATTTTTAGGGAAAAATGAGAGGGGAAGTTAATAATCTGACTTTGCTTTGCTTGAAATTTTTCCAGTGTATTGTTTTCCTTTGCACTTGTGATGAAAGTAAAAGATTAACACATTTAGAGTCATTATCCATCACATGTTATTCTGCAACATCATCTATCTACCCTACCTACTTTACCCTACCATTTTTTCTTCTTTATTAGGGTGCACTTAAACTGGCAAACCCTTATCACACTTTTTCTTTTACATATGAAAATCTATCTAATTATAACCTTATTACATCCAAGGGCTCAGATTAAACTATTGAGCTCCTTTTATTTACTCTACCTATCTACTTATCTGCCAAGATTAAACAGTTTGGTCAGATTTTCTTCTCTATCTCTAAAACATAAAATTGAAAGATGAACTAGCCAAGCTTAAACTATTTGATTGTTCATCAATTGTGGGTGGCATAAGATACAAGTTGCACACAATTTGTTTATTACATAAGAGCAAAAAGTAGTGGCATTTAGATTTGCACACTTTCCTTGGCCTTTCTTTTGGTGGGGTTCATTTTCTTTCAATTTTTTGGCCAATTTTATTTTTTCACCCTTTGATTTTTCTTTTAGCGTATACCCTCTTTACATTTTTTAAATTTTTTGATTTTTTGAAAATATGAAAAACCTTTGCAACAAGAAAAGGTATGAACATATTATATATCTCATCAAGTCAATCATGAAATATGACACCTATTGGTATAGGAGTCTAACAGGTTATATTGACTATCACATCTTTGTGGACTATTCAACTGGATGACTAGACAGATCCTTCTTGGTTGTGTGTGTCTCTACTAGGGTGTTACTATTACCTCTCTCTTAGATGCTTACTTATTTCACTCCCCCTTCATTGGAATAACCTTGACACACCTACAACCAAAGACTCACCAGGCACACGTAATTTCTTTTCGAAGGCACATATGCACTCCTGTTTCTTGCTGACAGTTAGAGCCAAGGAAAATAATCAAGAATGTATGGAAGTTAGGTAGATACATTGGATGGGGATCCTATTCCAAAAGGTGTGAGGTATAATTGGGAATTCACATCAGGGAGACCCCCTTGGTTGACAGATTTCTAGCAACATCAACAAAATGACGCTAGAAGGAGGGTCAGATGACAAGTTGTGTCCATTTAGTTTGATTTGAACCTCTTTTCTAAAATGGTTCATACTCAAATCTTACTCCCAAGGTGTTTCTCTAATTTATCCATTTGTCAATTTTCAATCCCTGATGAGACCCTCTATCATTTGTCTAGTTAAAGTTTGATGGTGAGGGTGGAACATCCATAACTGAGAACATTTCTGATTTTCTTAAAGTTTATGAATATTACGAAATTGATGATGAAATGTTTGCTTGTGTGAATTTCTTCCTTGCCCTTGAAGGTCGTGTTAATCGATGGTGCTATACCTTACCACCATCTTCCATCCATTATTTTCATCATTTCCTCAAGGATCTTCATCAAGCCTTTGATAGGTATGATTATAGAGATTTTTATAAAATAATAAATCAGTTAAGAATGAAGCCTAATGAATCCATTGAGGATTTGTCTGATTGATTCCTTCACCTTTGTTGTGAATTTTCTGAAGAAGATATGCATTGGGATTTATTCAAGAAAATTTTTTAGCCTTTGGTTCATATCTCTTTGCACGATGAACCTGACCCCCCTGGTGTTTCTTCTTCCCCAACTCTTGTAATTCATGAAACACCTCTAATTTCAGAGGAGGAATTCACTGCTCCTTTTGTTCATTTTCCTCCTCCTTTTCCAGTTCTAATGAGGGTGCCCCCTTGCAATGATAATAAAGTTGGGATATATTCTAATCAAATTCCTATTCCATCTTATCATTCTTGTTTCTCTTTTCATGACTCAGATTCAATGGAGGAAATCCCAGAATGGCTCATGAAGCCCATGATAAAGACTAGCTTCCCCATTCTGAAATATGACATTTCTATTCATAACTCTAGTCTCGAAAATGATTTGGATTTATGTTATCCTCTATCATCTACATGCCATGACTCATTGTACCATGATCCGCTCAATCAAGCTATTCCACCAAATAGTTTTTCACACTCTCTTGATTTTCGAGTTACCCGTTCAAATTGCAATCAGATACAAAGCAGTCACATTATATAGGTAGAGGATCAGGAAGGTGAAGATGATTTCAATATTTCTTCTCTTTTCAGATTATCCATGTGAATATTATGCGCTTTCATTCTTAGATGGTTTTCAATCTGCTAATATCAGTAGTGAATCAAATGCAATAAATTCTTTTGATCAATCTGTAGCCTTGGGAAACTATCCTTCTGATGATGATGACTATATTGATTTATGTGATCACGAATGCCCAGGTGCATCATCTGATCTTTCAGTTTCTCATGAATTCTTTACTTTAGATCTAAAATCTGATTCAATCAAAGAAGATTTCCTTATCGAAACTTCCTCTTCATCTCAATATCGCTTGTGCTCTACCATTCGTGATGCATCTAATTGTGATGAAGATACTCCATGCACTTCAATTTATTCATTCAATGAGTTAAATTCTCAATTGATAGAAGGTGATGATATTATCCATGATGAAAATGAAAACAATCAAATCATTGAGTACTCTTTCCATCCCTCATCATATATTCTCTTACATGAAGATACCTCTCCAATACAGCTTGCTCATAAATTTATACTATTCATACATATTCATATTTACGATTAGATGAATCTTTGAAATTGAGTAATTTGGTTATTGAAGTTGAAAAATCTGGTCAATTCAATGACAAAGATGGTTTCCATCCAGTGAGTAGTGGTCTTATTGAAACCACTGGTAGCAACTATCCTCACACCATGCATGATTTGTTTCAATCTTCGAAATGTGATTTTACAATCCTTGAAATTTTTAGGACTTGTCAGGGAATCGAGGAACTTAAACTTTCATTGATGGTTGTGTCAGGATCTTGCTCTTTGGTAAGCCCCCCGAACTAAGTCATATATGATTTCTCTCTCACAATATTTCTCTTTTCATGGTTTTCAATGTAAATTTCTTTTTGAAAGATGTTTGGTATTTCATATGTAATCTTTCAAACTTTCGAAATTCAATTTCTGATCAAATTCAATTTCATAGATTATTGTGATTGTGAAGTTTATCATTTAAAATATTATCTTTGGTTGAAATAATCATGCTTATCAGATTCATTTCTTGATATTCAGCTCTTGGTTTTTCTTATGAATGTTGTATTACAAATATTTCCCTTCATCACAGTTGAAATCCTCTTGAGTGATAATGAATGCATGAGCTATTGCATGAGTACAATTATTCTTTATTCACTATGTCCTAACTCATCTCATGGGTTTTTTGCATTAGCATTCCTTTTAAATTATTTTAGTAATTATGATGCTTGTACAATTTTTCACCAATTATAAGAAAATGGTTTTTCACATTTGGCATGCAAGGAAATTGATTCTATTGTTCATAGCATTCGTAGAGCTATTCAAATTGATTTATCTTCGTTAACTAAAAACTATGAATATGATGCCTTAATCATCACATTTGATCATTTTTTTTTGTATGATCGATGTCATTCATTTTCCCACCAATATATCCAATCACATTTGTTTTACATCCTTCAATATTCATCGTTCAAAATCTCACTATTCTTATTTTTTTCCAGTGGTTGAGGCACTTCAACCTTCACTGATGATTATGTTAGGCCCTCATTGTCTTGACACACCCACCAAATATGATCATATCTATTTTTCTTCATAAGATTCTCATCGTAATCCTGTGTATCTAATTGAAAATTCATCTTTTCAAATATTTCGAGGTTTTTAAGTGGATTGTCCTGAACTGTACGATCCAATCACTGATTGGTTGGAGAAATATTACATGGAAATCCCCGTCAAAAGTAACAAGTTTAAATGTTTCCTCATGCTTTCTAAGGAGTTCGGTGTATATGGATACATGCTCGCAAGAAGCTTCTGGGGTTTTTTGAATGATGGTTTTCATCGAAAAGGTAATAATGTGAACGGTTTAGAAGAATTATTTATGTCCTATATTTCTATTGACAAGAGAGACCGCCAAATTTTTCTGCAAGTTATTCAAGTTCTTATCTTTTTTGTTGCAAGTTTATTTATGTTAGTTTCAATTGACTGTATATGTGTGATTGCAGGTCAGGAACAACTACGGTGGCTTCATTGGAAATTTCATTATACATGAACCCAACCTTCTAACTATTAGGTTAGGAGCTAAGACTAGTTGCATTCTAGTTTTCCCTCTCTTGCACTCATCTCACACTTTTTCTCTTTATTCTCTCTTGTATTTTATTACTTTTGTCTTGAATTATGCTTTGGTTTAGCCTCTCTTTTTTTTCACTTTGGTTTCACTTTCTTTTTATGTCGTGTCTTTTCCTTTCTATTATGTTAATAAGACTTTTGCATGAAGGGTATACTATTTGGGCTCGAAATACAATGTGGAAAAATAGAAAAGGAATTTTCAACACTGCAACATTTGGTTAAATATCCATCGTCCTTCCTTGTCTTGGTTACACCCTTTGGTCGATGATGTTCTGACAGAAAATATGATCCTTGCATTAGGAAATCCTTGTGTCTAACCATGATATCCATGTCTACTCTAAAAATATCATGCCTACACTCAGGTCTTTATCTTTTAGTGTTTTCAGGCTGATCCAATCAAGTAAAGAAGGACAAGGGAAAAATATAAATGAGAAAACCAATATCAGAGGTCTTATATATGCTTCTCTTAAGGGAAAAACTCTCATGCTCTCAATAAGTCAGGATCCCTCTTCCTCCCATGAAATAAATAAGTGTCGATGCATAGTCCTATTTAAATAAATAAATAAAGGTGAAAGAAGAGAAAGGCTTCCCGCGCATAGAGATGAAGCAAGCAAATTCATCAGGGTACTGTCCAGGCTAGCTGGAAATAGAGAAATGTATGTGTTTCTGAAGTGAATTCACTGGGGTACTATCCATGCCTGCTGACTGTGGAGCAACATGAGATATGAAAGACTATACTCTGAAAATCTAAATCTCGTGAATGCCATTATACTAACCTGATTCTAAGCATTGTGTGATCATTGATATTAGGTTTGTGTTTAACCAAGTAAAGGGATGAAGGAGACCATGTTTATGCACAGGGTAAGTGGGGAAGCCATGGTAGTTTGAACAATGAATCAATATCACCTGAAGAACTAGACCCTACACGAAATAATTGACCAAGGCAGAGAAACCAGAGTTATACCAATGTGTCACCAAGTGTTGTCCCTGTGAAAAATACCCTCCAAAATTTTTCCTATACTTGACTTTTGGAGCCTACTATGGATCTTGTGATTGGTCGTTCCGTAGTCACTTGTTGGTCGGTTGATGCTTTTGAGCTCCCTTCTTGAATTATAAGTGTCAAATTCACTTGCTCACACATTCTCAATCCACAACAAGTTCATGAGCGAATTATTTTATGCAAGCTTGAACAAGCATAACGCAATCCATTAGTAGCGTTTGTGCAATTTTAATCCATGTCTATAGTCAGTGCTTACCAACATTGACAATTTCTCACTTATAGCTGCGTTTGTACTTCTATTTTAGTGAGTTTTTCAAATTTTCGCCTTCATGCACCTTTTTTTCGTGAGTGTCATTTTCATGCTTTCGATTGTCACTTTTTCTTGCTTTCATTGTAATTAGTGTCATTTTCATGTTATCTTTTCTCTATCATGTGTTAATTTCACTGTCGTTGGCATATCACAAGTGTCGTTTTCACTTTAGCAATTTTTGTCTTCCAACATATTAAGTGTCACACGAAGTATATAAGCTAGTTTTGGTTTGTTTATAGGGTAATATTTATGTAAATGAGTTTTTCTTATCATGTAAACATGTATCACACTCATTCCCAAATATTCAGGAATTTTCGCACAAGTGTCATGATGGTCGTCGCAAAGTGTATCTTTGGTGTCACAATTGTCATAAGTTGTTGGAAAGTTGTCACACTAAGTGAAGTATGTTTCTCATGTGTTATGGATGATCTATACTGTGTCTTCAAGTGTTCAATGTGTGTGATGACAATCAAGTCTTGTAAATGTTCACATTAGTTGCACGAATCCCACACTTAGTCAAATTTGGAAAACTTCCCAACCAGAAAACCTAGCCTCATCCAACCCTCCTAAACTATACATTGTGCAGTCTCAACCTTCAAGCAATAACCTTTTCTCCTAAACTATGCAATGTGTAGTCTTTTCCTCCCATAAATGTGCATTTTGCAACCTCATTTCTCAGGCCCAGCCCTTGAGTACCAGAACTGTGCAATCTCTCTCTCTAGCCAAGACATCATGTCACATTTCGTAGTATCAGTCCTCAAGCCTCAGTATTGATCTCCTGAACTGCTCAACTATGTAATCACTTGGCTTCCTGTCCTTCCATTACCATTTGATTTTGTAATTTCAATTCTCAAGCCCAGGCCTTAGCCTCAAAAACTATGTAATCACACCCTCCAACCAAGCCTGAACTGGACATTGCGTAGTCTCGGACCTCAAGCCCAACCCTTGATCTCCTAAGTTTCACAACTATGCAATCACCAAGTTTTATCTGCCTTCCAGAACTATATAGTTGGCTGAAATAGTGAAAAACATCTCATCCCAACTCACTAAGTCCCGAAATTGTGCAATCTACCTGCCCAGTCCAGCCTGAACTACACATTGTAGAGTCTCAAGGCTCAAGCTTCACTACTGGCTACCTAAGTTGTGCAATTGTGCAATCACTGAGCCTCTCCCTCAGCCATCCACCCAGTTTCAACTCAGTCAGTGGATCATCATGCAACATCTCAAACTAGGGGTTTACTGGACTGATGACGTATTGTCACGAGTGGATTTCAGATGCAGGTACTCTATTATTATATGGCAAGATGATGAAGAAGGAGATGGAGAAGGAGGAAATTCTAGAATACACATAAAGAGATGAGGAGATAAGATGATCATTTAGTAATAAGATGAAGTAAAATCAGACTATAGTAGAATATGAAAGATCAAGACCACATGGAAGAATCCTTGATTTGGGTGGCTCCAGAAATAGAAGTGGCCTTGAAAAAGCTCAAAAATCAAAGTCATCAAATGGAAGTGAAACCGGGACGAGATTGTAGTGCTATTTGCCCTGATTCCAATGGTGTGAGTGACGCTCAAATCTGAGCTCGTATTCTCAAGATATAGCCAGTCAAATTTCTGGTCAAACTAGGCCAAGATGAAGCCACTAGTGAGGAAAAAATTTGGTGCAGGAACAACGCATGAAAATGGCAATTGGAAAGGGTGAATTTTTTGCCTCTTTAATTTTCCTAACAACCTTTAAAACTGCCACTGAATTTTTATCTATTGTTATCATAAAAAATAAAAATAAATAATAAAATTGGGGTGGCAGGCCACCACCCCTGCCACCCCTCAATGGTCAAACGAAATTGGTAATATTATAATAAAAATATATGTTATATATGGTTCGGGGCACCAGATATTTGTGCCTGCCCAACTATGTAATGGAACACATACAAAGGAGTTAGTGGGGGTCAAACTTGCTGAGCCCACGTGGGTCAACCCGCCAATGGCTAGCTCCAATATTCAAACTACCGAACTATATAAATATATATAATGTTTATTCAAAACAAATACATGGCATATGGGGTGCGACGGGTTTTTAACTCGACCCACCCTCGTCTTATATGCCTCTGCCACCAATGAGCCAACGACTCATACATTGGTGGCTTCATTGATATTTTCTATATGAACCTCAACCTTTTCCATTCGACCCACCAATGGAGGAGCATAACGAGGTCCATGGAGGAACCAACAACAATCCAGGGGAATGAGCTCTAAACTAGGAATATTTTTTTGATGTTGAGAAGATTCCTTTGGGGTCCATAAGTGCCAGTGTTAGAACAGGACACGTTTATAGTCATATTTGCATGCCAAGAGTCGAAATGTGCAACCTGTTTCTCCAGTCGAGGTCTCCATTTTCAATACATCACCAAAATTCAAGGTATAAGGTGTAAATTTGTAAATTTCTTGTAATATATTTTTGTTGCCATTTAATGAAAGAGGCCTCCCCACATTGAGCAGGGCCCGTAGATGTAGCTCACACTGGGTGAACTTCGTAATAAAATCATCCTGTGTCTCTTATCTCATGTTTCCTTTTGATTTCTACTTCTTTTCATGTGTTTAAGTTACCTGGCTATACACTTTTTTATATGCAATTCTGTATGCATCCATGAAGTAAAATATTTGGATCAAGTTTGGTATCAGAGCAGGTATTCTTGATGCGAGTTGCATGAGTGGATTCTAACAAGGAACAAGCTCCAAAAAGGAGAAGTAAAAATCAAATCATTTGATCCTAAAGCGGGGCATGCACCACGAAGATGAAACATGGCATATGAGGATGTGTGAGTGGAAGAAGAGAGAAACTATTACAAGATCTTCTTCACCATGGCAGAGAAAATTGACAAGTTGTTTGTAGAATATGAGAAGGAAATCAGGCATGAGAAGAAAGCCTAATGATCATGCATCGGTACACCATGGAGGTGGAGGAGAAGAGCCTCTTCCCTCTCCATCCACTAGTGAAATTTATTCTTCTTCATCTTCTCTTCATTGTAACAGGAACCATAAAAATACATCTAAGAAGCTATTTTTTAAGCTATATGTAAATTTTGGTTTTCCCACATATAATGGAGAAAGTAATGTAGAGAAACTAAAAAATTAGATTAGACATATCAAGGTTCATTGCGAAATTCAGTAGATTGAGGAGGATGAGGCCAAGATCCAATTAGCATCTGTTTGGCTGAGTGGCACTGCTCTCGTTTGGTGGGAGAGAAAGTTGCAGAAAGGCAACAAAGACTTGGGTAATCTCCTTTCTTCTTGGTCCAATTTTGTTTTGCATGAAAAGATCAATTTTATCCTTTGGGTTATCAACAAAAGGATTTAATGGAATGGGAATATTTTAGACAAGTAAAGGGTAAAAATGTACAAAGCTTCACAAAATATTTTAGGAAACAATCTTTGAATTTGAACATTCCACTTGATTCAACAGAAACTATAACAAACTATATTGGTTCTTTACATAGTTACATCTGGCATTGTTTGTCATTATTTGAACCTACTACTATTGATGTGGCCAGTGTGAAGGCCATTCACCTTGAAATTAGGGGCAAGAATGAAAAAGAAGAGCAACCAAAGAAATTGTCTTTCAAACCTCATAATGGAAAGTTCAAAGGAAAAGGAAAGGGAAAGGACAAGAAGGCAGCTACAACCAAGAAGGAGGAAGTAGCAAAGCCATCTTGCACACATTGCAAGAAGGAAGGCCATGATAATGAACATTGTTGGAAGTTGCATCTAGAGTTTAAACCAAAGAGATTTAGTGGGAAGAAAAAGAAAAAAAATGGTGGAAATCGTGCAACAAGACCTTAGATCTGATTCTAGTGACGAGACACAGATCACAGTAGTGGGAATACAAGGTAACCTTTCTCTTCATGCTAATGAAAATTTTGAATTACAAGCAAGTACAAGTTCTTCAAATGAGTCTCTTTTTGATGAACAAAAGAGGACTGATTTGTTCCACATTAGGGTAGTAATGAAACATACTAAAGTGGAAACCTTGTTTGATCCAGGATCACAAGTAAATTTTATTTCATAATCCTTAGTTAATAAATTAGGATAGGAGACCAAGCCTCATCCAAAACCTTATGCTCTTGGTTGGGTGTGTGATAAATCCAAATTACATGTAACCAAACAATGTAAGCCTAGATTTGTGATTGCATCCAGACTAGTAGATGAGGTTGATCTTGATGTTGTACCTTTGGATATATATGGCATGGTATTGGGGATTCCATATTTGTATGACAGGAAAGCAATTTCATTTCGCCATGAAAAAAATTATCATCTCACGAAATATGAGGTGGAATACATTGTTAGAACTCATCATTCCAAATCTGTTCCAGTCTTGTAAGTGTAGGTCAGATGAAGAGGTTGGTCAATTATAGCAAAGGTTGCATGCTCATGGTTGTGAAAGAAAAATATGGAGAGACATCTGAAGATTTCCAAGGTTGTGATCACACTCATAAAAAGGAATTGTATGAATTTTTTTCTAACTATGATGGGATTTTTCAGGAACCAAGTGGGTTGCCTCCAAAGCGTGAAATCCAACATGAGATTCACTTGCAGCAATATGATCCTTTACCCATCATTGGTATGTATAGGTTTTCATCCATTGAGATGGAGTATATAAAGAAACAAATACAAGAATTGTTGAGCCAAGGGGCCATAAGGCCAAGTTATTCTCCATGCAGTTCACCTATTGTGTTGGTTCCAAAGAAGGATGACACATGGAGGATGTGCATGGAGTAAAAATCACTCAACAAAATAATGGTGAAGAATCGGTACCCTCTCCCTCGCATTGATGATTTATTAGATCAATTGAAAAATGTTGTTTATTTCACAAAACTAGACTTGCGCAGTGGTTATCATCAAGTTAGGATTGCAGAATAGGATGTATGGAAGAATGCATTCAAAATGAAACAGGGCTTGTTTGAATGGATGGTGATGAAATTCAGACTATGCAATGATCCATACACATTCATGAGGGTGATAAATGATATTTTTAGACCTTTTCTTGATGATTTTGTACCTGTGTATCTTGATGATAGTCTTGTTTAGAGTAGGAAATGGTAAGATCATGTGAGTCATGTTAAAAATGTGCTTGATATTTTGCAAAAAGAAAATTTGTACGTCAAATTTTCTAAGTATGAATTTGGTAAGACCTATTTGGTTTACTTGGGTCACATTTTCAATGGTGGACAATTGAAAATAGATCCTTCTAAAATTGATGTGATTGTAAAGTGGCATAAACTCACAAATGTTACAAAGGTTCATATATTTTTGGGTGTAGTGCAATACTGGAGAAGGTTCATTGCCAAATTCTCCATCATTGCATCCCCCTTACATGCATTGACAAGTGCGAAGAAAATATTTTAGTGGGGAGGATATCAACGGAGAGCCTTTGATACACTGAAAGAGAATATCGGTACCACACCAGTTTTTGCCTTACCCGACCTCCAACAACCTTTTGAGATCGAGAAAAATTCCACTGGATATGTCATGGGAGAAATTTTGATGCAGCAAAGGAAACTTGTATGTTACCATTTAGAGACATTCTCCAATTTTTTTGTGAACTATCCCACATATGACAAGGATTTGTATGCCTTGGTTCAAAGCGTGAATAAATGGAAGAACTATTTGATTGGCAAGGAGACCATCATTCACACAGATCACCAACCCTTGCAGTACCTCCAATCGCAAACCAATATTCAACAGGCATGTCATTTCATATGGATGGGATTCCTCTAGCAGTTTCACTTAGTAATAAAATACAAGAAGCAACAGCAAAGTGGTAGATATGATTTCTCTCCCTCTTGTTTATGAATCTATATTTTTACAGAATGCTTCTTTATATTTTGAAAGTTATGTTGAATAATATGTTGATGATGATGATTTTAAGGAGGTTTATGCAAATATGACTCATGGTTCGTAGGTAGACAATTACCATTTGCAGTGAAAGTTGTTGTACCACCTTGGAAATATTTGTATCCCTACCAGTGAGAGAGTACATGTAATCAAAGAGTCATACACCTCTCTTGTGTCAAGTCAATTTTGTGTAGGGAAAACTTTGTGTAAGTTTGCAGATGTTGTGTTATTGGCCTCACATGAAAAATATTGTGACTCATATGTAAATGGATGTGTGTTGTGTTCAGTTAGCAAGCTTAGTAATAGAAAATTGGGGCTCTACACACCCCTCCTTTTTCAGAGTCATCCATGGGAAAGTGTGTCAATGGATTTTGTAGGCAGTTTTCCTTTGTCTAGGAGAGGTCATGAATATTTTTATGTCATTGTGGACCGATTTAGCGAAATGTGTGTCTTAATTTGTTGTAAGAAGGAGGTCACTTTAGAGAAAACTGCTCATCTCTTCTTCTAATTTGTATGGGTCCATTTTGGGCTATTCACATCCATTGTCTGATCGAGACTCTCATTTTCTTGGAGAGTTTTTGACAAGTTTTTGGAGAGTGATGGACACCAAGCTGAAGAGGAGCACGAAATTTCATCTGCAAACAGACAGAAAAATAGAGGTTTTCAACTGCACAGTGATACACTTACTCCGAGGCTTTTGTGGTAAGCATCCCAAGTTATGGGATGAACAAATTCATTATTTATAACATGCATACAACTGGGTAGTGCATTCATCCACTCAGAGCTCACATTCAAGACATTATTTTGATATTTTCCAAAGGATCCCTTATAAATGGTATTTGGGAGATATGAAGATTCCAGTGGGCAAGATGATAGGGAAAAGGCATGAAATTTCATTCACCGAATTCAGATGATTCACCATGTAGTGCAGGAGCAGTTGGAAAAAATTCAAGCTCAATACAAAGCTCGACATGAAAATCACCGATTCGATCACCAATTCTAGGTTGGAGACAAAGTGTGGCTCTAAATTAGCAAAGAGAGGATGAAAGGGGAAGGAAAGAATTTGGGACCAATCTGATATGGCCCATTCACCATATTAGATAATATTGGAGACAACGGCTTTCGTCTCTATTTTCTAGCATAAATGCAGATGTACTCAATGGTGAACGTTGAAAACTTGAAGCTTTATGAGCTTCCTTTGATCATGGACACCGAAGAGGTTGGACAGGTTCCTACACTGGATGATTTTGTACTTGAATACTTGGACAAGCTACCTGTGGAAATCATTCTTGACAGGAAGACTAGGACTTCACGACGAGGAGACATGGAGTACCTTCGTACCAGTTTCAAGGGAATGCATCCAAGTAAGGCTCGATGGATGGAAAAGGAGAAAGTGAGGGAGAAATACCGATAAATGAGGTATTGAGCACGTCAAATGGAGATCAGATGCCAAAGTTACGTCCTCGGGAAGTTGAAACACCAATTTACTCAAACGGGGCCCATGGTTTTGGTGCTTCAACTCCTACTGTTAGGTTTTTGGATGTTTAGGATTTTCTATTGTTTCTCAACAATAAATAGACCTTTGAGCCTCATTGTAACTATTGGAACTCATTTTTTATCTCTTTTTGTTTAGGAAATACACCTTATTTTTTTATATTATCCATATATTCACCATAATATCCACCTTATATTGACCAAAAGATGCATATACAGGTATTTAAGTTATGTTTTCAATTATTATTTGTAAAAATTTAAATTTAAGTGCATTTTTGGACAGCAGCAGAAATTCCAATAATGGCATTATGGTTTGCATATGTGCAGGACACTTGGGCTCGAGCTGGATACATTTCTAGAAGGCTCAGGAACTAATAATAGGAGTACACCTGTTGGTATAGTCAAACTGAGCTTTAATAGGCTCAGTCAAAGGCGGTCAAACAAGACCTGTCTTTATGGAGGATCCCTAGAAACTAAGTCAAAACTCTTATTTTGTGGGATTTTCTAGATTTTGATGGATCTGATAGATGAATTAGACTTGATTTGATAGGATAAGGATACTTATGACTACTTGAGCTATTTTAGATGAGTTTGTTAGATAATTTATCTATTTAAGCCTCAAACTTTGAAGGCTTTGATATGTAGAACTTTTATGACTTAATATTATTATTTCTGAGACTTGGAGACATAATTGAAGATCTATTCTATCATATTTGTTGTTGTGATATGATGGTTGATTGATTGAAGTCTTAAGTAGCTAAATTCACCTTCAGTGTGCAAGGCAAGGGTGGAGGGCCCCCACATCGAGCTAAGTGCACTTGTTAGTTTATTTTGTTGTTGCAATTTCTGAATTAGCTTGCTTATGTTTAATTTTTTTATTCTAATTATTTCTGAGTGTTGATGAATCTAATGATCATTCTTAACTTTCATATGAAAGGGAAAAAAAATGTTCAAGTTAAACGTTGTTTCTATCTAATCAAGATCTTTAGTTAGAATTCATCTCTACATGTTTTTACATGCTTTTACATGCCTTTAAATGATTGTTGGTGAATCTTAATATTGTTTCTGTTCTGCATATGAAGAGTCAACCCAGTATTTAAAGTTAAATACTTCTTCTATCTAATCAAGAGACTAAAAACTAAGATTCATCTTTCCTTCTTTTTCTAAATTCCTGTTTTTAACAATAGCATTACTGATAAATGAATATATGATGAAGGAAAATCAGGACCTCTTCAGTGAAGAGCCTCTTCAATTATTACTTCATGTATCTTAATCTATTGTTTAGTTAAGTAATTTTTGATTTCTAATTCACACGGTAATATTGTTAGAGAAGGAAAAACAAATCTCTTAAGTTAGGAGATTCTTATGCTTCTAATTACACATCTGGATTTAGAAATTGTTTAAGTTAGATTTATATTTGTAATATTTATTTCCCTAATCATTAATAAACTATCTTCTGAATTGATCACAACTGAAACCCATATACTTTGGGGATGCCTCTAAGTTCCACTAATCTGGATGGATAATAAATACTTACGTTAGTTTACAACAGTAAATTAACCCAACATTTTGGCACCGTTGTCAGGGAAGCATATTCAAAACAGTCAAGTAGGAAGACAAAAAGATTTAAAAAAAAACAAAAAAGGGAGGGGCATGAAATAGCTTGAATATTTTTATGAATGCAAACTGGAGCATTATGAGTAAAGACTTGCTCAGTGGAATGGTGAACTAGAGCATTATGGGATTATGAGCCGCCTTGTTAAGTAAGAGATAGATCTCTATCACTTGAACTACCAAATGGCTCTTGCCTAACGAATTATCTCTAGTGAGGTAGCTTGCGAGAATAGCTATTGGATGGTTCGATGGCTTTGTCTTGGCCTAGTTTTTCTTTCAAGAAATGTTTTCTTATTCCTAGAGATAGAGATCAGAAGGGTAGATTTGTGAAACAAAACCCCCCAATGGCTCACTCATCCACAGGATTAAGAACACTGGTTGCTAGAAATCCTACTATAGAAGAGTCAAAGGAAAAACAGAGATCAGGACAGAGATTAACTTTAGTTGAGAGAAAAATCCTATTAGCCTTAGAGGTAAAGAAAAATAAATCACCTAAAGAACCTCCTTCTGTATGGAAACAGAAAGATATAAGAAAATCAACTGTTGAACAACTAGAGCAACATGTCCTTGAAGAAATCAAAGTAGTTGAAGAAATAGAAAATCAACCTCCTATAGAAACACTAAAGATCTCTAAAAAATAAATGGATGAAGAAGGAGAAGGATCAACTAGACTAAACATGACTCCTGAACAAAGACTATAATATGAAAGACAACAAAGGGAATGGCGAAGACAACGAGAAGAAGAAAGAAGAATTGAGGTGGAAAGAAAGGTAGAAGAAGACAGAAGAGCATAAGCACTTAGAAGAATAGAGGAAGAAGCACGAAGAGAAAATCAAAATCAAAGAACACAAGAAAATGAGCAAGAAGTTAAAAATGATCAGGAAACTACTTTTGGCTTTCCTATTTTAGATGCAATAGCAATACTAGGAGAAGAAATAAAAATGAAAAGCATTCCACCTTCTGTATTGCCTAATTTCTATGGAATGCCAACAGAAGCTCCTGATGCATTCATGTTCGAATTTGATATCTTGTGTAGAACCTATGGATATACTGATGATACACACAAGCTTTGAATTTTTCCTGCTACTCTGAAAGCAACAACCTTGAAATAGTTCATGGGATTAGGAGAACATACAATTGCTTCTTGGGAGGATATGAAGAAAATTTTCCTTAAAAATTATCAAGCTTATTGCAGGGCTAGAGACTCTAAAGAAGACATTTTCTAAATTACAGAACAAGAAGATGAAATTTTGGAAGAATATTTGGAAATATTCCTTTACAATTTATAGAAATCCAAACATCATTCGCTTAGTCCTAATACCATCTGCACTATTTGTCTTAAGGGTATTAGAGATGAGTATTTAGACATTCTTAATGTAATGGGAAAAGAGATATTTCCAATTTACCATTTGAAGAAATTGTTGAATTATGTCAAAAGTACTCTAGGGGAAGAGAAAAGAGTGGGAAAAGAGACATTTCATCAAAAGCTTCCAAACCTGAAGCAAGTGTAGTAACAAGCGTAGAGATAGGAAGCCTACTAGAAATTTTTAAAACACATCTCTTAAGAACTTTGGGAACACAAGTAGATGTTTTGAAAGCTAGGAAAAAGAAAGAAGAGAAAGATGAAATCTTAGCAAATTTCTTCCCAAAGTGTAGACAAAAACATCCACTCAGGGAATGTCCTTTGCAAGGTATACAAGTGTGTGGACTATGCGCAGAAAATCATGCAACAGAAAAATGTCCCAAATTAAAAGAATTGCAAGGAGAAGAAGTGAAAGGAGTAGATTCTCTCTACTATATGGAACCAAGGAGACCTTGGCAACCAAGGATGCCTCAACAATTCCCTCAGCAAAATCCCTAAAATTTTCAATATCCTCAAAATACATGGAATACACCAATGCCATGGCAAGCTTGGCCACCACAACAATATCAAAACCAGCCTGCACAAGTTTAGAGAGGATATGGTTATGGAAACCAACTACCACAACAAATGTATCCCTAGCAGTATCAATATTAATAACCATAACCTCCGCAACCATTTCCTCAATATCAAAAATTCCAACAACAACAACTAGTGCCATATCCATCTCAAAAACCCACCAATGCTAACTCAACTGCAGCAGCTTCATCTGCCCACTGAACAACCACCTCCTAGACCAACACAATTTCCAGCTCAGCCAATAGCTAATACAAGTAACAAGGTGGATAGACCAGCATATCATGTGGAAGAGGAAACATATTATCCTTTTTATTCAATTCTTCTCGTACAAGATTTCCACCTAAGGTCTGGGAAGGTATTATAAAAATTCTCCTCCGATAATTGAACAAGAACTTGAAAAAGGAAAACAAAGTCAACAATCTCAACCAGGAAATAAAATTCAAAAGGGTAAATCTATTATGACACAGATTCCACCATATCCAGAGAGATTGATACAATAAAATATTCCAATATCTCTCCCTGAATTTAATATTCTAGATGAATTGAAAAGCACATATGTAAAAATTCTTTTGTTGCAGGAAATTAAAGACATTCTGATATATATTGTTGGGAAAAATACTGAGAGGGGGGGTGGGGTGAATCAGTATTTATAGCTCACTGTAAATTTTTACTTTTTCTTTACTAATTTCTATACGCGACTTTAATGAACCCAACTAGCATTTACACACGGCTATCTTTAAGAAAACTTGGGTATGTCCAGAGATCTTATTATGCAGATAATTCTTTACTTAGATCAGTGCATCATTCATTCATCATATGTTTAGTAAGCAGTAAGCATGTGTAGTAAGAACATAATAAATAATCACACATAAGCAACACACATGAACACCAGGATTTAAGGTGGAAACCCAATTCGGGAGAAAACCACCGCTGCTATCGTCTATGTCTTCAATATTTATTATAGAGAAAACTACTTACTACAATCTTGTACTAGCGCAGACTCATACCAACAAGTAGGCACCCACCTGCAGAAGGCTACAAACTTCTCTTGTTACCAACTACCACTAAAAGGGAGCTACGACCCCTTGCTTCTTGTTTACCAGCCACTCCTGGAAGGGAGCTACTACTCCCTAATATTGTTTACCAGCAACCACTGGAAGGGAGCTACGACCCCCTTACTGAAGGCTTCGACCCTTAGCACCACCACGGACCATGTTTCATCAATTTTCACACTGGATCCAATAGCTTCCACACAACACAACTTGTAGGCCTCTTTTCATCAGATTTTAAGACTAGACCCACTCCACACATTTAATCTCAAAGAACATACATCAAACTGAAACTTATAACCCCATCAATTTATTCATTGAATCATCAATCAACCAACCAACCACCCATCTTTAATCATAATCAACTAGCAGCATAATCAGTATTCAAACCACCCAGATCTGCATGAAGACATCATTGATATACAACAGTTTTACAAAAAAATAGATCAGAAATTTCCATCCGCGTACTTCAAAAAAACCCTAGATTCCATACACGCTTTATCTTAATAGAACCTACGTATATACGCGCTTTTATAGAGACGAACCTGCGTACAGATATGCAACTATTTCAAGACTGCGCAATTCTTCAGAATAAATAATCAACTTAGATCTTACCCTTTTTTAGCAAAACATTCGCCAGATCACAGATCTAAACATTTCCTAAACAGATCTAGAAAATACATAGTAATTTTGGGTATAGATATCCTGATCCATAATTGTATTCATAGGTGCATTATTAATTCAGATCTATCAATAAACTGTAACACATTCCATGCAGATATACTTTAGAATGAAGTATTCATTCAATACCCAGACACATGCACACCTTTGCAATATGATCTTCATCTCCTTATATAGTTATAGCCTTTACCAATACCATGAGCCAAAACCACACAACTGCCGATGGTATTTGTTGAGCCCCAAAGATGTCCTTTTCTTTCACCAAATTTCATTTCATTTCCTTTGTCCTTTATCAGTTATAAGCTTAAAAGATCAATAGGATTGATTAAAGTTACTTTAAGAATGCATACAAAGACTGACTTGTTATACTTTTATGGTTATGTTGTTGTAGTAACTTTTGACTAGACTCAGCTACAGAATGCAACCATTCTGTAGCTAGTCGCCTATTCTGCAGCTATTTTCATGTTCACATAGGTTATAGGTGTCACTTAAAGGAAAAATGCATATTTTTGAATTCCACAACACTCCTACATCATTTATTGCCCTCTACGAAGTCTGAACAAAAATCTACAGGTGGTTATGCACATGGAGGAAACCAAAACTAAGAAGTGGATTCCTACCAAGACAAGGACTCTACAGATGTCTTCAGCAAAGTACGAGGCCTCCACAAGAGTTATAATTTGATTTTAGTTGAAAAAGACACTTATCCCTACTTCTTCTCCAGGAAAGTTATGAATTTCTCTTATAAGAATAACTTGGGAGACCGAGAGACAGTTAGCTAGATTGATGTTTTATTGTTAAAGATTGTCCAAGACCGTAATACTCTGTTTTTGAAGAATTTTCCTTTAATGAAAGAAGAGCAACTTTAATACATGATCTGAGGAAATCTTGAGGAGATTCGTGTGCTAATCTGGTGGTAGAGGGCCCCTACTACCCGAGAGGCTCTGTGCATATTGTTTAGATAAGTAACTGTAGCTCTGTTTCATTCCTAATTTAGGCAGTTTTCTGAAATTTATGTTTTATGATCACTTACTTCGAATTGTACAGCCAGTCTTGTTCTTATGAATTGTTCCAAAACATCACTAACACTGGATGAGATAAAGCTGTAGTATTTCAGAGATTAATTGCATTTTAATTCAGTTGTAGTATTTCGGAGGTTAATTGCACTCTAGTTCAGTTCTGTTCACTGTATTTCAAGTTTGATTGATTGCATTCTAGTTCAGTTATATTCATTGTATTTCAGGTTTTATTAGCTAGTTGTACTCTAGTTCTGTTAAATTAGACTTAAAGGCCTTCATTATTTACAAACTTCTCTTTTTCTTAATCTCTACTAATACATCATTAACATAGGAACAAGAATTGGTAATGTCATTTTGAAGTCTTGACTGTTCCGCAATTTCTCATAATTTTACAAACTTGCCTCTTTCCAAAACTATTCCAAAAGATTTCTAACCTTTGAATGAGGTTTAATAAGTGACATTCTGAGTTGCAGAATAGATCAATTTTAGTGTCATAAGTTAATTTAGAGTAGGGTTCCATACTATGTTGTGATGTTCAACCATATCGTTTTTCCTTTAAGTGACACCTCAGAATCTGTGAACATGAAGATAGTTATGAACAGCGACTAGCTGCACGGCTTCATTATGTAGCCGAGTCTAGTCATGTTAGTGAGCTATAACAACATAACCATAAAAGTATAGCAAGTCAGTCTTTGTATGCATTCTTAAAGTAACTTTAATCAATCCTATTGATCTTTTAAGCCTATAATTGATAAAGGACAAAGGAAATGAAGTGAAATTTGGTGAAAGAAAAGGACATCTTTGGGGTTCAACATACCCCCACTGCAAAACTTTTGCATGTCCTCATGCAATCAATCCATGTATTCTGAAACTTCTGCTAGGACATCTAGCCTCCTTTTTCTGCTTTTCTTGGTGTTCAATGGCATCCTAGGTTTCCTTATGACCAACTTGAATCTCAAATTTATAAGTGCCCTGCTCAACTTTTTGTTTTTCTTCTTCAACCTTTTCACTAGCCTTGTACAATTTTTCCATTTGCAGAGAGATATTTGTGTTCATGTTACTCTTCAGTTTGACTTGTTCTTTTAAAATTTCATTTTCGTTCTTTATATGCCTATTGAGTACTTCTAATTCATATTTTTCTCTTCTTAGTACTTCAATTGCAGATCCTGGTGGACTAGGAGTTCTTCCTCTGCTTTCTGAGGCTCTCTTTTCTAATGACTCAACATAATTATAGATTTTTTGTTGTGCTGGGTCTATCTCTGGAGCTCCTTCATCAAGATCCTCTTCGTACTGGTACTCAGGAGATCTATCAGTTGGTGTCTCTTCATCTTCAATGTTTATGATGCATGTTTTCTTAACTGTTTTCTTCTTCAATATGCCTCTAAGCCTATGGCTTTGTCTTAGTTTAGATGGTCCCTCACCCCTCTCCTTAGAATAATTTCTTATTATCTTCTCCTTTTTAAGCTTTTTCTTGATTTCAGCCAATTTCTCAGAGATAATTTCCTCACTGTCCTCTTGTATGGACTTACCAGTTTTAAGTTCAACAGATTTGGAAATTTTCCCTCTCCTGCTTCTTCTTGCAAGTTTTCCTTCAGATGGAGATTCCTTGGGTTCTTCAAAGTGATTCCTCAAGAGGAACTCATCCCAATTGTCTCCCACCTTTCTCAAATGATGCTCAATTAGGATTTTAACTAGGCCATGGTGATACAAGGTGGTTTCCAAGACTTGAACCCTCTTTTGGACATTAGAAGCCATTCTCTTTAGGCTATGAAGTAAGAAAAAGGGTAAATTGATTTCTTCATCTAGGAAATGCATCATAAGCCGAATGTGATAAACATATAGGGTACCAAACCTTCCCTCACAAGTTATAATTTTTTGCAAAATGAGCAACATATTTTTCCATTTATTCTTCAGTGCTGAGCTAGGAATGTCCTTCTTGAAAACTGAAACATCCATACCTGGTGTTTTGAGCATCTGCCTCCATGCCTCATTTTGAAATTCCTTGTTTTTGAACCATAGTTCACCTTACCTTGGTAACTATGTTGCTTCTACAACGAAGGATTCTGTAATAGTGAACTTGACATCTCCTATTTCAACTTCTGATCCGTTGAAGGACCGTGCAAATGTCTTAGTTACCTCCTTATGAAAACCATTGAATTTTTCCAAAAACTGTAACCACCCAACCTGCTGTAGCATCTCTCTAATCTATGGGTAACCCTCTAAGTATTTGGTTCCGACTGGTTCGGACCTTACAATGAGACCCATGGCTTCTTTTCTCAACCTTCAATTTACTGCTCCGTCACTGCTCTTCTATTCACAGTAAAAATGGTTGTAGAGAGTTGTTTTCACCCCAAAGATGACTTCTTTGTTTATGCAGCAGGAATTGGCTACGAAAAGATGACATGAAGTGGTTATGGGATGAGTGAAATACGGTGAGGGTGATTTACACGAATTAATGAGTTTTGAGAGTTGTCATGGAGGAAAAGACCGCGGAAAAAAATCGTGTGAATTTCAAAATCATCACTGAATACTTCGGATTAGTGACGTGACCTAATAGGTCACTTCAGTACTAACCGTTAATTTTTAATAAATGATGGTTTGGTATGGCGGAATGGAATGGATTTTGTCCAAGGTTTTTATGATAAGCTTCGATCAATATGAATAGTTAAAATGACTTTATGGAACACACATATAACTTAACCATACTATAACTTTCATAATCTGTTATCATAATAATTTCACAACTTTACCTTAGCCCTTCCTTTGATTTTTATGGTTTTAATATGCTTTATCTTCCTTTGAAAATCATTGATCCTTCAGTCTTCATAATCCCTTTTATTTTGCTTGTTGACATAGGTGTGCAGGGTTAATTTGTTGTTGAACAAATGGTTGCTGGATAATTGCCTGCAGGGTATCTGGTTGCAGAATGTCTGGCTGGTTGCAGAATGTCTGGCTGCAGAATATCTATCTGCAGAATATACCTGTAGGAGCTTTGAAACATGAAATGAAATGATTTGAAACATGGATGGAGTGTAGTATGAAATGAAATAAACTGGATCATGAAATATGGTGGAATGGAGCATGACTGAAGTGAATTAAAATGGAATGAAATGGATCATAGGTGTAAGGTGGAATGAAATATGAAAAGTGGCCTGCAACTTATGATTTTTAATACTCAATTGCAGGAAGAGATCAAATTTAAAAGTCTGAAATGAAAATGAATTGGACCATGGAATGGAATGAATGAAGTATGGATGAATGGAGTGAATGAAATATGAATGAAGTGAGACATGATGGAGTGAAATGGGTCATAAGTGGAATATGATATATAAAATGGGTCTGCACTTATGATTTTGTGATAGCTGCTTGCAGGAAAAGAACAAATTTGAAAAGCTAAAGTGTCAGAAGGATTCTGATTTTCACTTTATCTTTCTGTATAAACATGCTAATCAGTGATTAGTTTTCATGTTTATAATTTATTTTTTTATTTTATTTATTTTATTTTTATTTTTTTTCATGCTTTTGAATTCAGAAAATTCAATTAAGTTGATGAAGAAGAAGAATTCTTCTTCATTAACTTCACATCACTTTTTCCCTGGAATCTCTTGATAAATTCTTCTCTTGAAAGTGGCTTATGATACAGCTTCAATCTATGACCATTTACAAGAAAAGTGACCTTCTCTTCATCTATTGTCCTGATTTTTATTGCTCCATTGTCAAAAAATTTCATAATTTCATATGGCCCAAGCCAATGTGTTTGAAATTTACCTTGAAAATCTTTAAACTTTGAATCAAACAAGATGGCCCAGTCACCTTCTTTGAATTTCTTTTTCTTGATGTACTTATCATGCCATCTAGTCCTTTGTTGTTGGACTATACTTGTTTTCTGGACTACATCTTGTCTGATCTCATCCAATTCATTAATCTGCTCCAATCTGTGCTTTTGTGCCTCTGTTAGATCAAGTCCTAGCTGAACTGCCATTTTAAAAGTTTGAATCTGAAACTCTATGGGAAACAAGACTTGTTTTCCACAAACAAGTTCATAAGGAGTATGACCTGTTGTGCTTCTCCATGTAGTTCTATAGGCCCACAAAGCTTCAGGAAGCCTGTCTGCCCAATCTCTTCTATGTAAATGAAAAATCTTTGTTAGGATCCCTTCAATGACCTTATTAGTAGATTCCACTTGACCATTTTCTTGTGGATGATAGGGAGTAGATTTTCTGTGTCTGATTTTGTGCCTCTCCATCATTTGTTCCACTAGCCTTGATGTGAATTTAGCTCCTTGATCTGTAACAATTTCTATTGGGACACCAAAACGAGTAAAAATATCCTCAAAAAGAAAACTAACTACAGATAATTCAGTAGTAGAAAGTAATGGCTTGGCCTCTACCCATTTGGTAACATAATCAGTGCAAACTAATATATATTTCTTTTGTCTTGATGGAGGACTAATAGGTCCTACAAAATCTAAAGCCCATTTCTCACAAGGTTCAATATGTACCTAAGGCTGCAATGGTATCTCACCTGAAGGAGAAGGTCTCCCTACCCTTTGACAACTGTCACACCTTTTGACATACTCTTTAGCATCTTTAAAAAGGAATGGCCAATAGTATCCTAAATGAAGGACCTTATAAGCTGTCCTTTTATCAGCAAAGTGTTCGCCACAAGGTTCATCATGACATGCCTTGAGGATCTCAGACATCTCATCTTCCCGAACACATCTCCTAATGATAAAATTTGGACCTGTTTTGTATAACTCATTAGCAACCCATGAATATTTTGCACTATCATAAATTATCTTTCTTTTGTCTCTTGCATTCATTATTGAAGGAAGTTTCCCTGAAACTAAATAATTAGCAATGTCAGCAAACCAAGGAGTCTGAGTAGAAATTTCAAAAAGATATTCATCAGGGAATTGATCTTCAACTGGAGTATTGTCTTTGATGTTTTGGAGTCTAGATAGGAAATCAGCTATTGTGTTTTGTTTCCCAGGCCTATCTAGAATGGTAATGTTGAATTCCTGTAAAATCAATAAACATCTTATGACTCTGCCATTAGTAATTGATTTGTTCATTAGATATTTAATTGCAGAGTGATCTATGTGAACAAAAGTTTCATAGTCTGTTATATAGTGTCTGAATTTATTTATGGCATGAACAATAGCTAAGAACTCTTTTTCAGTTACAGTATAGTTTAACTCTGAAGGAGTCAATTTTTTATTGGTATAGTAGATGGCATAAGGAATCAGGTATTTTTGTCCCAATACTGCTCCTAAAGCTGTATCTGAGGCATCTATTGAAATATGAAAAGGTAACTTCCAGTTAGGTCCCCTTAAAATAGGTGCTTCAGAGATTTTTGTTTTCAGGGTCTCAAAGGCTAACTGGCAATCAAGATTCCACTTGAATTCACAGTCCTTGGTAAGTAATTTGAAAAGTGGAGATGATATCTTGGTGAATTTTTCTATAAACCTTCGATAATATCCTGTAAATCCTAGAAAACTCCTAACATATTTTTGACAACTTGGAATAGATAAGTTAGAGATGACTTCAACTTTTGACTCATCAATTCTAATCCCATCCCCTGAAAGGTGATGTCTCAAAACAATTCCTTCAGTAAACATCATAAAACACTTCTCATGACTTAGTGAAAGATTTTCTTCTTTACATCTCTTTAAAAAAAATTCCAAGTTTTCTAAGGCTTCTTCAAATGTGTTTCCATAGACTGTGAAATCATCCATATATACCTCTACACAATCATGTATTAGATCTGAAAAGATTCCTAGTACTGCCCTTTGAAATGTTGCAGGTGCATTGCATAGTCCAAATGGTAATACTCGGTAAGCATAGGTACCCCAAGGACAGGTAAATGTGGTTTTGTCTTGATCTTCAAGTGCCACTTGAATTTGGTTATAACCACTAAACCCATCTAAAAATGAGAAGTACTTTTTGCCAGCTAATGTATCTAACACCTGATCTATGAAAGGTAGGGGAAAATGATCTTTAAGAGTAGCTTTGTTTAATTCCCGGTAGTCAATACATACCCTCCATTTAACATTTTTCTTTGGCACAATTACCAAAGGAGAAACCCACTGACTATCTGAAATGGGATAGATAAAGTTGACATTTAACAATTTCTGCAATTCTTCTTTAACAATCTCCCTAAGATTTGGATTCATTCGTCTCTGAGGTTGTCTGATTGGTTTACAATTTTCCTCTATGTAGATGTGATGAGTGCAAGTCTTAGGGCTTATCCCTTTCATATCAGTGTACTCCCATGCATATGCAGAAGAATGTCTCTGTAATATCTTGACTAACTCTTCTTGTTGAGATTTCTCTAGGTTCTTGTTTATGTTTAAAGTTTTGCCTGGAAATATCTCAATTGTAGAGCTGCCAAATTTATCCATGGAGTAAAGAGACATTTGTCTTGATGATAAAAACTCAATGTTGGATTCTTCTTGAAATTGTTCATGTTTGTATTCCGAAGAGGATTCAAAATTTTCTAAGGTATTTATAATCTGGCTGTCTTCACTAATTTCTGAAATTGTGAAGAGAGGTCGTATGTCTTATTCATCCTCAATCCATTGAGTATCATCTAATTCTGTAATTGTCTTTGCTGGAGGATACAAGGTAAATTTCTTAGTTGAACTACCATCATAGATGTACATATCATCGGATCTACAACTAATGAAAGCATCAGTTGTAGCTAACCAAGGTCTTCCTAATATAATAGGATGTCCTCCTAGATTATTCTTAGGGGTTAGGATCATAAAATCCACAGGATACTCCCGAGAATCTAGGGACACTGGAATGTCTTCTATTACCCCATCAGGTTTGATCACATATTTGTCTGCTAATTGTAATAATGTGGGTGTAAAAACAAGATTAGGAAGTTTCAGTTTATCCATGATTTGTCTACTCATGATATTGATTGTTGCTCCTAAATCAATAAGTGTGTTTTTGATCTTAATTCCATTGATGTGTATTCTAACAACTGGATTTCCTGGGTCTAGATACTTTGGAATGGAAATCTTACCCATCATGATATCTGCTATTTTTCCTGCCAGTTGAATTTTCTTTGTCTCTTTGATTCTTTTTCCTGTTTTTTTCATGCTCAACTCTTTTATTGTTTTTGCTAGAATTGGAATTTCCTTGATAGCTTGTAATAATGGGATCTTAATACAAACATTTCTCAGCTCATATAGGAAATCATAATTAGGCACCATAATTTGTTTTTCTACACCTCTATCAATTTGTAATCTTTCTGGAAAGGGAGGTGTAGAGGTAGATGTTGATGGCTGCTCTAATATAGGAGTTCAAACTATTGGCTCTTTTTTCTTTTTTTTTTCAATATTCGGGTCTTGAAAAGATGTGTCTTCTTCAAGAATTTTATTTACCTGTAGAGAATCTTCCTCAGAGTTGTTTTGTTCTTGTATGATTACAAAATGTTTCTTCTTTTCAAGTATTCTTCCAAACCTAAGTTGAACATCATTAAGGTCTAAATGAGTGATCAAATAGGTTGGAAACTGTTGGCCTTCTATCATGTATGTGTTCTGAGGATTTTTATTGTTGGGGTTTGGTATGGGTTGGGCAGGCAACTGATTTGTTTTCTGAGGAAATGGTAATGGAAGTGGTGAATTTTGATGTTGTGTATTTTGAGAATTCTGTTGAGGGTTTTGTTGAATATTTTGTTGAGGAGGGAAATGTGGATATGGTGGATAGGATGGTGGATATTGATAGTACTGAGAGTATCTTCCATAGGGATTTTGTGCTCCTTGTGCCCAAGTTTGAGATTGATTTTGGAATTGGGGCCAAGGTTGCTGCCAAGAATTCCAATTTGGTGGGGGTTGATTATACAGATGATCATGGAATCCTTTTGTTTTAAGTACTTGCCAAGGCCTCCTAGAGATAAAATTGAGAGATTCTATGGAATTTGTAGGGGTTTCTTCTTGAAAGACAGCTTTAAGACCAGGAAGTGAAGGACAACTCTTGGTCTCATGTTTTTCTGAACAAATTACACAAGTCTCTACTAATTTTGCATCCAAAGGGCACTCTCTCAAGTCATGCTTCTTTCTACATTTGGGACAAAATATTGCTAAGGCATCAGATTCAGCTTTTTACTTGTTTTGTAATTTAAGGGTGTCTATTTGTTCACTAAGACTCCCTAAAATATCAGATTTGAATTCATCAAGCATATGTCATATTTCTGCCCTACTTACTGTCCCAGAAGCAGACTTACTTGCCCTTGCAAGAGCAGGGTCTCTTGGTCCTTTTACAGTTTTAGATTTCCCTCTTGAAAGGTTGATACATAATTCAGCTATTTCAGGTAATGTGAGCTGAGATATATCCCCTTTTCCCATCATGTTAAGGATATCTAACCATTCATCCCTGATTTTCTTCAACAAGAGAGCTTTCAAAGTATCTTGGTCTAAGTTTTCCATTTTTTCTCTTTTGATGTTGTAGTTAAACCTCTCCAACAAATCTTCTAGGTTTTCATCCTCTTTTTGTAGCATTTTAAACACTTCCTCCTTATGGTTGACTGGCATACAGTAATCCAAATACCTCTCTAGAAATGCCTGTTTCATGTCTTCCCATGTCCTAATAGAACTGTTGATCAAACTCATAAACCATTTTAATGTCGCTCCTTTCAATGTTGAAGGGAATAGTTTAAGTTTTTGAGCATCTTGTAAGTAGTCATAGGTTCTACATAGGACTTCAAATTCAAATATGAAGGTTTCAGGATCTTCAGTTTTGAGTCCATAAAAGTTTGGAAGGACAGAGGGTGAAATTTTTTTCATAGTTGCATTGGTTTCTTCATCTACTATAGGAAACCCAAAAGAGCTTCCCATTTCCCTTCTACCTCTTCCTCTGCTTCCTTCATCACCTCTACCTCCTTCTCCTTCTATACCTCTACCTCCTTCTCCTCTGCCTCTACCTCTACCCCCTCCAAATAATGTATGTTCTCCATTAAAGACTCCTCCTCCTCCTTCTTCTGCCATGGTTGATTCTCCTGTGGAAGTGGAAAAGTTTAGGTCTCTAGCATGGGTCCTTGAATCTTCTTCTAGGACAAGTTCAATGGATGAAGTGGAAGGTTTCTCTGATGGAATATATGATCTTAAGCCTTCTAGAAGTCTATTATCAGTATAGGATTGGATGTGGGTTTGAGTTGGAGGTGTGCTGCCTCTTGGTCTTGGTGGAACAAGTGGTGTTCTAGGAATCAAGCTTCTTCTTTTGATGAATCTACCCCTTGAGTCTCTTTCTCTACGCATATCATTTTTTTTTGGAGGTAAGAAACAAGGCTACCTAGTTACACTTCCCCGGCAACGGCGCCAAAATGTATGCTCAACTTAGTGTTCCTAAATTGATGTCATAAATTTTCAACCAAGGCTAGTAAACTGTTGAAGTGAAGTGCACTATATGTGCCTAGGTATCTGCTTCCTACTTCGTTGTGTTTAGTGTTTTTTTCTAGTGTTTTTGGTTTTGTGTTTTTATGCTAAGAGTAAAATTACTAAGTGTTTGACAAAGAGAAGTTATTGGTCACACTAAAACAAAGCAAAATCTATTCTAGACTTATGTATGGCACCTAAGAAACAGAAAATGCTAATTCACAGATTTCAAAACTTGACAAGAAAAATAACTCATAACATGAACATATTCCAATTCATTTCACTAGAAGTATGTTGGAACAACTTGATAAAATGATAAGTCTAATGCAATGAGGTTCTTCTAAGTAAACAACAACTTACAATTATCACAGAGAAAATCTCATCCATGGTTAGAAATTTGCTGGGACACATTTGGAAAATATTATCTGTAACATAGTCAGGAACCCTACTCTGAATTAACTTATGACACTAAAATTGATCCATTCTACAACTCAAAATGTCACTTATTAAACCTCATTCAAAGATTAGAAATCTTTTGGAATAGTTTTGGAAAGAGGCAAGTTTGTAAAATTATGAGAAATTGCGGAACAGTTAAGACTTCAAAATGACATTACCAATTCTTGTTCCTATGATAATGATGTATTAGCAGAAATTAAGAACAAGAGCAGTTTGTAAATAATGAAGGCCTTTAAGTCTAATGTAACAGAACTAGAATACAACTAGCTAATAAAACTTAAAATACATTAAACAGAACTGAACTAATATGAAATTAACCTCCGAAATACTACAGCTGAACTAAAATGCAATTAATCTCTGAAATAATACAACTCTATCTCATCTAGTGTTAGTGATGTTTTGGAACAATTCATAAGAACAAGACTGGCTGTACCATTCGAGGTAACTGAGCATAAAACATAAAGTTCAGAAAACTGCCTAAATTAGGAACGAAACAGAGCTACAGTTACTTATCTAAACAATATGCACAGAGCCTCTCGGGCAGTAGGGGCCCTCTACCACCAAATTAGCACACGAATCTCCTCAATATTGCTTCAGATCATGTATTAAATTTTCTCTTCTTTCATTAAAGGAAAATGCTTCAAAAACATAGTATTACGGTCTCGGACAATCTTAACAATAAAACATCAATCTAGCTAACTGTCTCTCGGTTTCCCGAGTTATTCTTATAAGAGAAATACATAATTGTCCTGGAGAAGAAGTAGGGATAAGTTTATTTTTCAATTAAAATCAAATTAGAACTCTTGTGGAGGCCTCGTACTTTGCTGAAGACATCTGTAGAGTCCTTGTCCTGGTAGGAATCCACTTCTTAGTTTTGGTTTCCTCTATGTGCATAACCACCTGTAGATTTTTGCTCAGACTTTGTAGAGGGCAAGAAATGATGTAGGAGTATTGTGGAATTCAACCATATGTGTTTTTCCTTTAAGTGACACCTGTAACCTGGGTGAACATGAAGATAGCTGCGGAATAGGCGACTAGCTACAGAATGGCTGCATTATGTAGCTAAGTATGATCAAAAATCACTATAACAAAATAACCATAAAATTATAGCAAGTCAGTCATTGTATGAATTCTTAAAGTAAATTTAATCAATCCTATTGATCTTTTAAGCCTATAACTAATAAAGGACAAAGGAAATGAAGTGAAATTTGGTGAAAGAAAAGGACATCTTTGGGCCTGAACAAAGATTATAATCCTCCCTTCCCAAATGTTGCTTGTCCTCAAGAAACTGACAAGGTGAGTGATACAAACCTCCATCATTGGTGACACCAACATGTGATAAGCTTCCCTCATAAGCTAAGTGTTCACCAATCCATCCCTCCATGAATTTCTCCTCCAAAGTTCTCATGAGATGCAAATAATCCATCCCATAAGGAGACAATAGTTCAAATGAAAAAAACATGGTTTTCCCAATGTTCTTCCTAAAAAATGTAGCATAGTGAACATGGAGAATCTCCATCCCATAGGGCACATACATACCTCCTATCCTTCCTCCATACATTCCCATAAAAATTACAAGTACATCATCAATGTATGGGATCAAAATTAAGTACATACAAACATAAATTTGTACATATGGAGGTGGGTCATAGTCCCACATGTGGAACCAGCGTAGTAAATATCCTAAATGCATCATCTCATGATGTTTTAAGTGGTTTACCCACCACTTACTTGCTTCCAAAGTCATCTCACCATGGCTGAAAGTGTGAGATATATTTGGTGCTTTTGGAGTGCACCCACAATGATACAAAATATCCTTTTGATCTCCAAGGGAGTGGCCATGTTCAAAAAAAATTGTGGCCCAAAGTTGGCCATGAAGTTTATATGGAATAGTGCTCCTCCTTGGGGCTATGGCCTGCATAAACATGGTAAAGGAATGCATATCTTTATCAAATAAAATATTATTTAAATTAGCATATTCTTCACCAAAATTTCTCCTTAAACAAATGGAGCGGTGCATTGATACATCTCATCTCATTCCAAAAGAGGAAAGAGGTGGTTGAATTAACTCCTTCATAGAGTCATTTTGCTCTCCTAACTCCACATGGTTCATGCATCTTTGAAAATTTTGATATATTTCTTCTTCAAAGCCCTTCCAAGTGAATCTTTTCATGATAGTGTTGTAGGACTTCATAGAATAAGCGTGGTTCAAAAATAACTCTTCATAAGATCTTTCTAGCAACTTCTCCTTGAGCTTGGAGGCTCTAGATAAAAATATTCTACCATGATAATAGATGACTACTTCTTGGACTGAATAGCCCTCTTCATGTAGCTGGTCATCAAGTATCATGCATGTGTGAAGATCTTTGGAATAATCCACCAACAATTGGGATTTCCAATATGGATCAATCTCCCATAGTGACAGTTTTGATGATCTATCATAAATAACATATGTCATATGGTTTTTCTCCTCCTTGACATCTCAAATGTCAAAGGTACATGTTGGAAGGTCATTCCTTCCAATTTTTCTCCTCCCACAATGCATAATCTGAAATGAGAGTGGGTAATGATGATGTTGTGAGATTGTCTCCCTCCTCCTTGAGCCTACCCAAGACTCTCAGTACCATTTTTGTATTTTGGTGAATCAGGTGGTCTCCCAGGTGGTTTACCACAATATAATTATGTCACATGGATCATACTCATGTGCATAATACATGGGATCATCATATCCCTGCTTCCACTGCTCAAATTCATCTATGTTTCTTGTTTGGAAGTTTCATGAAAGTTGGGTATCACTCTTAATGATGCAAGATTGCCTCTAATGGGAGTGATTTCCCCATCCTCACCTCCAGGTGGTGGTGGATCATCTCTTGTTGTTCCAACGCTGTGACCCCTCCCTTGTTCTTCTTCTTCCTCCTCCTCATCATCTGAGAAGACCTCTATGTAATGTGCTTTTACAGCTGCATATTTATTTCTAGGTGCCCATGATTCTTGGCAAGTGAAGCAAAGCTTCCTCCTCCTCAATTATTTGCGGGCATCATCATCAAGAGGTTTTTTATATTGACTCTCCTTTGAAGGAGCAACCTTTTCTTCTTTTCCCTTTGATGGAAAAGAGGGCTTATACTGAATTGTTGCCTTTGCTTTTGGAAAGGCATCTTGAATGTCTCTAGCCCTTTCAATGGCATCATGTAGGGTAGTGGGCTTGGTAGACTTAACCAACCCATGAATAGGTTCATCTAAACCATCAATAAACATGTACACCCCTATTGCTGAAGAAAAATCAGGAACCATAACAGAAAGTATTAAAATTCAGAGACGTAAGTTTTTGCATTACCCGATTGTTTTAGCTTTGCAAGGCTCATGAATGGTGCTTCAGGATATCTTCTATAAAATATTTCCACCAGCCTTCTAGTGAACTCTGAATACGTAGTTACATTGGCATGACCCAATGTAGACAAGCCATAAAACCATCAGGCATGTGCTTCACCTTCAAGGTGCAGCACTGCAATCTTAATGACCTCCATTTCTGGAACCTTATTCAACTGAAAGTAGATGTCAAGTTTCTCTACCCATGATTTGGCAGTGCACTTGGATGAACCATCAAATTTGGGTAAAAATAATCTGCCCATAGTGTGGTGTCGATCATGATTCTGAATGAATCCACCACTTCTATGATGATGCCTTAATCTTCTATTGTCCTTTATTTGACAAAACTACTGAAAAATCAAGTGATCTTTGAACCTCTGAGTTTTACATTCATACTCCATAAAATAGTCTTCAAGGAATTCTTTCTCTTGAAACCCTTCATGTCCTACAGCCAAAAATGTAGGCATAGTAGAGCATTTGGAAACTTGTGGTTGAACCACTGGTTGATCATTCTAGTGATGAGACATGCCAAAGCCTTCTCCATAATGAAATCCTTTAGAGGTTTCCTTGAATCTGTACATTCTCATCTATTTTATCTCTCTAGCAATGTCTTGCATGGCTCTAAGAAGTATTTTGGGGAACTCCTTCTCTTCATCTTCACCTCCAGATAAAGTGGTTTTACCCTTGTCTTCTTTGACATTTGTATAAAAAAAAATACTATGGCTTCTTCTTTGATACCTCTTCTCTCTATCAGTAAGAGTCTCTCCTTCTTCAGATGACATATTGGCTTTCAAAATGCACAGGTTGTGCCAAGATTATTCTTCGATATCACTGTAATATTCCCTAATGGGAAAAGCAAGAATATAGTGCAAAATATTGGAAAATGTTGCAGATCATCATTTAAAAAGTAAGAGGCCAATATGGAGACATTTCATATGTTATTACAGTAGAAAAATGTACATAAGAGATGGCCCATAAGATACATAACAAGAATACAAGCCTCCAATGAAAAAAATCCCTCAATAAGAGGTGTTGCAATCATGTAGAAAAGATGGAAGACCCTTACAGCGTTATTTTATTATCTCTTCTATATAAAATGACTACGCATCACATCTCGGGCTAATATGTGCCTCAAAAGATAGATCTATATCATATCCATGCACTATACAAGCTCCTTTAAATAACCCCTCAAGGGTTTTCAGCAAAACACCAAGTACAAGTTGTAGATCTGAGATCTAAGACTGTTGATCTACTGAAAATTACAAATCTAGAAAGTGTGGCTGATATTATATGATCAATAAAATATCCTTCTCCAATATATCCAAAAACTGAAAGGCATATCCCCTTCACTAGAAAATTAGCTCTCCAAAAGGTGTGCCAAACCACCCTGCAACTCCTCCTACATAAATAATGCAGATCTGGAATTAAACTTCGTTGTAGGGATCAAAATATCGTTGGCATGATGCCAAGATCTGAAAATAAGCTCAGTAGCCTTCAATATTTTCCTCCCAATGGAAAGGAAGCCTCCTCCACTTAAAATAAGCAATGAGATGGCCTAGATCTAGAGATCTAATCACCACTTGCTGCAACCTTCAAAAATAACCAAACCCTCAACAGGATCTGCATTGTAGTTGAAAGAAGAAGCTTGGCCTTAAGCCAGATAGTGGGCAATGTAGTGCAAGGCTCCTCCAAGAGCTCCTCAATGGAAGAGGTTGGATTCCCGATCAGGAACACCCTTTGCTAAACATCACTCTATCTCAGCTAAATAGCAAGACAAAGATATATGTCTAAACAGACCATATATTCATAAATATAATGTACATCAACAACCTCCATATGGCTTCCATCCTCTTCCTTAAATAGAATATGGCCTTGCAAACCCTAAGCCCCATCCAAAAATATCACTATATTCACACAAAGCATCTCCATCTAAAACTGCATTGTCCCTCATTTATGGCCACTCCTCCATGACAGTGTTGTTGATTTGGTTAAGGTTGACCTAGTCAAAGTGATCCAGCCCCTTTCACACCAAGGGTTCTTTAATTAAGCTACCAAGATTTGTCTTTTTCACATTTGGCATTGATTTATTCATTATTAAGGAGAATTATGGACCTCCTTTGCCCTCTTATTCTTTAAACAAGTCAATAAAACAAAAATGAATATTCCAATTATCTCATGAATAATTTGGAATATTACAAGTAATCCTGACTCAGATCCACCTACCAATGTGTAAAATCCAAACACCATCTCCAGAGGCATTCAAGGCATTTCTGCAATATCAGGTACTCCATTACATACAAAATCCTTGTCCTCTGATGTAATATTCCAAAATGGAAATATCAGCAATACAAGACATAATAATGTAAAACACAGCAACTATGAGCATATCATAAGAGGGATCAATATGCATCCATAATTTTATTAATATATCAGCAACAATATACAAAAATATCTTGAGGGTCAATCTACCCAAGCAATAATAACAAGCCTTTAATGATCATATCAATAATCACATGAGTTGTTGCTACTGTATAGAATGCCAGAAAGTAGTGACATCGTTTTCTATATCAGTGTAGTTGCTGCTGTAAACATACATTGATGGAATATGGCTGGTAGATACAAATGCAATTCCCAGAAAATAAGATACGGGCTCTAATACATAATTTCTAGCCAACCCGGAAAAAATTGCTAGAAATACCAAGAAAAATATACAATGTGACAAATAACCCTAGGATTGATATGTCACTGCAATATGGAACTGAATAGAATGAGGCTATGACAGATCTCAAATGATAATTTACTCCTCTAATGGTATTTCTCAATATAATATTGATCCCTCTATTCAGAAATAGACCCTCCTGATGAGCTCAATGAACCCTCTCAGCAACTACCACTAAAAATAACATAGATCTGGATTGAAACTCCACTGTGAGGGATGGTATATGGTTGGCCTGATGCCAAAAATATCTAAATATTCCCAATATCCCTCCTTGTTGATCCTTCAATGGATAGGGTACCTCTCCACTGAAAAACAAGCCCATAATTGGCTCTATTTCATCCTCCTTTTCTGCACGCTGCAACACAACCCAACTCTAAATATAAATTGTGTTGTAGCTGAAGGAGGTAGCTTGGAAAGAATTCTAGAATGATGAAATTCAATCCAATTAACCTCTCCTACCTTGAGGATTAGGTATGGATTCCCAATCAGGAACACCCTTGTGCTAAACAGCACAGCAAACCCTGCTAAACAGATGAAGGATGCAAAGTCTAAACAGACCAATATCAAAATAATAGTCTCAAACATGAATAAAAATGGCTGCCATCCCCTCCATATATATTGTGTGAGCCTTCTCACATTGGGTCCCATCCATAACTGCCACTAATCTCATGCAAGTTGTCCTCCACTAAAACTGCGATGTCTCATCATAAATGCCACTCCTCCATGACAGCATTGTTGATTTGGTCAAAGTTGACCTATTCAACATGTATCCCCTCCAATTCACACCCAAAGGTGCTTAATCCACCTACTTATTCTTCCTCCTTTCACATTAGGAGTGTTATTATTCCTCCTAAGGAGATTTATGGGCCTCCCTACCCACTTATTCACCTACCTAGTGATAAAACAAACTATAATATTCCATTTAGCTGAAGGATAAATTTTTGGAATATTACAGTCCTCCCCTCCAAAATTTTGTTTATCCTCAAGCAACTGCAAGGATATGGAAAAATTCTCCCTCCTTCCTCTTGTAGCCTCCTCATCAAATAGTCCCCACCACTGCTCAAAATAATCTGCAATAAATCTACCCCCCAACGGTTCCTCCCAAGTATGCAAAACCAAATGGCTCACATCATGAGAAAGTGGAAGGTGTAAGTGGAAACCTTCTTACTGTCCAATGGCCTCCTCAAGGTAAGTGAGATTATAAAAATTGGGATCTCCATCCCAATAAGAGACTCCCATACCCATGCTATCATCCAAATGAAATGATCCATCCTAGGTAGCTCATCAAAGAAATCCTCAACCCTGGGTTCATGCAATGTATTGGGGCTGTATGGAGAGATTAGATTTTTCCACCCATGTTGTTTCTCTCTCCATTTATAATATGTATGGGGTTGTTGCTGATCTTGGGCTGAAATATTATGGTCTCCAAGAATGTCCCAAGTTACCCCACCAATCAAAACATCCATGAAGTGCCTCTCCCAAGAACTCAAGTTCCCCAAATGACTCCTACCACATGAAGAAAAGAGATGTAGTGTGGAAATCATGGTTTGCCCATTGTTTCTCCTGAAACATGAAACATATGAAGTATGGAGAATAATACTCCCAATGGGCACCTCCAACTCTTGTGCCATCCTCCCAACAAAGCTTCCCATAAGAATAAGAACATCATCAATATATGGAAGAAAAAACAAATAAAAACAAGATACCATATGACAACCGAGAGGTGGATCATAGTCCCACATGTGGAACCAGCGTAGTGCATCCCCTGCCTACCTCAAAACAAAGTATAACAAGTGTCTTTTCAGCCACTTTTTTTTTTCCACAATCATCCTACAAGATGGTATCATAAAAGTAAAATTTGGTGCCAATGGTGCACACCAAGAATCATGTGGCATCTCCCACAAACCACCAATAGAATGGCCAACATCAATGTTGCAAATGGCCTCAATTACATCACAATACAATATACAATAAGGAATGATCCTCCTTGGTACAATATGCTGCTCACAAAAATTAAAGGGTTACAAATCATAATGCATAAATGTGCATTCTCTACTATGTACTTTGGTCATTGAGCTGAAATGGCTCAACTGAAATTTCTCCCTCACTCTCAATGAGTAGGGAAGTGGTTTTGAAAACCTCTCCATCATCATCTGGGCTATGCATCTCTCCATAAGTTTATATACATCCTGTTGGATGCCCTCCCAATTTAACTCCTCCATCAATGAATGATATGCATCTAAGTGCATGGGAATAAAGTCCACATATGCTACATGTAATAGATTCTCCTTGAGCTCAGAAGCTCTATTCAAGAAGAATTTTCCATAAGAATAGATGACCCCATCATCCACCATGTATCTATCATCTCCCTCTGGGTCATCAAGAATCATGAAAGCACCAAGATCCTTGGAGTACTCTACCAAGAGTTGAGACCTCCAATATGGATCAATCCTCTTAAAAGACAACGTTGAAGATCTGAAATGTGAATCTCCCCACATGTTGTTGTATTTTCCTGTGACATCCCTCATGCCAAATTCATCCTCCAAAGTGTTTCCCTACCCATCATGCAGCTGCTCATGCTCAAGTAGAAGTGATGGCCTTTGGAAGTTGGCCTCCCATGAGAAGCTACCATCCAAAAATAGCCTCCTGATCTTGGCCAATGTAAGCATGAGTGGCCTCCATCTACACCAGTATATGGAGGATTCCTTCCTCAAGGGAAGTACCCTCTGTTTCTCCAAATCCATGGAGCAGCTTCCTTGCACCATGGTAGTGCCATCCTCCATCACTACAGCAACTTCTGTCAACGCATAATATGTAGTGAGAGTGGGTAATGTTGAAAATGGGAGAGTGTATCCCTCCTCCTTGAGTCTATCCCAGACTCTCTGCGTTGTACTAGACCCCTCCAAGGTATTCACCCCTTCGGAATCTAAGAGTGGTGAACCAAATGGTAAGATGTATTTCACCAACTCTAGATCTGGTGGCCTCCCAGGTGGAATGCCCCCATGTAGTGAGACATCAAGATCTAAAGCAGACTATATATATGAGTGGACTGATTTGTCCCTCCTTTAATTGAACAATACAGCCTCCATATTATGTGTAGAAACCTCCTGAAATAGATAAGGGTGAATGCCCACCATCCTTTGATGTTGATCCTTTTTTTCTTTTTCTCCTTCCATCTGCCAAGTCTCACAATCCACAAAAACTGATACATGCTTCTCTAGGATTGTGCTTTGGTCCTCACATGTTAGATCATTTGAAACTCCTTGCAAAGACACAAGGGCTCCTCTAATGGAAGCAATGGATCCATTTCCACCTCCATGTGGTGATGGATCTTCTCCTGATGGTACAGCATTGTTAGCTCTTCTTTGCTCATCCTCTTCATCATTATTTGAGAATGTCTCATCATCAATGAGAGACCCTAAATCTTGGTCTTCCCTTGAAGTAGGAGTCTCCATGTCTTCATCTATAGAATACGGATCTTAGAGAAGTGGGAATCTTTCCCTTGGCAAGGTATTATGCATGTTTTTATCCCCTTCTATAAAAATATGGAGTGGAGTTGGTAAAATAGATCCCTCCAACTCATGCAAAGGCTTTGAATTTTTGGTTTCAGCAAAAGATGTTTCACAGTGTTTAATATAAAATATTTCCACTATCTTCTAATTGAACATTGCATAAGTATTTACACTTTCATGATGAAATGAAGGAGAAATATAAAACCACCAATCATGGGCCATTCCTTTAAGGTGCAATGCTGCTACTCTAATAGCCTCCTTTTTTTAGACTTGGCGTAACTGAAAATAGGAATCTAGCTCCTTCACCCAAGCCTTGGCTGTGCACTTTGATGATCCATCAAAGTTAGGCAGAAATATTCTACCTCTCTTGCTTCTATTATGGATGTTGGATCTTATGTCTTCCTTGATCTTGCAAAACCCTTGGAAATCCAAGTGCTCTTTGAATCTCCAAGATTGAGACTCATACTCCTGAAGATAGTTACTCAAGGTCTCCTCCTTGGGTGCATCTTCTTCCTCCATTTCTCTTGCAGTGAATGTGGGAAATAAATTGCGCTGTGGATCTGCATGTGTGGTTGAATGCTCACACCCATCATGTGAATATTTAGGGTTTTCTTCAATTTCAAACGCTCTTGGAAATTTCTACACCTCTCCCTTTTCATCTCCTTGATATATTTCTTGATATTTTTCACAGTTTTAAAAAGAAGTTGGGAGAGCCTCTCTTCCTTTATTTCTCCAAATAATGGATTCATGCCTTTTTTTCTTCTGTACAACTTCTCCTTTCTATGAGAAGCTTCTCCTCCTAATGGAATAATGTCTTGAATGCACAAGCTGAGCCAAGATTATGCTTCGATACCATTGTAATATTCCAAAATAGAAATATCAACAATACAAGATATAATAATGTAAAACACAACAACTATGAAAATATCATAAGAGGGATCAACATGCATCCATAATTTTATTAAGATATCAGCAACAATATACAAAAATATCTTGAGGGTCAAGCCACCCAAGCAATAATAATAAGCCTCTGATGATTATATCAATAATCACATGATTTGCTGCTACTGTATAGAATGCCAGAAAGCAGTGACAGCGTTGTCTATATCATTTTAGCTACTGATTTAAACATACATTGATGGAATATGGCTGGTAGATACAAAATCAATTCCCATAAAATAAGATATGGGCTCTAATACATAATTTCTAGCCAACTCGGAAAAGATTTCTAGAAATACCAAGAAAAATATACAATGTGACAAATAACCCTAGGGTTTATATGTCACTACAATATGGAACTGAATAGAATGAGGCTATGACAGATCTCAAATGATAATGTCCCGCTCTAATGGTATTTCTCAATAGAAGGTTGATCCCTATATTCAGAAATAGACACTCCTGAAGAGCTCAATGAACCCTCTCAACAACTACCACTAAATATAACATAGATCTGGACTGAAACTGAGTTGTGAGGGATGGTAGATGGTTGTATTGATGCCAAAAATATATAAATATGCCTAGGATCCCTCCTTGTTGATCCTCCAATGGATAGGGTACCTCTCCATTGAAAAACAAGCCCAGAATTGGCTCTATGTGATCCTCATTTGTTGCACCCTGCAACACAACCCGGCTCTAAACAGAAACTATGTTGTAGCCAAAGGAGGTAGCTTGGCCAGAATGTCAGAATGAGGAAATGCAGTCCAATGAACCTCTCCTACCTTGATGATGAGGTAGGGATTCCGGATCAGGAACACCCTTGTGCTAAACAGCACAGCAAACCCTGCTAAACAGCTAAAGGATGCAAAGTCTAAACAAACCAATATCAAAATAATAATCTCAAACATGAATAAAAATGACTACCATCCCCTCCATATATAGTGTGTGAGCCTTCTCACATTGGGTCCCATCCATAAATGCCACTAAGCTCATGCAATTTTTCCTCCACTAAAACCGCAATGTCTCATCATAAATGCCACTCCTCCATGACAATGCCATTGATTTGGTCAAAGTTGACCTATTCAACATGTATCCCCTCCAATTCACACCCAAAGGTGCTTAATCAAGCTGCTTATTCTTCCTCCTTTCACATTATGAGTGTTATTATTCCTCCTAAGGAGATTTATGGGCCTCCCTACCCACTTATTCACCTACCTAGTGATAAAACAAACTATAATATTCCATTTAGCTGAAGGCTAAATTTTTGGAATATTACATCTGAAGTTTTAAGAAGTCCTGAAGACAAAATATTTGATGATAAAATTCAGGAAGTCTTGTTTAGGTCTAAAAGTAAAAAAGAATTAACTGAAATTATCTTAGACCTACATAGGAGAGGTATTGATACCTCAGCCTTAGTGACACAAAAGGATAAAGAAGAATTTTGGAGGCGGTCACTTCTGAGTTGTTGTTAGAAAGAGATTCTTTGGATAGGTTGAAGGAGATTGACCCTTTTGAAATTTTGTTAAGAAGTAAAACTAGTTTTCCTCTTCCTGATTGGAGTTCAATTTTCAGTGGAAGACAAAGGCCAAATAGTCCTCCTAATAGCTCCTCTTCCTTTACTGCTGTTGTCTCTAAAACTACCACAGTTCCATTCATCATGGCAGGAAATGTACCTCCTCCACCTGCTGCACCTGTAAGGTATGACCCTCTTATTCTTCCAGCTGTCCTACATGCCCTTCCTAGCAAACACTCTACTAGAATCAAAACATGGGGAAGTGATGAAGATATTACAGCAGAAGAAGATGTAGACTAGTTTAATGACTTTATAGACAGAGAGGAGGTTGACCATGAGGATGTCAAGATGAGATTGTTTTCTCAGAGATTTACTGGTGAAGTTAGGAAGTGGTTCAAAGCCCTTACTCCTGGAAGCCTACATAATTCGAATCAATTTGAAGATATATTTTTGAGGAAATGGGGAAATATAACTAACCCTGTACAAGCCCTCGCTAAGTACAATAGTTTGAGAAGAGCTGTTGATGAAACTATTCAAAAAATTTCAAAAATATTTAACAAATTTTATGATTCTATTCTAGCCCATTTAAAACCTCCACAAGCCTTAGCTAAAATGACATATGTTGAAGCTTTTGATTATGACTTTTATATATTGCTGAGAGAGAAAATCCCCTTCACTTGCTGAAATGCAGAATGATGCAGTGAAGGTGGAGGTCGATATGATAGCAGCGAAAAATTCCAAGATGGATAAGACTAAGTTGAAAGAAGAATATAAGCCTTCCACCTCTGATAAAAAAATTGATTCAATGAAGAAGAAAATGGAAAAATTTATGGATAGGCTTGCCCTTGGGAATACCTATGCTCCTCATGCACAACATGAGCCTCAGTTTAGAAATCCTCAATTTAGAAGACCTAAAAACCAGCAAAGGCTAAGGCAAAACAAAAATCAGAAGCCTGACCCTCCAGTGAGACCTCCTTTTCAGCAGAACTTAGATGATGAAGATGATGAACCTGAAATTCCAGAAGAGTCCATTAATTATCTAGATGAAGACATGTCTGTAATATTCTTGACTAAGGAGGAACATGATTAATCAGATCATGAATTAAACAAGGGTGAGGAACCATCTGATTATTTTAATGGATATCAACATGCAAACTTTGAGATGCAGAAACAATACAACCTCAGAAACAGAATGTGCCAATTACTGCAAATAAAACACAACCTAAGAAAGATGTCCCTGAAGTTTTTTAGGTTAATAAAGATACACCACCACCTCCTCCTATCAAAGAAACTAAAAAATTTGCTTTTGTTTTCAGTTTGGAGAGTGAAATTTCTAAGATCAAAATACCATTACCTTTTGGAGAAATTCTTAAGGTAAATGAATACAGAAGTAAGATTGTGAAAATGTTGAATTCACAACCAGGAGCTGCTGATATCTTAAATATTCAAGAAGATCATCCAACCATATACTTGGGTCCAAGGTTAGAATATGAACATAATGAGGAGGTGCCTCCTTTTTATGTCAACCTTAGTATTCATGACATGAAATTTCATAATGTCTTGTTGGATTCAGGGGCCTCTCACAAACTTATGCCCAAAGTAATCATGGAGAGGATGGGGTTAGAAATTACTAGAGCATATAAGGATTTGTTTTATTTTGATTCAAAAAGAGTTCAGTGCATTGGTTTAATTAAGAATGTTGTTGTTGGTCTTACATAAGTCCCTGCCAAGACAGTGGTCATGGACATTGTAGTAGCAGATATTCCACCAAAGTTTGGCATGATATTATCAAGGTCATGGGCAGAAAAAAATCAAAGGTACAATGCAGATGGACCTTACTTATGCCACCATTCCTGTTTTTTGTGAGAAAATGAGACTTTATACAGAAAAAATCATGCCTTACATGGTGAGTAGTAAAGATAAACCTTATAAATTTCCAATTTATGCTCTTGATACTAAAATTGGATCTGCTATTATTTTCAATGAATTGACTGATGAAGCAGAGGATGAAAAGAAGGCAGAAAATCAGCAATCTGTAATTCAGCAGATAGAAAATCAACAAGCAGGAGATCAACAAATCAGTGAGGAGAAGGTGGAAGGTTGGTGGTTATTGCACTTTGATGGATCAATTGGAAGAGAGGGGGAAGGAGCAGGAATTTGGATCACAATTACAAATGACGAAAGTAAGTTCTTTTCTTACAAACTGAATTTTGATTGCACAAATAACATGGCTGAGTATGAATCTTTCATTTTGGGCTTATAAGTTTTGAAAAGAATAGGTGCTCAAAATATTTCTGTTTGTGGAGATTCTGAATTAGTCGTTAAATAAGTTGAAGGTGTGTATCAAACAAAGGATGTGAGAATGAGGGCATACAAAAATTTATTCATGGACATGTTGGAAAATTTCCAAGAACATTCATTTATTGTTAAGACTAGGGATCAAAACTCTATTGTTGACTCCCTAGCAGTCTCTGCAAGTCTTTTCATCATTCCCATGCATTCCACTGAAAAATATGAGGTTGAGGTTTTCCATAGACTAGCTATCCCTGATAAAATTATCCATTTGCAAGTCTTTGAAGATGACCAACAAATAAAGAACTTTATTGAGTTGAAAGAAGAGTTTGAAAATATATAATTATATTAGCAAAACATGCTTGCTGAATCTAACGGAAATTCTAAAGTGTTACAGCTGAAGAATAACTCTATACCTAAAGGCCTCATACCCCTTAAGAATATTTTTTATCAGAATGATGTGTTCAAATCTCCTAGGATACAATCTGATGATGAAGAGGTAGAGATTTGTAACCTTGGTACAGTAGCTATGCCAAAAATGATTACACTTTCAAAGTTTCTTTCAGTTGATATGAAGCACAAATATATTGAGATGATGAAAAGTTTCATAGATGTTTTTGCTTGGAGTTATGCTGATTTGAAGAAGTGTGATCCTACTATCATTCAGCATACCATTCCCCTTAAAGAAAATGAAAAGCCTTTCAAGCAGAAGTTGAGGAGGATTAATCCACTTCTTATGCTTCTAATTAAAAAAGAAATCAAAAAACTCTTTGATGCCAAAATTATTGTTCCAATCAGATTCTCAAAGTGGCTTGCAAACTTGGTTCTAGTCAGAGAAAAGAGTGGAAAATCATAATATGCATTGACTGCAGAAACTTGAATAAAGCTTCTCTGAAGGAAAACTACCCTCTCCCTAAGATGGACCAAATTTTGCAGAACATTGTTGGTTCCAAAATGATGTCTATGCTTGATGGTTTTTCAAGTTACAATCAGATACTTGTGCATCCGGAAGATCAGGAAAAAACAACCTTTACCACACCATGGGGCACATTCATGTATGCCAAGATGCCTTTTGGTCTAATTAATGCAGGGGCTACCTTTCATAGAGCAATGTACACTTCTTTTGTTGAGGAGAAGGAAAAGATGGTGGTTGTCTATTTAGATGACATAACAGTCTTCTCAAGGAGGGAAGAAGATCACTTGAAGCACTAGAAATAATTCTGCTGAAATGTAGAAGGTTTGGTATTTCTCTCAATCCCACCAAAAGTATTTTTTCTTTAACTTCGGGTAAATTACTTGGACACATTACTTCTAAATATGGGATTAATATTGATCCAAACATGGTCAATGCAATTAAAAAAGTGGATTTTCCTAGAAGCAGAAATGAGATTCAGTCTTTTCTTGGAAAGGTAAATTTTGTGAGGAGGTTTATTCCTAATTTTGCTGAGATTGTAAAGGAAATAACAAGGATGTTGAAGAAAGGAGCTGAAATCAAGTGGACAACAGAGGCAAATCACTCATTTGAGGATTTCAAAAAGGCACTCACCCAAGCTCCAGTGTTGATCAGCCCAGATTTCTCAAAAGAATTTTTGGTTTTTACCTTTTCTTCAGAAAATACAATTGCTGGAGTTTTGTTGTAGAAAGGATAGCAAGGTACTGAGCAGCCCATTTAATTTTTTAGTAGGACATCAGCTAACTCAGAGCTAAAATACAACATCTTAGAGAAGCAAGCTTATGCCTTGGTTAAGGCCATCAAAGATTTCATAATTTACATTCTGCATTCTCATATTATGGCTTTTGTTCCTAATGTTGTTGTGAAAGACATCCTAAATCAAGTTGATCCTCATGGTAAGAGGGGGAAATGGATTTCTAACTTGTTGGAATATGAAATAGAGATCAAGCCCAAAAAATTGGTCAAAGGAAAAGGTCTAGCAAAGCTGATGGCACAGTCAAACTTTGACTGTCTTAACATGAATTAAATTGAAAAAATTCTAGAAATTTCAGATGAAGAGGAAGAGTTGATCCCCATTGAAGAAAAGTACATCATTTCAGATTGGTATAAGGACATAGTTTTTGTATTACATCATCATAGATCACTTGCTGAACTAACAAAGTCCAAAGCAAGATTTGTGAAGTTAAAGGCCTTGAGGTATTGCATCATTAACAAAAATCTGTATTGGAAGGATACCGGTGGTATTTTGTTGAATTGTTTGTTGGAGGAGGAGGCTGATAAAGTGATTGAGTAGTTCCACAAAGGAGATTGTGTATGTCATCATTATTGGAAGGCTACAACAAAGAAGATTCTCATAGTAGGTTATTATTGGCCTACAATGTTTAAATATGTTTACAAAAATATTGTTGCCTGCCATGAATGCCAGATTTTTTATGGTAAGAAGAAGCATGTACCTTTACCTTTGATGCCTATCTATGTTGAGGTGCCATTTCAGCAGTGGGGGCTAGATTTTATTGGTGAGATTCATCCATCATCATCAGGTCAGCATTGTTGGATTCTGACAGCAACTGATTGTTTTACCAAATGGATTGAAGCAATCCAAACTAGGCAAGCAAATGATTCTGTTATCATTTCATTTTTGGAAAATAATATATTGTCTATATTTGGCTACCCTATGAATATCATCACTAATCATGCACAGGCATTTAAATCTAAGAAGCTGATTACTTTTTTTCATCAATATCACATTTCACTTGGGCATTCTACTGCATATTATCCACAAGGAAATGGTCTTGTTGAATCTTCTAACAAGAGCATTGTGAGGATTATTAAGAAGGTGTTGCAGGAAAATAAGAAGTCATGGCATTTGAAGCTGAAATATGCTTTTTGGGCTAATAGAGTGTGCACAAAGAGGTAAATTGGAACTTCACCTTATGAGCTGGTATATGGAGATGAAGCCATCTTTCCTACATCTTTAGGAGTGCCTATCATGAATTTGTTGCAAGGATTGGAGGAAGAACCAAATGAAATTCAGAGAAGGATTAATCAACTGATAGCTTTGCAAGAGAAGAGGGAGGAAGTCTACAATAGTAATCAGCAGTCTCAAAACAGAATCAAGAAGACATTTGACAAGAAGGTCAAGGAAGAAAATTTTCAAATCCAAGATGTGGTTTTGAATTAGGAGGTCGGGATTGAAGAGAAGAGGAAACATGGTAAGTTTGAAAACATTTGGAAGGGTCCATTCAAAGTAGTTGCATTCCATGGGAACAAAACCTACATTTTGTAGGATATGGATGGACAACCATTTGCTAGAGGCCCTGTCACTGGCAGGTTTTTGAAGCACTACTCTTCTTAAAATATGTTGATCATTCATTCAATTGTATATATTCCATTTTATGTTTTTTCTGCTAATAATGACAAGCTGAATCATCAAGATTAAGCTTGAGTTGAAGGCCATTAGAGTTTGAAGAAAAATCTTGGCAAGTTTCAAAGATTTTTGTGTTTTCAAGAAGATGGATAGCAGCACTGGAACTACTAGTTATTTGGTGTACCACTGGGGCACACCATCCCAAGTGGAGCCACTGTTATCACCCAAAAAAAATGAAGCATCATTTGACAAGGTTATATAGGTTCATGTCTCAAAAGTAGGGTTGTAGGATTAATTTTTTATATTCTTGGTCAAGGGAAATATTAATTTTTTCTTGTTTAAGTTTACCCTAAGGTCTAAACCCACTCATTTTCAAATCCCCTCATGTCACATCACTCATTATTTTCTACCTGATTTCAGTTCCCAAATTTTTTGTACCAAAAATGTCATTTTAGCCAAGAAACCACAATTTCGTAGCGAAATACACTAAGAAAAGTCACTTTTCGCTACGAAATTGTTGATAGTTTCGTAGCGAAAACAACCAAATTTACACTATATACGCTACGAAAGCGTGGTTTCCTATATGTCATGTCAGATTAGTTGTTAGGTGTCAGAATATCATTGGGAAAGGGTAATTTGGATGCCATTCGAGTCTTGGAGGGATAAAATCAAGGTACATGGTCAGGTTTGAAGTTATCATCACCGGTTTAGGCATGTATAAGTCATCATTGTGTCATGAGAAGACATCAAAACTTCAAAATCTTTCATAATTCAATCATTTCTCATTTCTCATTCTTTATTTGCATGATATCGAGCTCTAGAGAGCTATTGCATTAAGCCAAAGTTGTGGCTGGTGTTTTCAAAGGTTTACATTCAGCACTATAAGCCGAGGCTACAAACCATCAAGCGAGGCTGAAAATCATCAAGCAAGGCTGTGAAGACATTAAAGAAACCATGGCAAAAAAAAGAAGGACAAACAAGGGTGGCCAATGTCTGAGATATGAACCAGCATATATGAATTTGATCAATAGAGATCCAACAACAGTGGAAGTCTTCAAAAGGACAAGTTTCTTAGAGTTTTGTGAGAAATTACAAGGTTCCCATGTACAAGTTTTTAAAGAGTTTGCTTTGAATTTCAGTGGAATAGCCACCAAAGTGGGAATTCTCAATCTGTCCATCACACCAGAGGTTAATGCAACTGCTACAGGGATTCCAAGAGGACAGGAGAAGTGGTTCAAAGTTTTGGAGTTTAACATGGAGCAGTGCAAAGGATTTATGAAGCGTGAAAATAGTGAAATGGATCTCAACAATGCCATTCCAAGGAGTTGCATAAAGGAAAACTACTCAAAAGTGTTGCTCATCATCCAAAATTACTTTACTTGTGAAGGGAGATACCACAAAGTCTATTCATATCATTTCAAGCTACTTCTACACTTTACTGGTAAGATTTCCCTTGATCTACCTTTCTATTTACGTAGAAGTTTTTCAAAAATGGCAGATAAGGTCCAAGCAAAATCTAAAGGGAGTGATACTTCATTGTTTCATCATGGTTTAATGAAACTGTTGGTTTTAGATGAAGTTCAATGGTTATGCAGAGACTGGTCCTCATTTTTTTTTGTTAGTGTTTTGAGTTGGATGCTCTTACTCCTTCAAGAACTCCTAAACCTGGGAGAATTCCATCACCATTAGCAGCAGAACAAAGTGAACCAATTGGTAGCAAAACCATGTGAACCTACAAGAGTAGAACCAAGTGAGCCAATTATGATGGAGACAGGGCAATTGCAGATTTTTGATACACCAAATTTCCCACCTGCAAAACAGAAGTCAAAAATGGTCAAACCTGCAAAAAAAAAACAAGTTGTGACTAAACTAGGAACAAAAAGGATGACAAGGAGAAAAACAGTGGCCTTATAAGAGAAAAACGTGATTGTAGAAGACAGATCAGTAGCTAAAGGAAATTTAGAAGATATTTTACATGCCATTCACATGGAAGAAACTCCTATAGTCCAGGCTAAGGACATAGAGGAAGGTGGATAGAAGTTAAAAAAGGCTAAATCTGCAAAGAAATTAGAATTTGAGGGAGAAGATGGAGGTTTTTTTCTCCAAGCAACAAATCCTATGACAAGGAATGCTAGGAAACTATTAGAGAGAAGTAAAGAGGTTCAACCACCTACTGACATAGTTCAGCCACCACAAGAGATCATTGACCTTTCATCACCTGCAGAGAAATATACAATTAGCAAATCAAAGAAAGGAAAAGAGAAGGTGATGTAAAAAACAGAGTTACAACTCCTTAAATAACAATTAAAATTGGCCAATCATGAAATTTCTATTATGAAAAGAGAAGAAAGGAAACACAATGTAGAGAAGATTTAGTTTGAAAAGATGAAGGCAATTTGGGAAGAGTGGGTTGACATTGTTTCTAAGACTTTTGATAATACACAACAGCTTGTCAAAAGGACCATTCTAGTGAGGGAAGAGGCCAAACATGTCAGGAGGATGAACACACATTTTAAAGCCACCAATAGAAGGTTGAAATATCAAGTTAAGGACCTATAGGAGCAGCTTGAACTAATTCATGAGGAGATAGAGAAAAAAAGGCCTTAAAATGACAGTGCTTGAAGAACCAATAGCTCAACCCATCATAAATGAGGAAGAAATGCATCGAGAATCATAATGTGATTTGCTTTATGGTTTTTAAAGCTAATGGCATGTTAGAAACAAGTTTTTGGCACTTAAAAGGTTTATTTTTCAAGTTACACAAAAATCTGGAATTTTAGCACTTTTCAGCAGTTTCGTAGCATGCTTGGGCTTGAAGAACAGCAAAACACTATGAAACTACTATAGCTTTGTTTTTTGCTTTTTGAACCAGCTTTGGGAGCTTTCAGGAGGTGAAATTTGTATGGGAGAATGTGTCTAAGGATGATGAATACCTTTTCGAGAAGAATCAAAACATTGATAGTATTGGCATTTTTTTGTGGCGCTATTGGCTATACACTTTGTGTGATGCCTATATTTACAGAACACTTTTAGCTTATTTTGAGTATATTTGGACGATAGATAATAAGTGTTAAAGGACCATAAAACATTTATTTAGCACTTAAATACCTGAGCTATGAAATTAATTAGCAACAACATTAGTGGAAGAAGAAGACCAATTTGCACAAAAACGGTTTTGTTTCCATTTTTTAAGAGGAGGTCAGTGTGGTGATTCCATCTAGTGATGAGTCCCATCACCACAATTCGAACATGTGAAAGCATATTTGTCAAAGAGGTAATTCTTACAGAGAATAGTTTTAAGTAATAATGAATAGGTTTTGGATTCCTAATGGGAAAAGGATTGTCAGTAGGATAGCGTATTTATCATTATTGATGTTTTTGGTTATGCAAGGTGTCATTAGGGAAAAAATTCAATGAATCAACAGAGCGGATGTAATATGATGTAACAAGTGAAAAGCAAGGGCATGAAATTAGCGTTTATCGGGGAGCTGGAAATTTTTGGCAATGAGCTTTATGTAATTTGATTGTTCTAGGTAATACGAACTTGTTTGTAGAAACTTTGAGATTGGCCGGATTTTTTAGTGATTTATCTTATCTATATTTTATGTGTTCCATTTTGGGTAGTTTTCATCTTTAATAGAATTCTTTTGAGTATCCTCGACTTCCTTTATATATGAATTATTTGTGTGATTTCCTATTTCATGTACATGTACTACTAAAAATCTTTGCTATTTATATCGAAGTGAACTCACTCTGCAGATCATATGCAAAGTGTTGACTCCATAAACCCAATGTTTGCACATCTTGATAGTATTTTCATCTATATCATTAAATACTTAAGAAAAGTTATTTTCTAAGTAGGATTAGCCATCTAAATACATATTTATTCAATATCATTAACCCTTTGAGAGATCCCTCTCGGTACAGAAGGCCTAGCTTGAGTCAAATTCAATTTAGTAGTTGGCAGGATTGTCTAGTGGTAATTCAGTACATGAATAACATTCTGGTATCTCGGAGACATGATTACCTTTCAAAAATTTGTTGAACTTATGAAGGTAGCAGGAACTCGGAAGTTGTTCAAGGTTGCTCTACCTTGGTGACTCATAAAAGTTGTAGGTCAAGGTGGCCGAAGGGTGAGGCCGTCCGTGGCGGATCCACCTACCATTGTGGACAATCCGACATCTCCCGAGAGCGGTCAAGGCATGCAATATGGGTATACATTGTATACAAATCTTGTCTCACAGAGATTTTCAGAAGTCCTAAAGACAAATATTTGATGATAAAATTAAAGGTCTTGTTTAGGTGAGAAAGTGAAAAAATTAACACAAAAATTTGTCTTAGAACTACCAGGAGAGAGTACAAATTATAATAATCGACACAACAAAGAAGGTTTTGGGGAAGCGGTCATACGATTCATTGTGAAGAATTCTAACATGGATAGGTTGGCAGAAGGATCTTCATGCCTTTTAAAATTTTGTGAAAGTAAAATTGATTTATCTTCTTGATTTGGAGTTCAATTAAGTAGTGGACAACAAAGACAAAATAGTCCTCCTCTGGTTCCTCTTCCTCTACGGCTGACTTCTAGAAACTACCACGGTCCATTCTGTCTGTGGCAGGAAATGTCTCCTCCTGTTGCTGTAGGTATACCCCTCTTGTTCTTGTAGTTTTCTCATGCCCTTCCTATCAAAATACTCTGCAAAGGAATCAAAATTGAGGGAAGTGATGAAGAGATTCCAGAATTTGAGGCATGTGAGCCCGGTTTAATGACTTTATGAATGAGAGGTTGTGACCATGGGGATGTCAGATGAGATTAATTTTCCTCGAACTCTTTTAGTGAAGTTAGGGTGAACAAATGCCACTCTTGTAATTCACATAATTCGAATGAATTTGAAGATATATTTTGAGAAATGGAAATAAACTACCCTTGTACAAGCCTATCCTTGGTCTGATGGTTTGAAGGTTATTGATGAAACTATTTAAAAAATTTAAGAAAATATTTAACAAATTTTACAGTTCTCCACCATTTAAAATATCCCAAACCTTAGTTCAGAGCAAGGATATGTTGATCTTTTGAGTTCATGACTTTTCTATGTGGTGTAAGGAAAGAATACAACTATGTGATGAATGATAATTGAAGGTGGAGATAAATAGCAATGTGACAAAAAACTCCAGATGAGGTAGAACTGATTGGAGAAGAAGAAGTAAAAGGCAACTACTACGATGACAAATTTGATTAATGTTGGTGAAGACAATAAAATTGATGAATAAAGCTTGCCCCTTGAGATACCTCTGTCTCACCACCTGTGCAGGCCTGGTTTAAAATCCTCGGTGTCTGGAAGGCCTCAAAACAGGGTAAAACCAAGGAAAATGAAAATCATGACCAACCCTCCAGGTGGGGACATATTTTCGGTAGAACTTAGTTCGGTGGTGAACATAATTGAAGTCATTATTAATAACAGGAACATGTCACAGTGTTCTTGACTGAAGGAACATGGAAGTGATCAAACCATGAAGTAAACAAGGGTGAAGATATTAATTATTTTAGGGATATCAACATGCAATCTTTGAATGAAGGCAAACCAAACCTCAAAACAATGTACTTTAATTATTGAAAACCTTGCAAGCCTGAAAATATCCTAAAGTGAGGTTAGAAAGATACCTCCCTCCTCTATAAAGCGAAAAATCTATTCTATTTGCTACAGTTTGGAGAGTGAAATTCAGATCAAAATACAGGTACTTTGGAGAAATTCCTTGGGGTTAAATGAATAAATAAAGATTTTAAATGTTTGATTACCGTACAGACCTCTTGATATCTTAATCAGCTGAAAGATCATCGGCCATATGTGGGTCGAAGATTGGAATATGAGCGAATGGAGAATTATACTATTTCATATGGTATGTGTTCTAACGACCTGACATTACATAATTCCATGTTGTGAGTTGGAGGCTCTCACAATCTTATGCCAAATAATAGTGATCATGGACCAGGATCAAGTTCAAGAAATTATGAATATATAATATTTGGTATATTGCAGTTCAAAAAATTCGTTATTAGTTTAATTAAGGATGTTGTTGTTGGTCTTCTGGTCATAGACGAACAGATCATGGAGGTGTGGTATGGAATATTCACGCAAATTTTTACGTACCATTATCAGAGTCATGGCTTAAAAATGTAAAGGTACTGTGTAGATGAACATACTTATGCTACCATTCCTATTTTTGATGAGCAAATGAGACTTTATGAAGCGCAAGAATGAGTTATGGTGGTGGTAGTAAACCGCAAGACTTTTCGATTTATGTCTTCATACTGAACGGATGCTATTGTTCTTTTCAATTGATTGATGAAGCGAAGGACAGCCAAAAATCAGCAATCGCCAATTGGAACAAAATCAGCAAGCATAGATGGAAAATCGTTGAGAGAAAGGCGAGTTGGTGGTTGTTTCATTTTGATGGATGGCGGCAAGAAGAAACGAAACGAAATTACAGATTAAATTAAAAATGATGAAAATAGTTAACGCACAAACTAAATTTTGATTACACAAAATAACATGGTTAAATGAATCAACTGATTTTGACTTAAGTTTTAATAATGGGTGTAAACAAAGTACTGTTGTGGATATTTTAGATGATCATTAAACAAGTTGAAGTTGTGTATCAAAAAAAAAATGATGTGATAATGAAACCTCGCAGAAATTTAGTCATGAACGTATTGGAAAATTTACCGAAACATTCATTCATTCATTAGAAGACTATGTATCCAAGACTCTATTACTAATACGATGTATCTACAAGTCTTTTCATAATTATACATTCCACTACAAAAAATATGAGGTTAGGATTTTACAAATACAATATCCCCGGTAACATGTCAACAGAGTCTTTAGAAGATGACCAACAAGTAAAACTTTATTGAGATGAAAAAGGGTTGAAAATATGAATACGAATAGGTAATCTAAGGGGAAATTAAATATTACGGTGAAAGAATAACTATATCCAAGACCTCATACAAAGAATATTTTGGCTGGGTATTGTTCGATAATTACAAGTGATGATAGAGGTGAGGAAGTTGCGCATAGCAATGGGTAACTATTGCAAAAATGATTAAACTTTCAAATTTCTTTAGGTTGATATGAAGCACAAAAATATTGAAGATGATGAAAAGGTTCTGCGATGTTTTCTTGGAAATCATTGATGATTTCAGAAAGTATTAATACTACTATCATTAGGCATACCATTCCATTAAATAAAATAAAAAAGCCTTTCAGCAAAATTTGAGGAAAATTTAATCCATGTATACATAGTGTGGAAGTAAAGCTCTTTGATGCCCAAAATTATTATTCCAATGAGTTAAAGAAATTAGGCAACTTATGGTTCAGGTGGAAAAAAGGAAAATCAGAATATGATGACCCGGAAAACTTTGATAAAGCTTCTTTGAAGGACAACTACCCTCTCCCAAAGATGAACAAATTTTAGAACATTGTATTCGGTTTTCCCAAGAGGATGTCTATGCTTGATGGTGTTCAAGTTACAATCAAATACTTGTGCACTCAGTCAAGAAAAAACAGCCTTTACCACACCATGGGGCACATTCATGTATGCCCAAGATACACTTTTAGTCTGATAAAATGGAAGACCTTCAGAGAGAAATGGACATTTGTTTTGGTGGGGAGAAGGACAAGATGGTGGTTGTCTATTTATATATATGATCTTCTAAAGGAGGAAGAAGATGCTTGAAGAACCTAGAAAGGAGGTACATTTGAAGTGTAGAAGGTTTGGTATTCTCTTAAAAAATCACCAAAATTATTTTTGCTTTAACTTCGGGTAAAATTAACGGAACCACGTTATTTCTAAAGATAGGTTAAAAGTTGATCCAGCAGGGGTCAATGAAATTCGGGGAAAGTGGATTTGCTAGCGAGAAAGGATATTGAAATTTCTTGAAGAGTGAATACACAACGATTGGGTTTATTCTAATTTTGTTGAGATTGTAAAGGTGCTAACAAGGATGCTAATGGTAGAAATCAGTGGAAAACGGTGACACTCATTTGAGGAATAAAAATGCTCACCATGCACCGGCGTTGATGTTGGTTTCAAGGGCTATGAGTTTTACCTTTGCTTGGAAAATTAGTTGAGTTTTTTGTTGCAAAAAGAAAGCAAGGTAACAGCGAGCCCATTTCATTTTTAGTAGGACATTATCTAACTGAGAGATGAAGTACAAATCTTAGAGAAAAGCAAGCTTATGCCTTGGTTGAGCCATCAAAAAGTTCGAATTTGTTTTGCATTCTCATATTATATTTGTTCAATTCTATTGTGAAAGACATCCTAACCTCAAGTTGATCACGATGGTAAGAAGGAAATGGATTTCTAACTTGTTGGAATATGATATAGAGATCAAGCCAAAAGTGTTGAAAAGGACAGGTCTAGCAAAGTGATGGAAGCGGTCAACTTTGACTATATCTTGACGTTAATTTCATTAGGATGAAAGGAAGAGTTGATCCCCCATTTGAAAATGTCATTTGATTGGTATAAGGAGACCACGATTTTGTTATCATCATAGATCCTGAGCTAAAAAGTCCAAAGCAAGATTTGGCAAATTAAAGTCTTGAGTATTTCATCATTAACAAAATGTGTTGGAGGATCTGGGTATTATTTTTGTTGAATTGCTTGTTGGAGGAGGGAGGCTAATAAAGTGATTGAGAGTTCTCTGAAAGGATATTTTAGAGGTCGTCATTATTGGGCTGCTAATGACAAGATTCTCAATGACAGTTATTGTTGGCCTACAATGTTTAAATATGTTTACAAAAAGATTGTTGTATACCCTTATGATACGAGATTTTATGATAAGAAGAAGCTTGTACCCTTTACCTTTGGGTATGTCTAATAATAAGACCCCATTTACGTGGTGGATAGATTTTATTGGTAAATTCATCCATCATCATCGGAATTAGTATCATTGGATTAGAATAGAAAATATTTATTTTACGCAAATGGATTGAAGCAGTCAATTGCTGGCTCCATAAATGATTATGTTATCATTTCATTTTTAATAATATATTGTCTAGATTTGGTACCTGCTCGAATCATCATTTGAATTAAAGTATTGCAACTGCAGGTATTTTACATTTCAGGGGAGATGGATGAACAACCATATGTTGGAGGTCTTATCGATGAGTGCGACACTACTCTTATTAAAATCTAATGATCATTCATTCCATTACTTTATATTCCTTTGTATACTACTACTAATAATGACAGTGGATATCAATGTCGTCCCCAAGGTGAAGGTAATGAGTTTGAAGAAAAATCTTGGTAAGTTTCAATTTTTTGTGTTTCAGCAAAGAAGTGGATAGCGACTTCTTGTGAACTACGGTTCTTTGGTGTACCATGGAACACATCATCCCAATTGGAACTGTATTATCACCAAAAAAATGGCTGTCATTTGTTGAGATTAAATAAGTTCATGTGTCAAAAATGGAGTTGTAGGATTCTATTTTTTATATTTATAATTAGGGAAATATTAAATTTTTCTTGTTTAAGTTTACCCTAAGGTCTAAACCCACTCATTTTCAAATCCCCTCATGTACATCACTCATTATTTTCTAAATGATTTCAATTCCCAAATTTTTTATGTGAAAATATCATTTTGGTAAAAAATACATTTTTTTTGTAGTGAAATACACTAAGAAAAGTGCTTTTCTCTGGCTATTTTCACGCGAAAATAGCCAAATTTATAGTCGTTATGACAGTTTTCCTTTCAATCATGTCATATTCGTTGTTAAATTATTGAATATCATTGGAAAGGAGTAAGTTAGAAGCCATTAGGTGTGGAGGGATAAATCCAGAGTACATGAGTCGAGGTCTAAGTTATCATCACCGGTTGGAGGCATATGTAATTCATCATTATGTCATGGAAGACATCAAAACTTCAAAAAATATTTCCTAATTCAGTTATTTTCTCATTTCTCCATTCTCTTTGCAGTATCAAGCTCTGAAACTATTGCACGTACAAATAGAAATTGTGGCTGGTATTTCAGGGTGCAGGTGGTGCTATCAGTGGGGATGAAAACCATCCGTGATGGCTGCAAATCATCAGGGATTTGTGAAGACATTAAAGAAACCATGAAGAAAAAAGAAGGACAAACAAGGATGGCGGTATAGAAATATGAACAGGCGGATATGAATTTGATGGTGAACCCAACGACGTTGGAAGTCTTCATAGATAAGATGCTCGGGTTTGTGAGAAGTACAGAAAATTTGTTCATGTGGATTTCAAGAGTTTGCTTTGAATTTCGATTAAGACGACCACTAAGTGGAATAACAAATCTTATCCATCACCGGATATTGCGGTTTCTCGAGGATTCCAAGAGGATGGGAGAAGTGGTTCAAAAGGTTTCACGTTGCTGTGACGTTGAAATTTATGAAGCACAGCGGTGGAAATGGATCTCACCATTCCAATTTGCATTAACGACATTGCTCAAAATTGTTCTCTCATCCAAAAATTGTATACGAAAGATACTTAAGTCTCATATCATTTAGAAAATATATATATACTACACTTTACTATTGATCTCCCTTGATCTGCTACCTTTCTACCCATAAAATTTTGTCAAAAATAGACAAGGTCAGAAAAATATGAAGGGTAGAACTTCGACCCACAATTTTCATCATGGTTTAATGTTGTTGATTTTGATGAACTTCAAAAGTTGGCGAAGGCTGGTCCTCATTTTCTTTATTGGTGGTTTTGGTTGGATGCTCACTCCTTCACGAACTCCTAAACTAGAATTTCATCCACATTAGCAACGAAACAGTGAACCATTGTTATGAGAACCAAGTGAACACTGTAGAGTAGAACGATGAGACAATTATGATGGAATGAAATTGTGAAGTTTGATACACCAAATGTCCCACAAAATAGAAGTGGTAGTCAAACACCAAAGCAAAAACAAAGTTGTGTGTAAACAGGTACAAAAATGATGGCGAGGAACTAGCAATTGGCCTTGAAAAATAGTGGTTGTAGAAGACATAGGTATTAAAGAAAATTTAGAAGATATTTACATACCATTGACATGAAAACTCTATATTCCGGTTGGGACATAGAGGAAGGTGGATAGCAGGAAAAATTTACAGGATGGAAAATTGTCTTGAAGTTTAAAAATTTATTGAATCTCTTTGGTCCTTTGATATGCAAACTATAAAATGTTTATTGATGTTTTAAAATTAGCAAATCTATAATGATATTATATACTCTCTATAATGTTGGCAATTTAGTATTAAAATAAATTTATATTGTTAAAATTTAGGCGAATCATTTTATAAAAAATGAAATTGGCTAATCATTTTTTTGGAAAAATCATGGGAAAAATTAATACACCTTTTAAATATTCAACCCCTAAATTTCATGGTGGATAGAAAGTTAAAAGGCTAAATACTGTAGTTAATTTAGAGGGGAAGATGATTTGTGTTCCAAGCAAAGAAAGCTACAAATGAGCATGTTAAGGAGCTAATAGAGAGAAGTAAGAGAGTTCGACACCTACTAACATTGACCACCACAGAGATCATTGACCTTTCATACCTTGAAGATCTGATTATAAGCGAAAAGGAAGAAAATAGAAAGTGATGGAAAAAAGCAGAATTACAACTCCTTGAAAAACAATTGAAATTGTCCAATCATGAAATTTTGTTATGAAAAGAAAGAAGCAGCTGATATGAAAGATTTATTTGAAAAGATGAAGAAATTTGAAAAATAGGAGTTGACATTGTTTCCAAGGCTGGATAATAAACAACGGCTATCAAATGGACCATTCCGGTGAGGAAAAGAGCCAAACATGGGAGGATGAACACATTTGAAAGCCTTCAATAGAAGATAAAAATATCAAGTTAAGGACCTCCAACGAACGTTCATGATGAGTTAGAGAAAAGACGCTAAAATGATAGTGCTTGAAAACGATAATGACCCATCGCAAATAAGGAAAAAATACCTCAAGATGTATTTGGTGACTTATGGTTTTAAAGCTAATGGCATGTTAGAAACAAGACGCAGCACTTAAAAAAGTTTTATTTTCAAGTTACACAAAAATAAATTTTAGCACTTTTAATGATTCATGGCGATGCACGAGCTTGAAAAACAACAAAACACTATGCAAACTATTTTTACTTTTTGATTTTGTTCTTGATTTTGAAAATTTGGGTAAAATTGTATTGAATCATAGTATACCGGACTGATGATATGAAAATAATCAAAAACATTGATGATAAATAGCATTTTAGGTGCTGTAGTCCTTTCTGGCTTGTCTTACTTTGGTAGCATATTATGTTGGGCTTTTTTAGGTTTTGAAGAATCTTTAGACGGTGGATATTATCTAAGTGTTAAAGGACCATGACAACATTTATTTAACCTTAAATACCATAAATGAAAATTGATGCTTGAAACCCAAGCATTAGTGGAAGAAGAAGACAGGACACTAAAAAAAGGGGTTTTGTTCAGTTTTAGAGAATGATTAAGAGGTCATGTGTTCGGTCCCATCTTCAATTCCAGTTTTTATGTAAAATCATGTGCCAAAGATGTAATTTATTTAGAAGATAAGGTTGTTAAATGTAATAATTAAAACAGGTTTGAGTCATAAGGCTGTGATAGGATAAGTATCATTTTGTCATTAATAGATGTTTTATGGTTATGCAGGTATATTTAGGAAAAATTGAGTGAATCAGCAGGCGAGATCATCTCATGATGTAACAATTCTATTAAAAGGCATGGGTGCTGAACTTGTCATGGGTTGGAGATTTTTTAAAAACAAAGCTTTTAACTATTAATTTGGTATTTAGGTATGGAGCGTCTCTTGACCAACTTTGAGATTACGGATGAGCTTTTAGTGCTTATATTATCTATATCTTTTATGTGTCCCATTTGTAGTGGTTTTCATCTTTGTCCTCATAATTCATTAGTCGTATAAAACTGCTTTTGAATGAATTGGCCGATGTGATTTCCTATTTCATGTGTGTGTAGCTTACTACTCCTAAAAACTCTTATAGAAGCTTCCATATCAAGTGAACTCACTAATGAATCATTGAAAGTGTTGACTCCATATTTAATGTTTGCATAAGTCACTATTTTTCAACCTATATTCATCATAAGCAAGTTGTTTTCCAAATGATTATTCATCAGCCCTTCTTTATTCAATATCATTAACCCTTTGAGAGAGCCCTCTTAGGCGAAAGTGAAAACTGATCAAAGATTGGTTTAAAACAATTAGAGATTGTCTGATGTTGTTCTCCGGTGCAATTTGCAATAGTATTATTTCTCATGAATCTCAAATTTTTGACGAAAACTTATTGTAGATATGAAATTACAATGAGTTTCTAATGAATACGTGCATCAAGTTTTGCAACTTTGGCACTAATTTAAGTGTATATTAGAAAAGCATTCTCAAATTTCTAGTGCTACATTTCTACAATGCGCCTCATCATAGGTGATTGGCTAATACTACTTTTGATTTTTTTAATTATGACTCCAGAATGTATGAGCGCAGTGTTGACTCCCAATTTTTTAATTTTCCAGGTAGTAACTGATATATTGACCTCATTGTTCTCTGATTGAATGCTAATTTTGAAAACACAACCTAACATTATTTGGAACTTTATTTTTGTTGAAATGAGCTCTGAGATCCATAAACCAATGTGTTGCGTGTTGCTGAACCATATTCTATTATAAAGACCATCTTCTTCTATAAAGTCGCTGAAAATCTTGACTGGTTTGACGTTTCTAGTCTGATTATTCATATTTGTTTAAACATATACTTCTCTGGTGGCTTTTAGAATATAGTAGGCAGATTTTGTTCTCTTTTTCTAACATTGTTCTATTTCAATGCGGAATCTTCAGGCATCTTTATTTCTACTAATTGACAATCTACATGTTTTAATCAGAATCATTGCTCGATATAGAGGACTCTAGTCTATATGTAAGCGTTTACAAGATGATTATTAGGCCTTTCTTGTTTTTGTAGTCATATTTCATTTTAGTCTCCCGTTGTATATTTTCTCATTTGACTAAAGACGGAGATTTTGTAGTGTCCAGCTAGGTGTACCTCTCAGTTTGGCAGGGATACCGGTAACAATGTGCAAAACGTGGTGGAATGTCGTAACTACCATGTCCATTAGGAAATTTTTGTGGGATCTTCTGAGAGGCAACTGAATATTTTATGATTGACAAAACAACAGCTGAAACCATGTCGAAGAATATAAAATCATGATATGGGCTGGGTTATGTGAAGACAATATTCTCCATTGTAGCTTTGGGCATGGGATTTGTGGGAGAGCCCAGTCCTGCAGTGTTCATGAAAGGATGGTCGATGGACTTTGAGACTCACAAGTAAAATGGTGGGACCTCTTTCTCACAAGATTGACAGCTAGATTGGGACCAATTAAACAGGCCAGAGTCATATATATGTTTCATATGGATATGAGATAACCTTAAGTTTTGACTACATGGGATTTATGTTTATCAACTTTGACCAATTCAATAGAAGAATAAGGAGGCTGCAACTTTCAAATTTGTTTTTAAATTAAAAGGTATAGTTCATATCTCCTCTTTAACAAACAATATCCTTTCTCAACATGATCTCTCTAAGTCTGACTTCTTTCTCTGGAAGGTCTCTTTCTTTGACAGAGTGCACTTGTGAAGGTTGATTACTTATGTTATGATTTGGAGCTGCAATCTCTTTACCCTTATTTTTACTAGCTTGAGAAACTTTCTTTTGTATTTTACTTCTTTCTGTACATGTCTTCTTGGAGGGTGGATTGATTGGAACACTCAAGGTCCTCTAAAGTCTTGCTTTGTTGAACTCAGTACATTTAGGTATCCTCTATAAGTAATCCTTGATTCTACTTCTACTGTCTGTGATAATTTCAATATGGTCTGTCACTAGGTGAACTTGTTCTCCAAATATTCTTCATCTTGGTTGAAAATATGGGTTGACCATTGGTGTAAAGAAGGTTCTCCTATTTATTGATTTAACTATTTTTCATCGCTCTCATATAGTTTTTATTAGTGGTTTTCTAATTGGTTCTATTTTTGTGTTTGAAGTCTTTTCTCTCTCTACTTTCTCTGGAACTAAGGTTGTTGTTGTAGCGAAGGGTGAATTTCTGATTTGTGCTTTGTTTTCTGTCGAAATAAATTTTATATAAATGTTATTTCACATGGTCCTAATAAAATCATAAATTTGGTGTAGGATGATGGAAGGTTTTATGTTAATGGAGTAACTGTGATTTTAATTTTTGATTTTAATTTTTAATCAAAGGTTTTCACTCTTTGAATTTTGGATGTCTTCAGAGTAGTGGAATTCTTTCTCTTATTAGGTAGGCCATATCTAAGTCGAAAGCATTGGGATATGGAAAGAAGACAAACCGGGAGGTGGCCATTCATTTGGGGATGGATATAAATTCTAAGGTATTTGGAATTATAATGGGGCTGTATTGTTTAGGATTGCGCTTGAAGTCATAATGGTAGGGATTCAGTTTTTTATTCTCATCCCTATTTTAAGCATGGTCAGTTTTCTTTTAATGGTCTGTGATTAGCTACTGGTGTGAGAAACCAAACTTTAACTTCCTGGAAAAAACTTTGTCATTAAATTTTCATCTTAGTAACATCATATGCATCTAATATAAGGATAAATTTGTGATTTTGATCATGTCTTGATGGGAAGTGATTTCAGATTTTTCATTCAGTGATTGTTCATCATCAACAAGGTAAGTCTTGATGGTGGTAAGACGAGTGGGGAAAATCTTGCCATAATTCTTGTTGAATGGTCACAGATTGACAACGGAAGGGATGGTTCGAATAGGTAAAGTTAAAGTTGTTGGTAGTGGTGGCGGTATGTATGAGCGAACTCGAAGGTGGATGAATATACTTTTAAAATTGACTAAGTTTGAGTTGGATGAAACAAAAAAAAAAAAAAATTAAATGATGAATTTGGATCCCATATTAATGTCAGGAATTAGGACTAGGGCTTAATTCTTGAAAAACCAATATTCGGGACTTAGTCTAATTCAAAAAAATATTTTACCTCTTGTAATCTTACAGAGGATAGAAATGCTAAATCGTCTGAAAAGTTTTAAATATTTGCTGTGATTTGAAAAAAGACAGTTAAACTGCAAGTCATAATGTGTCTTCTGAAAGTAACTTGTAAGTGAAAGCGGTCTTACCAGTAGGACGGTATATTGAATGTGTAGTTTTATATCGATGTGGTGAAAGTTCTCTGTGGATCATCTGACAGATCAGTGGATCGAGGTGGATTCGGCCTTGGTATATATTTTGAGCAAATCACTGTGAAGACATGCCAATTATGGAGTGGCCTTGTGAAATAGTCTATCATCCAAAAGATGTTTTAGATAATTTTATCGTACACCAAAGGAGAAAATTTGTCTTTTGATTTCCCATTGTGACATGTAATGTTAACACTCTGCCATTCGAGGGTGAAGAAGGTGTCCCAACGGTAACCACGGAACCAAACTTTTGGCTTGGTAGCCTGGCCCCTACCAAGCAGGAGAGGCTCTCCTCTCCTGAGATCACATCAGGAGGCTGTGGGAGTCAGGGTTTAGGCTAGATAATAGGTATGGGGTTGTTTTTGCTGTCTCATTGGGCCAAGTTTCTTTGGATGAAGAAATTAGGTCAAAGGAGCTAGTTAAGGAAAATGAGATGATTGAGATGACCAAGAAAATGAGCACAAAGCTTATCATAAATAGTTGGTGAGATGGTCTTGGGGGACTGATGAGGAAGCTAGGAAGAGCATGGGAGATTTGTTCTTCCTAAGCATGAGAGGAGCCTTGAACCGACAATTCGATTTTGAAACAGTACAGGCAAACATGTGTTTTGCTGTCAAAAAGTGAAAGAGATCTGTACCATATATATGGTGAAAACTCGATATATTGTGTATATGAAGAATGCAAGAAAATAATTATAAACATCATACATATAAGTATACAAAAATAGTTGTAACTCTTTTATTAGTGGCCAAATTAGAATGTGTTGATTCTTAAAATGATAAAACAAACATACAAAATTATTCCAGCACCTATTAGTGTAAAGGACTAAGTAGACCTTCAAATATTCCTCATCCTCCAGTTCGATCATGAGGTGGAAAGATCCTGAAATATTGTTGTAGTGGAGTATAGGATGAATTGTTGACTCCCATCTCGTACATTCAATAGTTCATTCTTATGACTCAATGATGAATTTACCCAATGAATCTACCTAGATAACCCCATCCTTGACATAATTTCATTTACCATGATGAATTACATAAAGTAGAAACACTGATTTCTTGAAAAATTCAAAATTTCGAGCTTGGAAAATGTCGACCATTGGTCATTTGCCTCAAGTGTGCATTTCTAGCCTTGTAGCGGGTATCATTGTTGCCCTCATGTTCAGGCACTTTTGGTGGGCACCGGTGTCAAATCGACCCGATGGCTTGTTGGAAAGCATATATATTTTTAATATGTATAGAAGTTCTGAAAATTAAGTTTCATTTGCCCCCAAAATTCATTCTCCATTGTTGTATTTTCAAATTGGCAGAGACAAAAATTGGTTTTATCGTTTTTTTGAGATTTTCACCTATTAAAAAGCTGCAAAATAAAGGCTAGCTTTTGGTTTTATGGATAGTTGGTCATTGAATCGTGTTTCTTTCTTTCCTCAAAAATTTTAATTATTTAACACCTTTTCAGGGCGATGCGCGAGCGTGAATTTTATTAAAAATATGTCTCAAAAAACAGTACAGGTTGCAAAAAAAAAATTAGGAAATGCTTCAAAATTGTTAGAATGGTTGATGACAGTGTCTAATCGCGGAGGAATCCTGTAGTAATATCATTCTTCTTCTCCTCCATGGTCGATCTTCAATTTTTTTCATTACTTTTGAGCTTGCTTGATACAATTTTCTCCTTGGTTAGCGGTGGTATGAGCTTTCTATAAATGGTCATTATCCTTGTTTGACACTGTAGCTTCTCCAGAAGTGTTGATTACAAGCTCTGTCAGAAAACCATGGCTCCTGTTCTCACCCCATCTGTGTAAACTACTCATTTTAGTTGATTTGATCAGCAAACTCGACTTCTTCCTCTCAAAATGACTGTTCTAGACCCTCTGGTCTAGGACTTGACTGTGGTGCTGGTGCTCTTGTGTCAGTGACCCTTTTCTCCGTCGGCTGTCTAGCATAGCTTTGGCCTTTGCCTCCCCTTTGGTGGTGATACCATACCCACATCTCGACCAGCTTGTTTGGTGCCTGACCCACTCACTTTCTTCTCAAGGAAGTGTGTGACATATGCAGCCTGTCATCTTAAAATGCAGGCTCTCACTAATCTTGGCATCCTTCCCTTAGATATGTGCTTTGATACAGTTTTTCTTTTCTGTCTCATCTAGATCCTTCTTTAAAGTCTTCACACTCGTTTGCTGGTCTCCTCATATTAAACAAACATCCTGAAGCTGACATTCCCTAACACACCCTTGTCACTTGTTGTGTCATTATAGAAGGCATGGCCCCTTACACCTATCTCAGGTGAACAAACATTCTGTGACCTCTCTTAGTAGTTTTTGAAATAAATATATAGCCATACTAGCCCATTTTGGTGATGTCCTCATCCTAACAGGTGACCCAAAGTCATGATGAGATGGAGATGAAGGAGGTGAAGGACAGATTTAAGTGATGATGAGTATGCTGTGAGCTTACATGAGAGATAAGTGGATGGTTGGGATGATGAAGAGACCTTTGTACATGTTGAGTGGATAGCTCAGTGAAAATAATCGTGGCTATGAAGGTGCTCCATCATAAATAATTTGATTGATTGAGATGGTGGAGAGGACTATGATTTTTATGAAGATGATGTGGACAGGTTCTCATTTTTTTTTTTTTTCATGTCTCCACTTTTTAAAAATGTATGTCATCTTATATATGGAAAATATGTAAGATGTATTTAAGAGCATCCTTCACAGTGAAATGCATTAAGGCAGGATGTGATGAAATAGAACATTGAAAATGTTGCCCCAGCATTATTCATGATTATACCTGTCATTGGGCATACTCCTTGGAGGTGAAAGGAAAAAAAAACCTGTTTGGTACATTTGATTTGAGTGTCTGGTTTGAAGAATTCAGATGTATTTCTTCAACACTGCTTGAACACTTCTCCCCAGCATTTGGGATCTAGGGCAGCGTGACTCAAAATAACCCAAGTAGTGGATGAGCAAAATGACACCGGATAATATGACTTGGTTGTCATGGAGTCAGGATATGAAAAATGTATTCAAAATGGGATGGTGTTGGACCCTTTGAGACATATAAAAATCATAACAACCATGTTTAGGCTTTGTGTCAGAAATCAGTAGGAGATCCAGAGTTCCCTAGTGTTGGTAGTTCCAGTGAGCACTCTTCCCTTTGTGTGGCCTCTCTCTATTTTATATATTAACTGAATGATGTGTATTTATTTATCATTTTTTACTTACTTGGTATTTTTGTCAAAATAAAAGTTAGGAAAGAATGACAGAAGAGAAATGAGAAAAGGAAAAATAGAGGAGATATTTGTTGGGGATTTGTGATAGGAGGGGATAGGGAGTAGTATTATAATAGAGATGAGATAAGGATTTGAGGGAATTGAGGCAGTGATATGCTGAGCTTGGGTTTTAGGAGAAAGGTTTGGAAAAAAGGTTTTGCAAACAGGGGTTGGGGCTGATAGTGTTTGTAATTGTGGGAAAGGGTAAAAATTGTAAGGAGTGAGGAAATTTGAGAGTTTTATAAATTCAATAGAGATAATAGTTTTTGCTTTTAAGGATTCTGTGGTTATCTGTATTCTGAAGAGTTTCTGGGATGTCACAATGTCAAAGAAACATTTGTCGATATTTTAGTTAACGGAATCCATCTGGAGACAATTTGAATAAGGGTGAAGAAGTTTAGGTCATTTAATAGTGAAGAAGGATATGGCAGGAGCGAGCAGAAGTTTCTTCATTTTAATTTAATTTTAAATATAAATTTTATTTTATTATTTAATTTATTAAACAATAATTTTATACGTTTATTGATTTTTATTTCAATTTTTTAATCATTTTATTCTAATTTAAATATTGAATTAAATTTTCTTTTATTTTAATTAAATCTAAATATGTGATATGTCTAAATTACTTATTTAAAATGAGGAAGTATACTTATTAATAAAATTAATAAATATATATAATTAATTAAGTATTAGCTTTCATGCCAGTATTAATATTAATAATTTTTATTTACTAAATAAACTGTAATTAGTATTAACTAATTATTGATTTTCATATAGTTACTAAGTTAATTAATTGATTTATTTAATTAGGAAAAATACTTGCTTAATAAAAACCTATATTATTTAGGGATGGTTAATATCACTAGTGGTATAAAAAATAATAAATAATTATTTACTAATTAGTATGTATTTATTTATTATGGTAATGTTAATAAAGTAAGTAATTATCTATTTATTTTATTAATTATATTTATTTAATCTGTATTAATACTAAAATTAATCTATGCTAGGAGGATAAATCGAGTTTGATGATTGCTAATAAAAATTATTAATTAATTAATTAATTTTTATTTTTTGAAATAAAAATAAAAAAATCAATTAATGAGAATAATTATTAAAATTAAGTACACTTAATTATTAAAACGACATTTAAAAGAAGAGAGACAAACTTGAGACCATTTTTGAAAAACTGTCTTTTTGAAGGATTAGCATGAGAACAGGATTTATTAGAGAAGGTGTCATTGTCTTTAATTTATCCCATCCTATTAAGGTTACCAGATGCTGCATAATCAAGACTCTTACTTTCATCATGATAGTGATCTTCTCTCCCAATGAACATACCAAGTTACACTGATGTTTTAGTTTTAAGTGTTGTAGCGGTGTCTGATCCTTATACGCCATGTTAGCTTGGTATGCTCTTTGAGTGGTTTACAGGTAAACGGTTTCTTGATATAACTTTTCGCATGAGCAAATCAATTTTGTTACCTCCTTTAAGTTGTTAGGGCTTATAGCATATTTAATTGATGTGGCATATTTTATATAATAAATATATGTGAAAATATGTGAAAATATGGTTCTTCTTATCTTAACTTTCGGCGATTTTATAAATTAACACCCTTAATGTATGAGTAGAAAAACCCCTTCCCAGATTTTCTTGAGTTCATGGCCACTTAAGACAGATAGGCCTCGACGCTTTTAGGATAATACTGTCTCTCTTTCTTCTAACTAGGGTCTCAAAAATAGATGACAAGTGATTAGTTTCCTTCGTTAGGTCGTCGGCCATCGGATATCTCAGCAGCTCTAAGCAAGGGTATAAAGAGTTCAACCCTGCATTTACAGTTGATGGTGAGCCTGAGGTAGATAACTATTAATGTGAGGTTTTCTTCCTAACCTGATGCCCTGGTGTTGATATCGTTCTCAGCAGCAAAACGTCCGGAAAGGAATGCACCTATTTACTTCAACCTCCACCGTAAATTTAATTTCAAGAAATGAGTTTGAGTGATTAAAAATATTGATTCTTGGCCATAAGGTCCACTTTATGTTGGTCATCGTCTACAAATCTTTTCCTGTTGGTTTTAAGGGATATGGGGCAAGGGCCTTTTCTCAAAGGTGTTTATTATGTAAGTTGGCGGCGGTAGGGGGATGGCCGGACAATTCTTCAATTTCAGTGTCTTGAAGATGAATCACCATTGGGATTCAAAATGTTGTTAAATTTTTCTTAAATCTGGGGATAATAAAACTCACCAGGATAATATAGTTTTAAAGCAATTTTTTCAAACACCAAATTCTACTAAATTCTTACAATATTCAACATATGCACTTATTAGTGTTTTAAACGGCATGCATATTCTGGATTTGGAGGTCAATGAGCGAGTTGGTGGAGCTTTGAAGACAATTTTTCACCACTTAGATATATAGACTTCACTAGTCATTGTGCCATGACTGTGGTTAGCCTCCCCTGACTGCCACCATCAGCTAAACATTTACTTCCCTTAACTTCACCATTCACCCTTTGTTGAAATGTCCTTTGAACTAGGTATTTAGCCCTCGACTACACATTTGTGCCCTCTCCCAGTATTTGTGTGCAGTAGACGGTATTTACTTACCCTTGTTCAGCGTTTGTACTTTGCTGCTTCTTCCACTTGAACTCGAATCTTTGCAGTTTTGCTGTTGAAAAAATTGGTCTCTTGATGTATACAGTGTTTCCTGAAGGCTCTCGTTTTAATTGATGTTCAATGAGTCTCTGTCACTTCAGTGAATTTGAATTTGAATTGAAAAACCACTTTTCTCTGTCTCATTTCACTTTTGAAAAAGTTTTGTTGATTCTTTCCTCCAGTTTTCTTCTTGCCGGGATGATGTTGCTTGTGTTTGACACTTTACTTTCCAATTTGCTTGTCTAGTTTGATTTGGCATGTAAGCACGAATCTTATTACATATAGAAACTTCTTTCTTTTTAAAATTACATAGGCAAAATAAATTAAAACTCGGTTTTTTAATAAAATTACATATTAGTATGAAAATCATACTTTAAAAACGAAAATTACAACTTTAAAAATAAATATTTACATCTTGATAATCTCTTGCTGTAAATGACAATAAATGCTTTGTTAGATCACTCTCACACCTTTTTCTGACATTGAGATGAAATGGTGCATTTTGGATATGAACAATATTCAGGTATTAGTCTGGCAGCCATGGATGACTGTTGACTCCCATGATTGCTGGTGACATAAGACATGGTGGTAATGTTTTCTCAGTTTTTAATGCTGTTAGAACATGAAGGTGAATCTGAAAATGTCTTGAAATTTCTGAAAGTGGGGATTTTATATTTAGGACTGCTATCAATGAATCAATTGCATGACCTAATGGGTAATTAAAAAAAAAATTGGTGGGACTCCTAAAATGAATAGCATCTAAAGAGTATTTTTTATCATGATGGGAGAATACATGTTCTGACACTAACAACATGCTAAGGCAATGCTAATGAACTTAGTATGAAATTAAGATTTCAACCTGTAATGCTAGTAGTTCCTATGCATAGCAATAATCGATTGTTTTAGTCAAATTGCAACTAACTAATCTATCTAATGCTTTTGAGTCCTAATAAAAATACCTTAATTTGAATTAACATTGTAAATTGGAACAATTGAGATCCTATGGACACATATTAATCGAGCTAAACTACACCATACTCACACTTAAATGTCTTATTATTGCTCAAAGGAATCAAAAGTGTATTGCAACGAAAATTGATAACTGTTGAGGTCATGTGCATCTGATAATCAAATTGAATTCGGATGCATCTCATAAATCTATGAACAGAACCTCATTCTCACTGGCAATACTATAAATTCCCACTTCTGGTCCACATGAAAATAATTTCCAAACGCTTAGTGTTCGATTAGATGTAATCGTTGAATGGTGGAAGTATTTTAATCTTACGAAGACTTTTCGAAATCAGCCTTATTGCCACTTCTGATTGCGTTGCTCTTTGTCTTACCTAATTAAGTTGAAACAACGTTGGTGTAATTTATTAAATGACACTCGTTAAAGAATAAGAAAGGTTGATCTGAAGTAAACAACGTGCACATTCTAATTCGAGTCTTTGATCCCTTACAACACACGAGAACTTTGAATTTTTCATCATTCAACATGGTAGCATATAAACAGATTTAAAACATTGTTATATGTTTCTCCAATCATCAACATCAATTTCTTGGACATAACATAGGACTGCTTTCTGTTGGTTCGTTAAACACCATCAATGGATTTTCTTGGATTCACGGCATTATATACTTAGTTGTTCGATTGAAATTAGCAGGATACGCCTCTAATAGCTCAATAAATATTAACACACATGATATGGATGGATTTTGACAGATAATTGAGCCAAAATCTAGTCAATTTCATAAAAACAAATTGAATACAGAAATGTAGTGATAAATAAAATGCACACAAATATTTACCTACGCATATGATTACGGTACGTCACGGATGGTGGTATACATAGGCAATTGGCTACAAAAACCAACTAAACTGTTTACCATGATTAAATATAAATGAGTTAAATATGAGCAAATTGAATCAATAACACACCATGATAATCTTAATTTTGAGCTTTGGTCTTTAGGTAATAAGTTTACAATCGGACTTTGGTAACCAAAATGGGAATGAAATATTAGCTATCTCTAACTCATGAAATTACGTAAGCCTTTGTAGGCGGTTACATACAAAAAATAAATAAAGAGCTTTTTCATGACAGCATTGAAACCAATGTGAGATCCTACAAATTATTCCACAATTAGCATTTTTCTCTTCCTAAGATAACCAGTTTTAACTATTCCTATCTATACGGCATAACTACGCATGTCTGAAGTTTTGTTCATGAAATCATCAAGTTGATCAGATTTTCTCAAAATGCTTGACTAGAATGTCTTGTCGGAATCATGGAGAATTTTTGAACGTGAGCACTTGGATGAAAATTGAGTATCTAACAATTGGGTATAGGTTCTCAAATGAGCTTTGGTCTTGTAAGTTCCTTCCCCTTAGGTAAAGATGATCTGTAGAAAGTATTTTCATAACTACAACCCATAATGATCAGTTAACAACAAGCATACAACTCAACCACCTAAATTTAACCATATAATAGTGAAATAACACTACATCTGATGCCTTTGTAAATTGGGATCTAATATGATTTGGGCCATAGGAATGAGGGAATAAAGGTTCATAATTGTTAAAACAAGGTTAAAAGTGGTAGAAAATGAATAAATGAAGACAAGGAGTTCAATATATCCCCATTTAATATGATGCGTAATATCATGCATCTAAGTATAAATGTTTAATTAAAAGGCTAATTTCCTTAATGACTCTTTAGAACTGTTAGTTGAATTGTTTGAATTACATAGCTAATTTGAGAACGTCTCCTTTTGGTAGGGTTCACAGTCTTGCCATATTCGCAGGCGTTCTTCCTTCTATCACTGACTCATCAATTTTAGCTATAAAACCTAAGTTTTTCTTCTGTTGGTCATTACCTTGCTAACATGCTAAAATAATCACCTCAAACTTATAGATATATTTAATTTATAATAATCTTCTTTTTTGAGCCTTATCGATGGGTTTAAAATTGTCTTCCTTGAGTGGTGCTGTGAGTTGTTATTTGGTGGAAAGGAGGCTGTCTGTTTATGACTCACTACTTTGGAGAAAGGACTTTGCTCTCTCGACTTGTTGAAGGTCGAGTGAGGGTGAAGAATAAATCTTTGAACGTACGCAGTTTAGGACCAGAATGGAGAAGGAAATTTAACGAAATATGGGGGATATGGAGTAGCGGAGAATCGGGGGATAGTGCCTAGCTTGTGTCCCGAGGAGTAGCACGGCTGGATGTGGTGTGAGGAGATTTACTCATACTCTGGGTCCTTCTTCTATACGGTGGTGGTTTCTGTGGGACGGGAACTTGTGGACATGAATTGAAAATTTTCGATTCTTTGACTTTGACTTGGTCTTGTTCGGAACTGAGTTTTCTGTTAGAAGGTTGTTAGCTCTTGATTGGGAGTCGAAATTTTCTTCTAATTTCCCTTTTAATTCCTGTCCATTTGTCTCTTTGTTGACTACATGGCTAAGGAAGGAGCTTGGCCTCCGGTGTCTCGAGGAGGGTATGTGAGCGGTTGAGCAAGTGAGGTGGGTGGAAAGCAAGGAGTAGTTTGAGAGGTAATTAAGGCTTCCACTTTATCTTCATAACTTTACCTATGGGTATCACCTCCATTTCACTTGGTTTATTCTCCTAGAAAGTTTTTCTGCTAGGGGAGTACCAAGACTTCTTCCTGCTGCTGGATGAAACAATCATCTCTTAATCAAACTTTGATGGAAAGTTAGTTTCAGCACTTTCATATTACTGTTCATCTGTGCAAGCTAGAAGCTTCAGAAATAGAGAATACTATAGAACAAATGTCAGTAAAACTCATCAAAATTTTGATGTGATACGACTTTGATGGCATACCTTCCCTTACAAGTCAAAACGTTGTATCATTGTAGGCAATGGATGCCACTAGTTGAATACGGTGCTAATACTCCCTTAGCCCAGTTTGTTAATTTGGTATGTTGGTTTAAGTGCACAGTGGGTATGTATAGTGGCCTCCTTTGAAGAAGTGTTCATCCCTGGTAGGTAACCCCATTCTGGTAAGGTGATTCCTTTGTGACTTGAGGGCGCAATTTCCAATGTTTACCTCTTTTATAGAAGGTACGGGCAAGGCCAATGCTACGCATCGTTCTTTTAGGAACCTTTGGAGAAAATCATCAACCACTTCTTCTCGATAGGCGAGGTTTAAATAGTAGTCTTCCATGTGGTTCAAGCAAGTTAGACGAGAGTGGGCTCATGCCTATCTCCATTTATGATCAGCAAGTCGAACACTAGTTCGTAACAGATTGTAAACACCTACGATAATTCATTGTGAAGGCGTATATCGATCACACGGAAGCAAATCTTGAGTGATCCTAAATAATTATCCTTGGTGAAAACACAAAAAGATGCGTTTAATATGAAATTTGAAGCTGAAGTCTTGGAAAACGCTGTGGCACATGCAGCGCGTGAAGGAAAGACACATTCGTATACCCATAGCATAAATAAAAAATACTCCTGGGTATTTTAACATTTCCTTTATAATTCATTACCATTTCATTTATAAAGATGCGCACCATAAGCAGTGAGGAAAGTGGTGATGGTAGGTAAACGATGGGTAATGGGAGCATGTTCAAAGCGATGACATTATGAAACCAATCCCGTGTAGTTGTATGCGTACAAGCGAGTGCCGTCATCATGCCCACTTAGTGTGAGATCGTGCCAGTGAACCTACGCAACAAGAAGGTGGTGTTGAGTTCATTTGTGTAATCAATGATGACATATATTCAATTAGCTCGTGTTTGATGGTGATTGCCAAAATTCGTGTCAAATTTTTGAAATCATATACAATAATAACATACAATGGAGTGTGGGTGATTTGTTGTGCTTATCGCCATTAATCTTCCCTCCTACCGTAAATACCTCGTCTGATTCACTTTTTACCATATTGTAGTATATACAATCATGAACATCGGTGAAAAAAATGGAGACAATGGCCAAATCATGAAGGAAGAATGGTTCATCCGGGCTTATGAATAGATTGGAAGCGAGAGTGAAAATAGGTAGAGAATTTAGGTAAATACATACATGCGGTGATTATTAAAATTACTAATACCTAAGTTAAATGCAGTTAGTAGCATTTTGTGTTACTTTAAAATATTGGAGCACAAAATAGTCATGAATATCGATGTATCAACGGTTCGTTGTTGACATAGTTCTTGTGGAAAAAATGATCATTAGAAAGGAAGCGATGAGATCTGCATTTGGTAGGTAACACCAAAATGATGGACTTCTATACTTGACTTAAATATCTTTCAAAAAATGGAAACCAGATTGTTATGAATTATTTTATATCATCCATTAATGTGTACAATGTTGTGACAAAAAATGTAATCTTTAGGTATTGATTCTAAAGAAACATCACAGGTCGACATTAGGTATATATCATAGAAAATGACAATCAAATTAGTTAAAAAATGGAAGCTAGTTAAACATATCGAGCAGGATACATGAATCGCAAACTTCTTTGACAAACTACCACCAAATTACGTGGCAATTGTACTGAAACATCCATCATCATGGATTTGTAGAACTGCAGATAAATGCTTCACTGAGGTATTTTTTTTGGGGGAACTTGAAATGTCCACAGCTCCAAAGGAACTTCTTTTCTATAATTATTCTGATCAGGCGAAAAATAATAATTCAATACCCAATGGATCCCTATACTACCACCTTATTATTTTATGTCGAGCCTAAAGTAATTCCTGCTAAGGTATTCATGTTGAGAAGTTTAGTTCCCCATGAAAACAAGGGTTTTTCACTGTAATCATTTCCATGAAACTTGGGAAAAATAATTCTATGCTCATGGAATCCCTATCTCTTGGTCTATGAAATTTTTACAAGCACGGATGGAGTGTGATGCTAAAAAACTTCACTTTTTGAAAGTGAAAACATCCAAGACTCTGCATTCTCTTTTCCATAAATAATGCTTGAGGCCTAGGTAAAGAATAGCTTGTCTCAGCAGATTATCATATATTCTACATGGAAGTTGTCCTAATGAATTTATCATTTTATTCTACATGGGTTGTGGGGAGAACCACTGTAGATGTGTGTGTGACCAACACAGTTAATCTGTGTGTGTGTGTGTGTGTGTGTGTGTGTGTGTGTGTAAAGGAAATCATTCCGCTGGGCAGTAAAGAAACGAATGTTTGTGAACATTAATCCCAGTCACCCTGAACTTCCTGTAGCGTGTGTGGTGTTTTAGTGACACTAAGTGGATGTGCATTCACTACAAAATAATTCTTGTCATCATCGATAGTCTGCTCCTGAAAACCTAGGCATTCCAAAAAATTCGGCTACTTCATAAGGTCTTAACCATCTAGTGAAAATTTGCAGAAGTGCTTAAACTTTTGTCATATAACAAGGCGATGCCTAGACGGAAGACTTTCTTCTGTGGTGGCATGCCATCGAGCTCTTTGGTCTTGCCAACAATTTTTATCATGATAGGCATCTTGTTGCATTTCAGCTTTCATTCAACTACATCAATCTCATCACAGACTTTATTCCGTTCATTCCCAATCGGGTGGTAGTTCTAAATGTTTTTGCGGAATTGATGGGCAAGACCACACTGCTTCTGTGAGCTGGTTCATAGGGTGTGCTGCAATGAACACAGTAATCATGTGACCCATGCTACAACCATGTCAACCCTGTCATATGGTTGTTGAATGGTCTTTTAAGGATGGATTCTAGGAATTTGTTCGTGGACTCACTTTTGATAACGGGTGGTAAGGCATGGTTACGGTGTGCCCAATACGAAATACGCTGGGTGAGTGGCCTAGGCCAACACGTAAGTGCGTGCCTTTAGTGGTGAAATCTCACGTTTGCAGTCTAAGGCGAAGATGTCCTCGACAAAAAACTCTCTCTTACTTTTAAGGTGGCAACATATAATTCTTTAGCCTCCACCACTTGGTGACATGTTCAGTGCATACCAAATGTCTTTTCATTTTTACATGGGGATGGGCCCTGGAAATTCCAATGCCCACTTCTGAAAATATTCAATAATTTGTTGTGGTTGAAGAAGCATATCATCGAGAAGCGGTTTCTGTGGGCGCCGCGTCACAACTAGAAAAAAAAAAAAAACTTCTTGGCGTCCTTAAAGTGAAGGCCAATCGTATCCAATAGAATGTATGCGGTTATTTTATCGACAAGGTGCCCAAAATGTGGCATGCTCTCAAAGGCTTGTCATACATGTCATCTTCCCGCACACATGTATAATTAGAATCCCGGAAGCGGTGTGGAAAAATCTTCCTCGTCAAGAATAGTTAGCAACTAGCTACACAATATTATGTTTTTACGGAAAACACTATTACGAAACAATTTCTGCGACACCAAATAATTGGCAACGTAATTGAACCAAGGAGTAATAGAAGCTGGCAAATAATGCTTCATCTGAAATTCATCGGGCAACAGGTTCAGCGTGCTACAATATTCAAACGAGATAAGAAGTTGGCTTCCAAATTATCACTTCTAGACCTATAATTATGGTTATATTGAATTCTTGTAGAGAAACAATATCTAGTTGTCTGCCTTTATTATTGAGTTTATTCATTAAAAATCTAATAACGGAAGAATGGTAGGTATGGGCCAAGAAAGTCTACATGCTTAGGTAATAAAATACTGGCTTCTCTGTATACAATTGCTAACAGGTTCTTTTTCAACGATAGTATAATTTAATTCGGTGGGGGAAGATTTTTAACAAAATAAGCAACGCATAGGGTAGCGATCTTTTCCTTTGTCACGTGCTCCTAGTGCGATGTAAATATGTACAAATGTGAAATGGTAGAGACCAATTTGGTCCTCTCTCGATACGACGATGGATAACCTATCCTTTATTTAAAAGATACAGTGACAGTGACATTCCACACAAATTCGACATCTTCAGTTAAAATTTAAACAATGGTCTTACGCAATTCTGGTAAAATTTTCAATAAAACGTCGATAGTAACTTGCATGTCTAAAAATATTCTTACCTCTTTTTGTGAACTAGGAATAGGGATATGCGGGAGGATACCTCGATTTTTCTTGATCAACTTTGATTCCTTCCAACGACACATGATGACCAAAAACAATTCCCTTGGTTGTCATTCATTTGTCACTTGCTAAGGTCTAAATTAACTTATTGACAATGAATTAATACCTTCTCAAGATTTTCCAAAGCTTTGGAAAAAATCATCTATGGTACAGCAAGTCGTCTGTGAACCTCCATAGTCATGGATCAAATCGGAGAAAATGACAAGTACAACTCTTTGAAAAGTGGTTGGGGTGTTACAATGCAGAAGGAAGGACTCTATATGCACTTGTTCCCCAAGGAGCCGTAAAGGTAGTCTTTTCTTGGTCCTCTTCAACTATTGTATTTGATTATAATGGTGTATCCATCTAGAAAAAGAAAAATATTTTACTTACGAAGCCGTGTCGAGTACGTCGATGAATCGCGGTGGAAAGTAGTGGCATAGGTGGCATTGTTTAGTTCTCTATAGTCGGCGTAAATAAACGCCGCAGTTCTTTTGACACCACCACTAGAGTGGCCCACCTGTATACGAAATGGGGTAGATGAATTCTCATTAAAATTTTAAAGCTCTTCTTTGAAAAATATATTTTAATGTTAGAGTTCATTTTGCCTTTGTGGGTTTAATGGGGTGGAGTCTCATTCTTCTATTGGTATATATGTGATGGATACGAATTGTGCGGATGGATGCCCATCAATTGTTTCTTTTGTTCTCTGAGTGAACTTTGTAAGTGTGTGTTTTCCTTCAATAGTTGGGGCACTGCGTAGTTCCTTAGTTTGTCATTTATTGCGCAAGAATGCGACATTGATTAGCAAAGCCTCTAAATTATCACTGAAACATGTTGGTAACCATTAAAATAAATAGGATAATCGATACAAGAACTATGAGATGACGTTGCTTAATCCTTTTCATTGGACGGATCTTGAAACCTCCCTGAATTTGTTCTAATGTCAATGAAAACATGTAGTCTTCGTCTCCATAGGCATTTGTCGAGCCATAATGAATACTTGACGCTATGAGAGACGACAAGGTTTGGTTATGGGCACCTTTGAAACAGTATTTCTCCATTTTTACGCACCTATGATGGCACTGATTGCCAACCATGGCCGACTGTTCTGAATATGGGCCTAGAGGTTTTCGAGGAAGTAATAAATTCTATACCTGAATATTTCCGGAGAAGCGTAGTGACCACTGTCTGCTTCTAGGTTTCCCATTGGTTTGACGATGGATTTGTGCCATTTCTAAAATGATAGGGGTGGTTTTAATCGTTTAACTATAAAGATAATTGTTTCACCTTATGTGGTATTTGTGTGCCCCTAAATCTACAAAAGTGTTTGGAAAAAGTACTATGTTTATCTCAATGGTCACAATGAGTTCCCAGTCATGGTACTTCATAGGCAAGTGAGAAATCGTGGTAATTTGGTAGAAGTGATCTTCCTTCAGTTCTTGTAGTTCCTACATGGCTTCAGCAATGAATCTAGGCAATTTTGGTGTAGATAGGGATATGTCTAATAGCTTTGGTGGTGCAGTGTAGGAATTATTGAATTCGTTTTGGTGTGTTCATTGGAGTCCTCTTTTTTCTTTAAAGTAGGTCTTTTGGTGGTCGTTCACTTGGTTCCTCATGTGTGTCTCAGTTTTGTTTTTTTGTTTTAAATGGTTTTTAGGATGATGTGGAAGGGACCATTCATATGTTGGTTAGTTTTCTCACAGTATTTGTCTTTCTGATAAATAATTGCATTTCATTCATAAAGATGGTAGTGATCCTTATATGTGAGAAAAGGTTAGATATTTACTGTTTTTGTAGGGTTGGTGGTCTATTATGATTTGGTTTAAAATAGTTGTTGAAATATGTCTAAAATTGTTAGGTGGGTTGAAATTTTAGGTGCTGTAGAGATGATGGATTTTAGATTATAAAAATGCATTTGTTGCAATGGAGGGGTGGCGAGAAAAAGGTTATTAATATGTGTGGTTACCCCTTCTTTGATAGGTGTGGTTGGGTTCTACAAGGTGATTGGCATGTTTGGGTAAGGTGCATAGAGCGGGTTTTTGGGGATGATAAGGGTTGGTACTCTGGGTGCCCACCTCAGTTTTGGTTCATGGAGTGTTCTTGCACATTTGGTGTTGAGGGTAAGATAACTTCTAGAAGTTCCGGGGTTGAGTTTGACCATACCCTTTACATTAGGTTTTGGGAACATGTTTTAGTGGGGCCTTTCAAAAAGTTTCTTACTTCCTTATGGATCATTTGTGACACTCACTTTATAGTCTTCTGGCAGAAAGAAGATGGACATATACTGGTACATTTTCTAAAGTTAAGGTCTGAGCCTCAATGAATTTTATGGGACAATCCCTTTCCACATATGCTTTTGTCTACATTTAGGATAAATATTGCCATGTGACTCTTTCTCTTCTTGTCTCTTTGTGGAGGTGTCGCGTTGGTTACCAATAGTGTTTAAAATGTTTGTTTAAAGTTTTTCGATGGTTCCCTAGTTTGAATCTAGTGGCGGCGGTGGCTATTAGTTTGATTACTATATGTAACATCTCGAGAGGACGCTCATGGAACTTCCCCAGATTTATTTCAGATTCTAGAATAGGTACGACAAATTTCGCTACTTCCAACGGTTTTAGAATTTCACTCACCACTTAAAATTTTTAGGGTATCGATGCATTCATCTTTCAATCCTTTCCAAAGACCGTTTTAATTTTATCATCAAGATAGGCCTAGTGTTGTTGTGAAAAATGATACAGAAAGCGTTTTAAGATATTATTCTGAGCTTTCGTCATCTGAATTTGTTTGCATTTTCGTATGTACGTTTATATTCCCTACCTTTAATCTTGGTATTTCTAAGAAATACGGACTTTATTATCATCCCAAGAGTATATGTTATTTCTCATCCTGTTCTTAGTGTGCATCTTTCGGGGTGACTACAAGGAACAATGATTCATAAAATATCAAACTTTGAAAAGCACTCAGGATGTTGAATGTTACAGCAATGAAAAGTGGAAGAAGGTCCTTGTTATGATTTTCATGGTGACATTCTTGGTTACATCAAGGATGGGGAAATAAGAAAAATGTATATTATCTTCTTTAATACAGTCCTCCTTGACATCATTTTTTTTCTAGGTCCATCCTTATTTCATCCAAAAGAATCTTGGGCCTTCTCCCACTCCCATTGTTTTCTCCCTCGTTTCTTTGGGTGTTCTGTTCCCCTTCATTGTTTTACATGTTGTTCCTGAGATGCTGTTACTAGTTTGGTAAGAAGAAAGATTCAGTGAATAACCTTACTCCTTCTTGAATTGATTCCCTTCTAAATATCCTTGCCACTGGTGCTCCCTTTTTTGTGCCAAGTACACATAACGATAGCAAAATCATAGGCACTTCTCCACTCCATTATTTTCTCCCTCGTTTCTTTAGGTGTTCATGTTCTACTTCATTTGTTTACATGTGATAGTTGAATGCATTGCTACTAAGTTGGCGGAGAGAAAAGATTCGAGTGGACAACTTCTGCTCCTTCTTGAATTGAAGTTCCCCTTCCGTCTGTACTCCCCTTTGGTGCTCCCTTTTTTGTGTATTTTGTAACGATCGGCGGGGATTAGGTTAATGATTTTGTCGAACAAAAGTTTGATGTGAGCCCAAATAAATCTCTATTATCTAGGTGCCTACACTTTGTAAGTAAACGGAAGATAAGTTGAAACAAGCGATGTCGAGTCAAAATTTGGGTATTTAGTGGATGCGACTCTTCACTCACGTCTTCCACCATACTCTCTCCCACCTGCGACATCACCTGCAATATAACAAAACTCATCGTTGATAATTACCGAATCATAAATGCAACTCTAAAACAATGGTACAAAAAATGTTGGGAGAAATAATTGTTAGATTAAATATCAACCTTCCTTATGTCAATCAGAATCGTAAACAGAGTTTTCTTTGCCTTATTGATTCAATTTTAAATGGGAGTTTTAAAGTTTCCTTATGATGGTCAACTAATAATAGAAAACACACTGTTCTTATGAACAAACAATAAATCAAGCCATCTCACTAACATTAATAAGTCATGGTAAATTCAACAAAAACGAAATTTTACCAGCTTAGCCTATTTTCTTGGACTAAAATGCGGGAGTGCTAATGAAGACCCTAATTCTTTTACCATGAAGTTCTACTTCTAAAGAAAGAAATTCAAACTTCATACATCAACTAGGTAACTCAACATTTCACTCAAATTGACCGAATACAAACTTTCTGATTCTGCACTTTGAAAGAGCGATTTAATCATACGTAATTTTTAATTAATCCATGAATAAGCGATTAATCTCTCCCCTCTGATGATTATTCAATTCCTTCCTGTTAAGGAAGGCTTCACATCAATTCCACTATTTTGACAATAAGTATAAGATATTTGTGTTGGAACTAATGCGGATAAACATCCTCATTCATCAGCAATTAACAAAATGGTTTAACTAACCTGTATAATTACGATCTTTGATGAGTTTGATCTAACAAATATCAAACCTAATTTACTTTTCAGACAAGCTTCAAATATAAAACCCTATTTTTATAAACCCTAATTATATTTTCAAAAATGAAAATCAAAATAGCGCCATTGTGGATTGTTATTCTGCACACAAAAATGTACTTGAGAACTATGTACATTTGCATTTAATGTGAACTAAATTCCTCAATGCAATAAACAAAACTAAAGATCAAACAACCTACTTAAGGCTATGACAATAGTATTACATGACCAAAAGAATGATCCGCTACTTTATAAATCAACAAACACATATTGTATGGAAATCATGGAACTGTAAAAAAGCGTAAATTAATATTTCAACCATAATGCTAATAGTTATGGAAATATGGTGTTTAATCCAATTGTAGCCTTATCTAATCTATCTAACAATGTCTAGGTCCTAATGAAAGACACTTCAAACTTTGAATTACGTAAAGCGTAAATTGGAACAATTGAGATCACAGCGGAAACCTAGCCAAGGCTAAACTACTTACAACTCTTATCGAATATCTTGTTAACAAAGGAATCGAAAAGTGTATTGCAACGAAACCATTCAACACAACTAGAATCCCCTTGTGTGCATGCAATAATCAGGATGAATTCAGATATGTCAATAAATCTATGAACAAGACTTTGTTCTCACCTTAATACTACTCGGGTACCATGGGTCCACGGAAAATAATTTTCAAGCAGCAATGTTCAATTTAGAATCGTGTATATATATGTAGTCATATATATATATTGTTAATTTTGTTGGCCAACCAAATCTACAAATGATCATGAACACTATGGGTGTGATGTATCGTGTAAATAAGTGCTATGATTGTGTTTTTCCTTACTACAATAACATTCCTCTCCTGTCACCTTCTACAACCCCAGTGGCTGAAAGCCCTTGAGCTTGAACCATTGTTGAGAATTTTTTCAAAAGTTCATGTGGTTGGACTATATAGCTATCACTGTTTGCTTTCATGAATATGCTTGTGGTTGAAACATATTTACTATTCTCACACTTTGTTGGTTCTCGAGCCAATCACAGGACAATGCGAGGATAGCAGAAAATTTGGGAGAAAGGAGGTAAATGCACACATCGACACAAGGTTGATAGCAGTAGTGAGCTAGGGAGATAGGTGCAATATCTCGGTTGGTCTAAAGAGGCCCGAGTCCTTCATCTTGGGGTAAAAGGAGAGGAGGTAGAGTTTAGGAGATACGAGAAGCAAAGAAATGATTGGAGCACAAAAAGGGGTGAAGAAGGAAGAGGAGAAAACTGAACGCGACGAGGCGTTTGAAGAACGACTTGAGGAAATTTCTTTGAAATTTTGAACACGAAGGAGTTCGTAGGATACGTACGACGAGATGATGGGTCAAGGTGCGGCATCAAATACGAGTCTATGTGACACTACTAAACATATGTTTAACACTGGGTCACAGTGTCTCTCTTGCATTTAGTTAGGTACGAATTCTAGGGCATGGTCCCATGGTACGAATGATTTGTTGGAAATCAAGCTTGTGTGTTTTTATCATTTACCTTCTGTCTCTACATGGTCATGCCAAAATGGGTGGTGGGGTTTTACCATTTGTACGGCGCTGTTTCGATGGGCTGTTGACCTGATTTCCCTTACCTTTCGAAGGAGCAGGCTTTATAATATGATCTTATTATAGAATAGCAAGGCATATTCGGCTAAATAAAGCTAAGTTAACCTTAATTTCCGGTATATGTATCTTGTGTGTAACTGTGGCTTGTGCACCTTCTAGGGTGTGGTGGGGGACACACAAGAAATAGCCTTTGTGTTTCATAATACGGTGTAAAAAATGTGGAACCCCATGTTTCTGAAAATAGTGACTACTTAGCTCTGCGGGAACATTGAATTGACTAGGGTGAGTTTTCATGGAATCCCTCGTTGAACAATGGGTGGAGGCCTGGAGCATACCCTAGAATCATTTTATAAACTTTGATTCCATTCGGGTGATCTCTTGAGCAACACCAGTGGAGGTCATTCTGGAATCTCCCAGATGTTGAGGGTGAATATTTCCATCTTTGGAATCCTCACTAGCTTATGGGTGGAGAAATATTACCTCTAAGATGCTCAAATGAAACAAATTAGATGTCAACAATCCAAAATGGTGGAGAGGTGGAAAAAAACTAGAATCTCTTGTTAATAGTGGTTGGAGAGTGTTCAGGACAGCTTCACACACTAGGGGGTGGAAAGTTGAATCATTGTAGCATCCTACCAATGGTTGGGAGAAAATCACGAACCTAGTCCCAATTCCCAATCCAAGTCACACATTGATGAGTGTTTTATTATATATATTACCCCAAATACTTATGATTATTCCTAATATACCTAACTATACAAGGGCATGAATTGCATTGTGTATGGGCACTCATCCAATGTGTGGCCAAGACCAAATGTGGTATGTTACAAATGTTTTATGTTGCAGCGCTAATTGGATGGTGTGTGTGTGTGTGTGTGTGTGTGTGTGTGTGTGTGTGTGTATTCATGAAATTTTCTTATGCATATAAGTTTGCTTATAATTACTTGAAGTCCTACACACATGAAAATTCACACAAGTCCTACGTTCAATGATGATTGACATGTATAATTTTTGTTGATGTATTTGTGCACCACAAGGCATGTAATTGTTCTAATTACAATCCACTTACAACAATGCTATCTATGGATTGTAACATAAAATATATTTAGTTCAAATCTGGGTGTATGTTGCTAATAAGAAATGTGATTCTTGAATGGGAAATATAGTTTGATAATAGAGTTTGTTGATATTGTATTTCACGTGAAATCATGATGTAATAGAAGTAAATCATGTGGTGCATTCTCTTCTAGCGGAGCAATTGTTGTTCCCTTAATCGATCCAAAATATGAATCTCTTTAAAGACCAAGATTACAAGAAAACTACTATATCATGTCATAATGGGAAATGAGATAAAATTGAAGACTCGCCATTTGCAAATAGAATAGGTTGGGTAAGTAGACTGAGGACCATGAGAACAATTCTGACAGTTTAGGTGAAAAACCTTTTCTGGACTATTTCGGTGAGTCACGAGTCGAGGAGAAGAGGACCGTCGCGTAATGTAATTACGGATGAATACACATAGTGTCTTTCGTGACAAAATATTTCAGATTGCAGAAGTTTCGTCTATTTATTCGTTTAAGTTCGCTTCGAACATCAAGACGAACTGCAGCCTGGGCGAGCCAATCCTGTCTGCCAGACACGAGCGAACACAAAAAAAAAAAAAAAACAAACAAACAAACAAACAAAAAATATATATATATATGATTAAATTCGACTTATGTTTGGGTTATCTTGGTGGTAAAATCAAAACATTGAACTTAAATCTACAATGTGGTCACGCTCGGTCTCACACTCCATGCACTCTCGATTCTGAGCCCTTACGTTTTGACAATTCTAAGAGTTACTATCTGATTTATACACGGAGATTACGGTAATATTGATATAACGTAGAACATGTAAATGTTTGACTTACAATTTCAACTACCACAACAACGGGTCCTAGAAAGTAGTTGCGATGGAGACTCGAAAGGAGGTGTAATTTTTAATTAAATTTGACTATTGAAAAGACGAAATCTAAAAATGTTTTAATAATAATTTAATTTATTGAAAGCAAATGATTTTAAAGAAGTTAATATGAGATAAAAGAGTCAAACTCGTTGACTTGGTGTTAATTATTATTAAGTTTAAAAGGAATAAGAAATGGAGAGTTGAAATCGCACATTCACTTTAATATTAGATATTCATATTTTTAATGTTTTTATATAAATTATTAATTTTTTAAATTTTAAATTTATACATATTTATAAATGATATTATTTAAATAAGAAATATGGTGTAGCTTAAATTTTATATTATCACACAAGTCAAAGAAAAAATCAAAGCACCTACCTTGATTATGGGGGAAGGCTTGCCACAACCTGGTATACCCAAATGAATAGGGGTTCCAAAGGCTACGATGGTGATTTCGATTGCAACTATACACACAAAGACAATTTGCTAAATCATAGAAGGTAAGTGCAATCCATGGTCATATGGATTGCATTTGTAAAGAAAACAACACGAGCCTCTATAAAGAGATATTAATAAAATATTAAACATAGGCGAAAGTTCACCCATGGACATCTTCGGATCATCTGTGACTTAAAGGTATTTAAACACGTATTAATTATGAGAATGGTGTTACAAAGTGAGCAGCAAGTGTAAAATGATGCTCTTCTGAAAGAATATACCATTCTACATATAGACAAAACAAAAAAACAAAATTCAAGGAGGTGTGTTATAACTACGGGGGATGTGTTATAGCCCTAATCTTACCTATACTTTTAAAGACAAACCTCTATCACTTGAAACAAGCATATAATGTCACCAAGAATATAAGGGCATATCATCGAAGAGTTTGTGCATACATGTACTTTCAATAAATTCAAGTTTATAAATTAATTAACAATATATAAATCTCTTGTGTACAGAAATTAATGGTCTTGCCAATGCATGAATGCTAGGTATGCTTGCTTGGTGTTGCAAATGCAATATTTGTACCTATTTGCAGAACCATACGTAATATCTTGTGCAATGATTACAATCAAAGCTGACCAAAACAACAACACATTCAATTACTTGTTCTTTGTCATCAACTTAAAGAAAAGGGAAAAAATCACTCATCACCTGTTAAGCGATTGATCTTTGCAATAAACTGATAGAACGATAATAAAAATTGACTTAAGGTGTTGATCCCTACTAATTAACTATTGACCATCAAATACGGAAAGAATTGATTCGTACCAACTCATTCATAACTTAATCTTATTTCAATAGAAACAATTATCATCATTTTTTGGTGTAGTGGTAAATTTCCTTCTATTTTGATATATAAGACGTATTACCATTATACCATTAGATCATTGAAGTTTGATCAACTCTAACCTCAGGGCACTAGTGCAATCACCTCTTCCAAAACAAAGCTTAACTCATGAAAATTTCACACTTGAATGATCGATATTGATTGTCTTTTATAGCCTCTTTTGCTTTTTTATTTACAAGAAATCTATGGGATTGTTGACCATTCAGCGCGATCGTTACTCTTCCCTGCACTTTAATTCCATGGGAAAATCATTGGTTTTTCTCATGGTTTTTAATTTTAATGCCTACGGAGCATCCTCGCTAGGACAATTACTAGCTCTTAGGAAGGATCACCTTTGAGATAATAGAGTGCAAAAATTATAGATGATCTCGCATTGTGCACTATGTCCAGGAGTGAGGATGGCAACGAGCCAAAACATTGTCTCTCAACCCATAACTCCCACTCTTCTCTACTTTGCAACACATGTACAAGCATTTGTATCCTGCTGTGATTGAAAGTATTTGGGCATCATGTAATGTTACTTACATTGTCGGCTAAATCTCTTGTCTCTTCCTCATAATCAACTTCTAGCCACTAAACGATCCCAAGTTGACAAATGTGGGTTGACATCAATGTAACACATCAAGGTGATAATGTCCATGAGGATGATGATTCAATAAAGTAGATTCTTGGGTCGAGACCTAACGATATGATGAAGAAGAAGAAGCGATGGTTGACATGGAGGGAGAATTTATTGATACATTATGTGATCTTAACTAAGCTAAGAAAACGAAATCAAATACTCAAAGAAGAAGTTTCCTTCTAGGAATTCAAGTGCGGGAAGCTAAAAAGAAAGAAAAACTTACGGCAAGCCGGTGAAAGAATATTTCCCAGCAAGTACGTGGAAAGGTTGCAAAAATAAAAAATGAACGATGCCTGTCAACGATAAACGAATTCCGGAAAGAAAAGCGAAAGGTGGAAGACAAATGCAGCATTTTAATAGAGCAACGCAGAAAATTTTGCCCTTGAAACTGAAAATAGAGGAGGCAAAGGAGAAGAGAAAAGTCTTGAAAATTGAATTTCAGAAGATATTGCTCAAAAGCAAAGAGAACTTGACGCTTCCTAACTAAAATGACAAGCTCGAGAAATGGCGAGAATGAGCGATTCGGGTGATGAAAAGAGGAAGAATAATGTCGATATGAAGATCGAAAGCGCTCGGTCTAAATATGAGCGAAAGCGAGATGAAGCCCCATCGATGGAAACCAAGAGCTCAAACTGACATGGTTGACAAGAATCTTGATAACAAGATCCTCAAAGGCCAAATCAAATTGAAGGATAAAATATTAATAGGCGTGTTCGCTCCAAGAAGTAATGCTAATCAAGGACAAGGATCAACAAAGGGTTGTACCTCCTCGAGGAAGAATGTCTTCAAAAATCAACGACATCGGAAGAAGCAGTTCATCCAAGTAACCTAAAATGTATTTCTTGGTGTATTTTTATTCATGTAATAACATAGGCAGAAGATTAGGATTGTAAATCTTATGATAGGAATGATTATCAATACATTATAAAACCTAGAAAACAAGGTTTTTAGAATAAAAGACAAATATTCAAATGGCTACGTGTTGAAAGTATATGTTAGTTGTTCCATCATTCAAGTTCAACATTTAATGTTACAAATGCCATAATTATGGGCACATAGCTTGTGATTGTAGATACAAAATGGAATATTAGGGAAGGAGAACTCCCGATATCGAGGGTATAATAAGATTTGATGAAAGGCAAAAACGAAAAGATCGGGTGAATGAAAAATTCCAAGTAATTATGCTCTCGAGTTTTTAAATTCAAAGAACTTCGGGATGAATCTATAATGGAAGATGTCAGAGTATTGGTATGATCCCGATTGAAGATCAGTTCCCGGTATTAAGAAGAATCATCTTAATGAATCCAACATATCACAGCAGTGTTAAGAGGGGGGAGTCTAAATAATGATGGATGAAGATTTATCATTCGTAAAATGTAAAAAAAATTCATCGGATCATAGAGTCAATACTATGGGAAAATTAATTAGTATTGTGTTCAAAAGTCTATTGAAAGAAGATAGAGGAAGATATTTCTTCAAGGGGAGTATCTCTTTTCCATTGATGTCGAAAGGGAGAGAAATCGGGGAAAGGAAGACCATAGGCATGGAGTCGAGAAGAGCAATATTCCTGAGGGAGTATGTGTGTTTCCATGATAATGAGGGGATATTGTTGAATAGTGTTGTCATTGGTCACCAGCATTGGTCCTTAAAAATGTAATATACGTCATAGATTTCATTGTTTAGAAAGCTCAATGGACAATAAATTCTGAAAGATAGCTAACCCTTAAATGCGTTTGATGAAGATTTTGGGCCTTCAGAAAATCGGTGTAGTTCTTGGTAATACTATCATAAGATGATTGTTCAAATCATATAGCATTCTAACGTGGCATGTGATGAGGCTCCTCGCGGTTTTGAGATATTTCCTAATCAAAGTTGGTGCCCCCAACTTGTGGTCAAAATACCCAATATTGAGTGACATGGCGGCTCAACAATTGGACAAATAATTGTTTAATTTATGGAGTGAGGGATTTTCATTAAAGAATTTGATTAAATATTTTCAAGATAATCTTGGTGCAAAATAAAATCTCACAATGGGCACATAATTGAAGGATATGTCGGCCCTAATGTTGTTGAGGATTTGGCTCCAAAAGGAAAATTCAAATTCAAATTTGAAAATTATTATCAACTTCAAAATCCAGGGTCATCCTCCCTCCAAATGCCATCACATAGAGTATAAATATTTGTGGTTTAGCCCTCCCAAAATGAGCATCAAATTTATGCACATGAGGAATGTGTCTCTGCGTCCTAGAGGAATCATGCCTAGCTTGTTTTTTCCAAAGCATTTAATTAGGGTTATCTTTATTTGTCTTTTGTAAATTATTCATAGTTTTATTAACTTTTTCTGGATTAATTTGGCCTCTTTAATAGGAAAGTATGAGCCTAATTGTGACAAATACTTGAATATTGATCAAGGATTCAAGAGACATATCCTTTAGGCTGTTCTGTAGTATTGGATATTTAAATTGAGTCCAAGTTGAGTTTTTGTATTCTAATGTTTGAAGATCTTTGTTGGAAGTTTTTTTTTACTATTTTCTGAGCTACAGTATCTTGATTCTCATATGGACAACGGCTTGGAGGATTAATTTTTTGTGGACTTGTGGTCTCTCCAAGGATTGTGACGGAACACTAATACCATTTCCAAGTTATACTCATCACTTCAAAGTGAAGTTTTGAAATTTTTATGAATGATTTCTGTTAATTGAAAAGTGAAGATTTTTCGGCCTCCTCCAAATTTTATGAGCTCCTTCATTTATTCTATGGAAAGTTTGGTCTAAGATCTTTGGCCTCCTTCGAGGCATTTCATTAACTTCATGGCATGGTTAAAGGAGTTCTTTTGGCTGCTGAATGTTATTGAACCATCATGTAGATGGTCTGTAGTCATCTTTTAGGCGATTATTATCACTATATTTTTTATACAGAATTGTCTCATTTTTCAAAGACCCCTTTCATGGGTTTAAGTTTGTTTATGTATGTTATGTATCTCAGCCAGGCACAAAATTATTGGTCCTAGAAATTTCTTCAGTTTCATTGAGGTTGTTTCGTTGGTCATATCGGTCTTAGACACTCGGTTTACAGTGATTGAGGTTACTACAACGACCCATGATAATATGTGTTGCTTAGCTATTACGATCCTAATCCTAATTATTGTTGAACTTTGCTCCAAGGCTTGTCATACATATAAGGTTTATGGTCCTTTGAGGCCCATCAACACTTAGTTCCCGAAGCACCTTCGAGAGATAATCACATTGTTAAATTGTGTGTTTTAAGATTTATACGAAACCTAGACAAGTTCAAATGTGTTGACTTCTTTTGAATAAGCCCTAATATATAGGTATGTACAATTCGAGTTAGCATGCTTAGAGAGTTGGTATTGAAGGCAAGAATTAATCTTGGTTTATTACTAGTCTCTTCTATCCCGAAGACATTTATGGCTCAATTCAATATTTTGGCACGGCATGATGCATTTTTAGCAGTTGTAAGGGTTGTGTAATCTTGAGCATCTTTGGACATTACATCCATGAGTTTTTGAAATCACTCAAGTGTATCGTCGGGGGCTGAGTATACATCATGACCTTGAGGTCAAGGAAATCGACTCACCATTACATTTAAACCTACATGAGTATTCCAAAGGATTGAACACATATGTAGTGAAATTTGTCTTGTTGACTATTTTCATATACATTATCGGTATTTGATTAAGTATTGAGTGGTTTTGATGTATGTTTGTATCATTTTTGTATTAAACTGTGGTTTGATATTGATGATGAGTAGAAGCAGTTGATTGTGACAATGGACTTGGCGGATTTTGTCGCTACTAGGGTTTAACAAAGATGCATATGTCTTAAGTAGAAAAAGTATTTGGGAAAAACAACGAGAGGGGGGTGAATCGGTATTTGAAGGCATTGAAACTTTACCTTTTCTTTCTCTTAAAACTATGCTACCTTCACAGAACCCAACTCGCGTATGCATGAATATCCTTAAGAAAACTTGTGTGTCAGAAGATCTTATTAGCCATTTAATTCTTTACTTGATCATTGCATCATTCATTCATGAAAGGATGTTTAGTAGCATTAACCAACAAAATAAACCATCACATAAGCAACTTTGTTACCCATTGTTAAGGGTGGAAACCCAATTCGGGAGAGAAAACCACCATGCCTGTATAGTCTTTGTCTTCATCTGACTATAAAAAGAAACTACACAATTTTGTAATGGTACATTCATAAATACTTGTAGGCACCCACTGAGAAAACATGTGGCTCTCTCTGAAGGCTATACGGCCCTGCGGGAATAACCCCCTCTAACGAAAACGACCTGGGCTTTCCTGTGGATACGTTTATTGATTTTTCGTATTGGATCAAACTACACACAACATACCTTGTAGGCCTTTTTCAATAGGATTTTCAACAGGACCATTCCATACATCAAGCAAGAACTTATAACTTCGTAAATAATTAATAACCGGTCTTCAGTAAACATGGTCATGGAAATTATCTTCAACATTCAGAGCAGCTGAAATTTGTGCTCGGTATCGTTTCTGGCAGATGAAGAAAAACGGATGGTTGTTTCGATTACGCCTTCTGATGAGCCTGATTTCATCGCGCTGCACCTTTGTGGAACCTGCGGTATGTCGTTAGCCTGAAAGAGATAAACTGCGTGTCGGCATAACGAAACGAACATAACAATATATCCGCGCTGGCCAGGATGAACATATGAATCCCGCAACACCAGGCTGTCAATCCAGACGGATGTCGATTTCACCCTTTACTTGAAAGATTAGCCAGGATCAGGTCTAAACATTCTGTGGATCCAGAAAATACAGGTCTTTTGGATCTGAGATCCCTCTTCATCGACTGCGGTACATTATTAATTCATGTGATCAAATAAATTGTACCATTCCATACGGTATGGGTGGTGTTGGTAAAGCAGGCCAGGCCAGATAGTGAGCGCTCAACCACAAACGATTGACCAGTTCAAACCTAACATCCATTTCATACGCTTTAAAACGCGTGCCATGTGCTGGAATTTCTTCAATTTCTTCATCGGTTTTCGCCTGGATCTTCATCTTCTTTTCGAGGATCATCCTGAAAGTTCATCATTTGAATCTGAAGATCTTGAACCTTCATCATATCGCGGTGCATCATAGGTCGGAATCTCATGGTTCAGCCGCCAGATATCGCCAGAAGTTGTTATCGCTGTGCCACCTTTTCGCCTGGTACTGTGATCTTCGCCTGCTTATATAGATTTAGCCTTTGTCGATACCGCCGAATCGAGCTCCTCATGCATTATTGATGCTCACAGGACGAGGTCATTGAATAATCGGTAGCCTCGATACGGTGGGCCGATGCCAGCGTATCCTGGTTTTATAAATTTAGACGCAAAATAGGCATCATGTAGAAGTGTCAATTTTCCGCGTGTCCCCCCGCTGCTTTCACCCACCTGGCTTGGTGCTGTTGTGACCTATCTAATTCATCATTCTCACGGCACTTCTTTGAATTTCCTTTCTTTTGTTATATGTTGCTCTATAGATACATCGGTTGTTCATTCTTGGAAATAGGTTGTATCCAAACAACTCATTAATTAGTTTATTAAGACAACTGTCAAGTAGTTTTCCCTTCGAGAAACAACACAGCATACATCTGTATAGCCAACAGAAAGTGAGACAAGGTTGTATTTGGTTGTTGATAACCTTGTGCCAATATTTGCATATTATTGGTCGATATATTATTTCAGTATTTTATATTGAGCACGTGTGGATCAATCTAAAATTGTGATATTGGCCACTTGTTGAATGGTGTGAAGACAACAGTAGGAAGTGAGTTTTCCTTGATTGGATCCGTGAGAACACTTGGGGCAACATGGTGGTGGTGGGGGTGGGCATGTACAAGGTGTTGGATCATCCTTTGATTCGTTGATAAAAACTAGGTGTTGAAGCATCCTTTAAAACAAAGTTGATAAATAGACTTTGGGCCTTCATGTTGGAGCACCTTAAATCAAGGCGTTGGGTATCACTTCAGGTGAAGATTTAGTGATAGGGGAGTTAGGAGCTTTATTATGTAAGACCTATAAATCGGGGAATTGGGTGTCATCGGTTGGTAAACCAAGGCGTTGGAGCATCACTTTGATTGGAGATGATAAATGAGGGTTGAAACTCCTTCAATTGATGTTGAGAATCTTGAAAGTTTGGAGCTTCCTATTAGGTACTAACAAACTTTAAAGACCTATATTAAGAAGTGTTCGTGCAGTTTTCTCCCGGAGAAGAGTTTCCCCCTAAAATCTTGTGTCTATTTATCTTTAATAATTTATGTAGAATGGTGTTGTTGATTTATTTTTTGATCTAATATTAATGGTTATTAATGTTCTAAGTTAATTATCTGTTGATGAAATAATGGATTCACCCTCTCCCATAGTGTTTTGACGATTGCCTTTTGTAATAAAGACCATTTAATATAAGTATAATGCAGTCCAGAATACTGCAACTCTTACATCTCTTTAGATACTACTTCTTACCACTCAACAGTTCGTTCATTTCTTAATTTTTATAGTTCAACACATTCATTATTTCTTAAAATTTAATTGTAGTGTATCTGTAATGTTTTATTATAGTCAAACTCTTTCATAAAATTTAAAATAATTCAAGTTTTATTGTTATCTGTATTTGTTCTGAATCAAAATCTATAATAAACTCTGTTCAATAACAAAAAATCAGATGACTTATTCACATGGAATGAGCATTGAGGTGTCATTGTGTATTTAATTAAAACATAAAATAAAAATAGATCTCATAGAACTTAAAATTGAGATATAAAAAAATACCATTGAAAAAAGTTTTGAAAATAAAGTTAAAAAAAATGTTAGATATAATTGCCAAATACAAAACCTGTGATAGCTAGTGTTTTCATGTCATCACGATACTCCATAATAATTTGCTACATGTTTCTCTCCTTTGATACATGTGTATTCATCAGGTATTTGTTCCCACACCATACACATTTCACCTAAGCGCTACTTATCACCATTTGTAACACCTCATTTTGATTTCCCTACTATGTAAATGCAATTATGTCTAGGTGTTTGTGAAATTAAAACATGGACACATTCTCAATTTTTAAGGTAGAGCAGACAAATTATGAACTATGTTAATATATTTTGTTATTAATGAAAATTTGTTGCATAGTTGGTTAAGTATGGACATTCTGCCCGACCATTCTTATGCAATAAAATGAGTGATGGAGATACGAATCAACCTTTCTGTGCCGAAAAAACCTACCAAAGATTTAATAGAAAAAATAAATAAATAAATAAAATAAAATAAATAAATAAATTTAAAAAAAATTTAAAAAAAAAAACAAATAAATATATATATATATATATATATATATATATCTTGAAAACTTACTTTATCTTTTCTTTCCAACAAAATTAATTAGATGAAAAATTTAGTAGCTAAAGCAACCACTCATCATGATTGGATCTTTAGGAGGTGGTTGAGAGTTCTTTCAAGCTTCAATGGGTAGTTGTAATATTCCTAATTTGTTTATTTTGCACTAGTTTGTAAGTAAATAAAAAGTGAGTAAAGAGGTCTAAACTCACTTAAATGAAATAAGACATTCACCTAGTATGCAACGTTGTGACTTAAGTGGGAGTCGAGGGGACCCGACACACGTGGAGGAGGGGACTGGACACTCAGAAGTTTTAGAGCTTAATGAGATAAGGATGAGAATGTGGATAAGGATGAGGATGTGAGAGAGAGAGAGGCTACATTTGGTTTGGAGGAAACCAACACTATAAAAGATGGAGGAGCCTCCTCATTTGAGACATGCTTGGATTGTTGGATTATTGATTATTGAGTGAGACATTTCTTTCTTTTGCTTTGGCATGCATTTGTTGCTTGTCTGCTGCTGTTGATGCTGCATGAGTGTCTCGGTACGGAGATCTCACCCTTAGCCTCGGGGGGACTTGAGTGCCTTCTCGGTGGGTTATTTTCTTAGCATCATCCTCAGGACGGCGTTGACTAACTGCCGGCGGCGTATCTTTTGTTGTAGGGTGTTGTCGTGGTGGCTACGGCCACCTCTTCTCTTGTTTTTCGGAGGAAACCTCTCTCTCCTTTGGAGGATGGATTGGAAGATATTGGAGCTTATTATCAAATCTTGGCATCATGCCTATATGTTCTTCATGGTATATTTGGGTTCTCTCCCCGGATACGTTATTAACGGCGGTTCAAGGTTTTGGCATAGTACGGGTTTGATCTCGGTTGGTGATCCTTGGATTAGCCAGCAATCAAATATATTTAAAATAATCTGAAGTTTGCTTCCCAGAAATTACCGAATCATTCTTCGAATCGAGCTAACGATCGCTTCCGGATACTTAGGCATTTCATGTATTCTTGAAATCCCCAAGGAAAAGTAATAAAGAGCCATTTCATTTTTGTCTCATTATAGATCTACATTTTTCATGTATTTATCAGTTTTTTCAGATACGTAATATAATAAATATAGCTTGACCTCTGAAACGAGAGGGTTTGGATCAATTTTTGTGCAGCACCTCTAACATCTTGAGGTTTTCTATATCACTTCATTGTTTAATATGTAACCTATGCCTTGTTCTAAAACTCATTTCTGATTATTTATGTGTTGTATGTATTCATGAAAAATACGGCGCCCTTGCTTTAGAAAATTGCATATTAGAAAGTGTTGAAATCGAGTTTTTATTGACTAGTCGGGGAAGGAGCTTCTTTAACTTAGCAAAAAACGCTGTTTGGTGAGATTCGCTTGGAAGTCCCTCTTGACTGTTCTACATATCCCGAACCTTGAGACGTAATTTTGCGGGATTTCCTTATACTCATTTGAGAGATTTAGTCTGCTGAGCCTTTTTGCCCTTAAAGGCGAGTAAAGTTGTGTGGCTATTTCTTTTGGTTGCGTTGTTTTCGGAAGATATTATATGATAGATGAAGCCATCTGTAGCGAAGGTACGTTTTCGGTGCCAGTCTGTGAAGAATCCATTTTGGGATATTACGATGAAGTATGTGCAAGTACTATCTCAAGTTTGGAGTTTGGGAAAAAGGGGGGAAATCTTGGGGAAAATAACCATCCAATGGTATTCGGACACCCATGTGGGTAGGGGCATGCTGGTTCTTAGTGAAGGTGCAGAACAGAGCTACCAATCCCGAGTGGAATATCTAGAAGTTGGCCATCACTTTACCCAGTGTAGTGTTAAAAAATTTATCTACAAGTAAGGGTGAACAAGTAACCCTTAGGTCCACACCTCATCTATTACATCCAAAGTATATCCATGAACCATGCATGAAGACATGTTTAAGGGACTCACAGTGGATGCAATACATAATCATGTACATGTCCTTTTTCCCTAAGAGCTCCAATTGTCCAATTCAAACCACAAGTGTAGAACACCACTTATTCACATGCATATAATTCTTTGCATTGAATCTTGAAATCTTCCTAACATGCTGAGCCAAATTTCTGTGACCAACAGCCTGTTCGACACATCATGCCCAATGAGGAGTTGCGAACTCCATATAAATGCCACCACCTTCTCAACGTGTATGTTATAAACAGGCTCCAAGGAAGAAAAGGGGTCTAAACGAAATCAACTACTTCGAGGGAAAACCTCCTTTACATTATAAATGAACAATTATTGGATGATTCAAATGAAAAAACCTCATTTCTATATAAGAGTCGATGGGGTCACAATATAATCCTAGCTGCTAACAATAATAATGTGAAATTTCATGATAACAATAGTGAGTTTTTGGGCATATTAATACCAGTATGGCGACTACAAGGGTACAACAATAACAATAATGAGTTACATAAAAACAATAAGGGATTACATAGTAATATGAGGACCTAAACCCTCCTTCCAAAAGTGTTGTCCTTGACGCTTGGTAGCTACTGGATACTTGTGTAAAATTATCATCCTTCCATGTGGAATCTTCGGTGGGTAAACTCTTCCACTTGATGAGATACTCTGAAATTGATCGATTTCGTAGTTTATTGAGTTCTTGTTTCAGTAATTGCTTGGTTCCAATATGTCAGTTTTCCTTCCTAATCAGTTCTAAAAATATTGTTTCAGCTGAAGTTTGTCACCTATAACCTTCTTTAAGCATGAAACATGAAAAATTGGTGCACTCGAAGAAGGAGGATGCTCCAATTTGTGTCAATACGTACCAATCTTTGCAACACCTTGTAGGACCATAGTACTTTGGCGTGTTTTTGTCTGTCCTTCTTAGCTTGCTTGAGGGACATTTGTTTGTATGGTTGTGGCCTTGTGTAGATCTCTACATCAAAATTTCTCTGTTGCGATGTTGATATGTGTGTTTCATTCAATTTTGTATAAGTTTGGGTTATCCTTTAAGGTTGGAGAACTTGTTGTTGATGCTCGGTGATCTTTCATTGCTTGAACCTTGGGTACTCCTCTTAAAGATGATGTGATGAATGGTGGATGATATCATAAAAGTGCCATAAATGGGGACATTTTTGTTGCGGTATGGAAGGAAGTGTTATACCATTTAGTGGAGGCAACAGATCCATTGTGTTTTTTTATCGAGATACAAGACAACAAGAATGTCCTTTAAAACAGCACTCTGATACAAATGTTATAAAACCAACTCCAAAAATAGAAGAAAAGAGAGATCAATGCCTTAGAAATTGCCATTTCGAGGAGGCAGCCTCATTTACATTACATAAATAAACAATTCTAGTTATTCAAATGAAAAAACTATTTTCTATATGTAGGAATCATGAGTCACAATATAATCCTAATGACTAACAATAATAATGTAAAGGGCACAACAAACAATAATTGGGGTTTTATGGAAAGTAATAATAACAATGTGGGACTATGGGGGTACAACAGAGTAACAATAAGGGCTACAACATGACAACAATAAGGAGCCACAATTTATGTCTGGGGACTTATGATCTTGCATCATCTTTCAGCTGGGCTAAGACAACTCATTCAAAATATTCTCTTGCAAATGAGCCAAGTCATGTCCATCTCACACACTTTTGACAGAGCTGGGCCTTATTTTGCATGTACCTTTCTGCAACTAAGTGTCTTGATCAGCAAATCATCTGTTGTGTTAATATGAAGGAGGTACCCTGTGTTCTTTTACTTGGGGGTCTTACATCCTCCCCCACTAAAATTCATTGCCTGAACTTGGTAAATGTAACATCCCACTTTTGATTTTTCATCTGAGAGTGAATGGAGTTACCAATTTCTCGGCGTTTTCTAATGCGATAGTAATTGCCAATTTCTAGGTTTGTGAGAAGGATATTCGTTAATTTCTTGAGTCTTGGGTCATTTCGTCGGTGGTTGCTCAGCTTGCTTATGCAAGCCACTTGTGCCTGTTCGCACATATGTACTCCGCCCACAGCTCATAATTTAATAAAATGTCTCCAACATTTTCCCAACTTCTTCATGTTTATAATTGCCCTTCACTGATTTTATTTGCTATAGCCTAATTGTGTCTGTTATTCAACTATAAATTCTGGTTGGAACATTATGGTAGTGTGAAACGCAATCTTAGCCCAAACGCTGGGTGGCAATAAGGTCATGGAAGATTCGGATGTAGGCACGATCAGTTCATGACATGAACAAACATAATTCAAGGAAATTTGACCGCAGTGCAGGGTGGGTACGTTGAAACGATGAGAGGTTGACCTAGTTGAGAGGGTATGGGACCGAACATCCTCGTGTCATGGGTGAGGAACATGAGGTATCGGACGGGCGAGATGGAAGGTATCTCCCATCATGTGGAAGGTGACGAGGGCAAGGGACAACTCGGGGTGAGACAGGGCACTTTCGCTGGTGGACACACAAACTGTAGATATCAAGAGCTGGAGGAGGTGGCGGGGGTTCGGGGGCACACCTAATTGTGTAGGGACATGAATACACTCAGTGGGACACAAAGACGTCCTCGTGAAGAACTCATGACAGTACGGTTAATATCTTGGTGGAGAGAGTAGAGCATACATTAGTAGTGTCATACATTGATGGTGGCGAGGGCGTGTGGGTGCAGGTGATAGCAACACACCGGATAGGGGGAGGTGCCAGGCGTGTCCTTGATGGGGCACTAGGGGATACATAAGTGTGCTGTAATCACAATGGTTCCATCAATTTCGGGTTGACCTTCTCGCATTCGGGAAAGGGTCGTGTTGAGTGAGCTCGCGTGAACGAGAAGGCGGAGGGCATGAGACGTTTGTGTGGTCTGACCAAGGTGACTCATGTCGGGGACGGTTCTTCCCCTATTTGGTGCAACTAGGTGCATGTTGGAGCATCGGGAAAACCCTCTTGGGAGGCATACATAGGCCGGGTTGGCATCCTTTTAGTTACCTTGCCCATTGGAAGAAGGCAAAGCTACTGGTCATATTTCTTGTCGATGACCGAGGATAGCGAGATCAGAGATCAACTTTGGCACGAGGTTGGGCGTGTGTGTTGGGGTTGTTCTGTGTCGGGGAGTTGGTGTGTTGGTCTCCTTTGGTTTGGATGGTGAGAAGATTCTAAAGTTGGCACCGGTGAGTGGGATGAGATGGTAGTGTACGGGTGTGGCTACACGACCAAAATATTCTGAGCCTTTCGGATGTCGGAAGCCCGGACAACGCATTTGGATCCCGCCGACCCTTCATTTCCAGGCCTGGGTTGACTCGACCTCGATGGTATAGTTGACCTGAGTTGAACGCGCATTCGCCAAGGAGTTTTGGTTAACACCGGTGGCGGGGCTTGACTTATCTTGTGAACTCATGGGTTGTCTTGCTATGATGGTTGTGCATGGGATCACGGAATGATCATCATACTGCGGAAGAGTTTGTCGAGAGGAGGTGGCATTGGTAAGCCACAGACGGTGCCTTGTGGAGTTGGGGATTCTCCACATTTGTGTGGGGCACGGAGGGAACCGGAGGAGTGGAGAAGCGGTGGTGGCATCACTACTAGTACCTGGGAGATTCGAGTTCTTGGTCCTGAGGAGGAGTTTGGAGGAGATCCATTCATCGAAGAGTATGGTGATGCGACGGTGGAGGTGATGATACTAGTATGGTGTGGGCCAACACATACGGACACGACCCCAGGCCATTACATCCAGAATGGGTAGGAGCATCTGCGCGTGAACGTTGGTTGCAGGCGGGCATGCAGAGACACATGGGGGTGTGTCGTAAAATGTGTCGGTTGCGTTGAGAGTGAGTACACTCACATCGCATTGAGTACATGCGGGGGCCGTGGAGTGCGGTGACACGGGCGGGGAAACGAGCTGGGTAAAGGATGGTATAGTCGTGATAGGTATCCATTGGTGTGCGGGAGCAAGTTGCGACGTGCATGAGCATGTCGAGGTGCAATGATACTCGGTGGTATGCGGTGACGCATGATGCGACTGTGACTCTGGAAGGATTACTCAGAGCCTGGAGCAGAGGCACGTGGGGTGTACCATTGAATGCAACTCACCTAGGATCGATGAGGACATTGTTAAGCATCTTGGAGACACCATGTTTAGTGTTGATGAACTTCGAGAAGTTATCAACGATGGGGTAGTGATCAGATTACGTGGGTTACTCTTAAGCGTGCGGAGACTCTTGATCATGCCCTTTGGGACATACTCACCCATCATCCTTCGATGTTTCTTATAGTCGTGGGGTTTGGTTGTTGCCTTGACACTCTCCCTTCGAGGCAACAAGTCATGGAGGTTCACCCTAGGCAATTGGAGGAGACAACGCATGTCATGGGTTGGGAGGAGACTCCAATTGAGACATAGTGAGTGCACGGTTGACGGATATAGGCTTAGGGATGGCATGGTTGATTTCGAGGTAGCATGTTAAACGCCCTGGAGCTCACCGCTTAAGGAGGGGAAAGAGGTGGTTTTATGTTAATTTTTCGGTTGGACAACTCGAGGCATTAGGTGAGCATGAGGTGGCAGGGGGATGGTAGTCCTTGATGGAAAAGATGATTCCTAGGCTTGTAATGATGAGCACATCATTAGGAGATGGGGCAACATATCTTGTTCGCCGATTTGTTGAGCACGAAAGCGATTGGTTATTCGCGGCAATTTCTTAATGCCGAAGTGCTACTGCGTGAATGCCTACGAGTCGGATACGAGCACGGAATTCATCGGCCCCTAGCAGCATATCACGGCGGCGGCCCGAGAGAGAGGATTGGGTGTCGTGGACCTCCGGTATGGTGGGATTCGAGGATCCGTGGATTGGTGGGATGCTCCGAGTCCTCGATGAGCATGGTCAGAGCCATGGGTGGGCGATTATTTCACGAACGGCAGGAATCACAGAAGCCCTCACCATGAGCGGTGTTGCCAGGGTTCGGGCGGTCGCCTGGGTGATGAGCACTAGCACTATTGGTCACTTTGGTAAGTTGGGTCCTAACCTCGATCATTGCATAGATTGTGGGCGGGAATGCGTACGGGAGACGCCCTGCGAGCGAGCATGCTGAACGGTTAATGATGATGACCGAGGTGTTGCGGGGTCGGCGAGACGAGTTTGCTGGCTGCCCGTTGAGCATGGGACCTTGTCCTGACGCGGTTCCAGCGCCGCAAGGGTGAGCTGGTTTCTGGGGAGGTCGTCGGTTTTCCTTCGAGGTTTCGGTGAGTTCGGCGATGGGTGGGGGACTACATCGGCATGGCGAGGTTCTGACGGCAAGAGAGGTCGGGGAGGGAGCTCATGCAAGAGGCTTGCTTTGCTACATTCACATAGGGTTTGAGTTGTATCTTCGAGGGCCCAGTCGAAGTGCATGAGGTGGACTATTCTGTGGGAAACTTCATGAGGATTTGGACGATTTACCGCCGTCAAGATGCTCTACTTGTTAGCGATCGACGAGCTTCTAACGCTCATATACGGCATGATAATGGTGGGCAAAGGGGTGCTTCATGTTGATTAGGGCGCTTGGGATCTTGGTATTGAGGGACTCCTTCACCATAGGACAATACGGAGATGGGATGATCCAATGGCACATTTGGGACCACAGTGAGATGAGGTGATAGTGGGGATCACGATCTCGGGAGAGGGCGCTTGTTCGAGGCATTGTGGGGACGACATTTTTTGGTGGGGATGGCTTGTAATGTCCCCCGATTTTGACTTTTCATACGAGATTTTGAGGAGTGAATGGAGTTTATTGAGGAGGTCACTAGCACAGCACAATTTTGTAATTGAGCATTGGAGACATTTTTGGTGTATGGGACTTGGGATAAATAGAAAAGTCGGTACATAGTGGAATGTGGGGGCCACACCTACAGAAATACGCACCACTTGGAGGAAAAGTAAGTTACTAAAGAGAAGAGGTCAAAATATTGGATGGGGGACCACATGAGAAAAGAAAAATTATAAATAGGAGGAGTGATTTGAATATTGAGTCTTTATTTCACTCATCTATTTCCTTTGTTGCTGTCATTGTTGGATTGGGTCACTAGTGTTGTATACCTGAAGTTCTCCAAAGAGAACTCACCCTTATTCGATGGACTTAATTGCCACCCTAGGGAGAAAACTATTGTTACTTTGGTGAGAGGTTGTGAGTGTTATTGTTGTCTCACTGTTCTTTAGCCAATTAGTACACCCGGGGAGGAACGATGAGCGTACCCTCATTCTTCAGCTTCGAAATATTTTGAGAAAAATTAGTGAGGTTGGCCGGGGGGTGCTCGGCTTTTGTGGAGAATTTTTTGAGCTGGGTGGTTGTTGAAGACATTTATCTTCTTAGAACTGTGCGGAGGAGTCCTTCCGGAACGGCGTTTCGCTGTTGTTGGTGATTTCAACTATCTTGTGTATTCGGGAGATTTGATATGAAGACTTCTCCTTATTAGGAAAAACTTCCTTTATCATTCCCATTTCGGTTTGAGGAGAAATAAGGGGATTTCAGCGATTTCATCATTGGGGAATGGGTCTTTGTTCGAAGGCGTAGTGCAAAATAGGGCAATTTTGGAAGGGTGGATGCTTGAAAACCTTTACGGGTTTGTGGGTTTTGTTGAGAGGGTCCAAGGTTAAATTTGCAAAATTTTCCAAGCGATATGAGCCCAAAATCCCTTTTCCGTGGTGGCTGTTAATCCGCCGTGGTACATCCTTTTGTGGGTTTAAGTGGGTGGTTTGGGCAAATTCCTACATGGGTTTGGATGAGTATTTTTTGGGAGAAACTATAGTTGCATTTTCCAGGCGATTATGGGCATCATAGAGGGTCATTCTGAGCATTTTCAGTGCGGCAGTTGCCAATTTCTAGGGACTGCCTTGTGAGAAGGATATTGAGCCAAAGTTTCCCTAGCTCGGGGTCATTTCCTCCACTTGGGTTTGCTCCGGCTTGCCCTGGCTTGGTTACTTGTTCCTTGGTATATGTATATGAGCTGTAATTTAATAGGTAATTAACTTATTTGTGACTTCTTGATGTTTTTTATGGTGCATTTGTGTTTATAAGTTTTTATAGCCTAGTTCATGGGTACGTTATTAGGCTGCCATTACATTCCCAGAACCTTCGACATCTCCAGAGAACACTCCTAAATGTCAAGTGTTGAATAGTGACGTGCTTTTGTGCCTGCTCATACCCTGTGGGCTCTTTCATTACATTCAACTCTTTGTCCAACATAGCAGCAATGCACAAGGTCACCACTCCTACCTACATGTCTTTTCAAATCGCACCAGCGAACATACGCACGATAGCTTCTTGATGCCAGCTCCCTTTGCCTACTTTGATAATGAATCATCGGACTACCAAATCAATAAAAATGTCCATGGAAAGTAGTTCCAAGCCCATTTCCAACGGTTGGTAACATCTAAATAAAGATGAAACTCCCAAAAGACCTCAATACCTCCATTAAAGAAGGAAGCACATCCTCACCTACTTCTATCTTACCTTCAACCAATAATCCTTTTATTTCAAAGTCACACATCATAATGCTTCTATAACACCTTCAACTAATGATCCTTTTGATTTTAAAGTCATCTAGCGATCATCTCAAGTTTTAAGTAGTGCTCTACCACATCCTAGTCCTGCAGCAGGCTTGTCTAAGTTGCTTGGTCTATGTAAGTAGCTACTCATACAACTCAGCAAGCCAGTTTTATGTGGTTGACTCCTTTGTTTGTCTCCATCTGTTATGAAATAGAATGACCTTGCTCCCCACAAGCAAGTGTTCCACACTGCCACCTCATCCACATTCACCGAGGTAAAACTTCTTCTAGCCTTGTCAAACTCATCATTATGGAAGATAATGGCTTCTCCACACGCAAGTTTCAAACAAAGCAAGTCCTCCATATCTTCTTCCGTTTCACCACCGTCTGACACATTCAATGCCCTTACACTCCACTTCCTACTTCATAGGCTCAAGCACTTCAACTCGGATCAAAGAATAGAATGTGGTAGGCATCGGTTCATCTCATACCTTTCGCGTTGAGCACTCATTTGCGGCGTGGGGAGCAAGTTCAGGCAAGTTAACCAAACCATCCATTGCGTGCTTGAGGAGGAAGTTCCTCGCGTGTCTAAGTAGGGGCCTTACAACTAGGGGCAGTAATTTCATGGTTCTCGATGCCAATGGACGGTCGACAACACATGTATAAGATTGTGGTTAGTGCTACTTCTTAAGCTTGTGACATTGGAAGGTATAGTGGTTGGAAAGGCTAAGATTTCTATCATGAATTCTTTGAACAACTATGAGGTGGAGCCAATAGGGAAAGCCATTAGTAGGGTCCTTGAGATGTGAAGCTGAAGAACATCAAACCTTTATGTGATGAGCCTGTTCAAGAGTAAGTTGCTTAACTGGAATCATGGACCTAACTTTAAGGATGAATACCTTGATTTTATGTAATGAAGAGTAGTAAATAAAGTCTTCACACAACGTAAGAAAGTGAGATTTATAATAATCACCAGTGAGCTTGTGATGCAGCTATTGAGATTCTGCTTGAGTTGTTAGTCCCTTACCAAAGGAGGTGACAAGTTTAGAGCTTCATTATGGTGCTAAAAATTATGGCTACACAAATATAAGAGAGAGCAAGGATGAAGGAGGAAGACAAGGCCTTTATATTTACTCATTGTTTATTTGATTACCCTGGTAACATACCGAGTGAAAAAGTGTCCCTGCTTCTGTCATTTGGACCCTTGAGCATTATGGAAATGTTACGGTGCTTATTAAGCCAACCAAATCTTAACGTGTTCTCCCTCAACCTGTTCTTCATTGACATTGTTTGGGTGAATGGCAATGGTATGGCAGTGGTACTGCCTTGTAGAGAGAAATGAGAGGCAAAGGGTTGTGCTCTTTCACCCATGGGAAGCTATTAGGCTCTTTTATGTACATCTGTGGATTTTCCTCTTCTGAATTAAAGACTCAGTTGTTAGGCTCAGTCACTTGGTTGCTTTGTGGTTTGGCGGTTTTAATCTCCTTTTTCTTTTAGCAAAGTATTTCAGCTATTTGGGGTTGAATAAGTTGACAATTATAATTTGAAAAATGACACCTACAAAATCCTCTTTGAGGTATCATGCATTTCCAGCTTGCACAGCCAGGCTTGGTAAGGAGACTCCTCAAACTCCTCCAGACCTAAGTTTGAGTATATACTTCGATAAATACAAACAACATCGTATTGTTGCGGTTAATAGAACAAGAGCATCAGAGGTATAGTAGCCCGACATTGTAGATATGATTGCATCCTCACCAAGGCCTAAAAAAATGCACCCATAGATATATAATTAAGCATGGCTGCTCCCATTGTTGTGATAAGGGGTGTTGGTATATAATTAAGCATAATTTTTCCATTGTTGTGATAAGGAATTTGTTATTTCAATAACTTCCTTCGTTGAAGTACGGAAATACATATTATACTTTTGGTTCCTAAATGCGAGAGAGAAAAAGAAGAATGGGTAGCTGAAGGTTAGGTGAATATAATGGCTTTGAGTAGCTATTTGTGGTGGGAGTTGGGATGGCTTTAAGCAATTTCTCCTCAATTTCCCCTTATAATGGGCCAAGACAAATGCTTTGTATTTCAAAGGCCAACTTGGAAATGGATTGTGCTCGGGTTCCAGTACATCATCATAGCATATGTTAAAGCTGAGTCTGATTTGGAAATTTCTTTTTCCACAATTACCTCTAAAAGTTAACTCTGAGTAGCGATGACAGGATCCGCAGAATTTAAGAAAGAGTGAGGATTAGCATTGGAGTACAGTTACCGAATCGGGATCAATAGTGAGTCTGCATACTGCTTTTCTGCCTGAATAGGATGGATTGAGCAACTAGCAAGCCACATTACAGACTTGGCATTAGCCATTCAGAGAACTCTAAAAATTTGTGTTTCTGTATGTGGAGAAGGAAAAATAATTAAGAGTAAAAATTGACAGAGCCTAGAGACCATATAATTAAGGTAGGATTGGGTTTGAATATCTTTTCTACTGCCAAAAATATTTCTTCAACGATAATACGCGTAAGTTTTGCATAATGGATAATGATCAGATCACCAAAGTTATTCAAACTTCTTCTGCCGAGTACATTTAAAAATATAGTTTTACACTTGAAACAGAGAAGAAGACAAGATATTGACACTCAATGCTAATCAATAACACTATCTTTAACCAGTATTGTAGCTTAATCAACACAATACCAAAGCGATATAAAGAATTAAATCAAGTGAAGTTGTAAAGAATCAAATTATTCTTGACCGTACAAAGTGATGCATTTGCAAAAGTTCTCTCCCTATATAGCTATCACAGCCTAATCAGCCTCACCAACAAGTATATTATACTCAAGTATGTCAGATATAAACCTTTCGAACATCATCATCTGAAGTACATAGGATGTGTCATTCTTGCATCTGCTAGATTTTGCTTAATCAGTATTGTACCTTAATCAACACATTACCAAAGTGGTATAAAGAATTAAATCAGGTGAAGCTGTAAAGAATGAAATTATTCTTGATCGTACAAAGTGATGAACTTGCAAAAGTTCTTTCTCTATATAGCTGTCACAGCCTAATCAGCCTCACCAACAAGTATATTATACTCAAGTATGTCGGATCTAAACCTTTCAAACATCATCATCTGAAGTACATAGAACGTGCCATTCTTGCATCTGCTAGACTTTGCTTTGCAAAAAGGGAATGGATGCAGTACTTCTTTTGATCCACTATTTTTATCTACAAAGTTGTGGCAAACTTATCAATCAAATTTGTCATGCGTTCATTATAGATAGGGCCTTCCTTCTGAAAATGAACTTCTCCAGGTACAAAACGGATTTCAACATGGCCATCTTCTATCTTCAGCTATCTTCTAGCTATTTTATGCTGATGAAACAATCACGTGTGCCCATCACAAAAAGTGTTGGCTTTGGAGACTTCAAAATAGCTTTGTGGTGCCTTCCAAAAACGATATACCAAACTAACACACAACTTGTGGAACTTTCTCAACAGTTAAACCAGCAATAGCCCACCTACAAATGAAATATGTCCCTCAAAATATGTATATAAATGATAAAGACAATTATGAAAGTTTACTCTGAGTAGAATATTTAGCACTTAAGACACAAATGAGCATATTCTGTTAACCTGTCCACCAATATGTAATATGTTGATAACAATTTTTTGATTGTGATCTTGTGAAATTCAGGGTTCAATTGTAATCCCATGCTTATTAAGCACCTGCCCTACACTATCACATGTGGCTAACGGAGGGAAATTTTGATTTATTAGGCGACTCAATAGTTAGAAAATTGATAACAGCTGAACTTTTCATAAGGAATATTTGATAATTTAACCTCACTATTGCTACAAAAGCTATCAATTATCTATTATATATGTAAATCTAAGGGAAGTACATTAAAAAAATTACGAATTGAAAGCATCTGTATGGTTGGTATATAGTAATAAATCCGTAGACCACAAAATTGGGCAATTAATTGAGTCTTGGGAAATCCTAGTTTGGATGTTGTGTAGTTAAAACCTGAATATGAGAAAACACAATGAGATTGTAAGGTCCAGAATCCATCATCACCTTCCTTAGATATTTTCATGCGTAGTTTAGATTTAGAAAAGATACTCTAGGCATCTGCACATGTATCTTGAAAGTATATTTTCCTTTCAATATGTGTATCATAGAATAACACACACTTGACCATCGTTCGTGAATCTTTCTGTAGCTAGATAAAATGGCGATTGTTCATGGTGACATCCGTGGCACTTATTCAAACCCTTTGAGTACCTTTCCAAACCATTCAGAACAGTTAGGGGCCGATTGGATAGATTAAAAAAATTTACACAAATCAAAGGACTTTTCAGGCCTAAACATCTATAGCCCAGTTTGGGCCTTCCTATTGTTCATGGTGACATCCGTGGCACTTGTTCAAACCCTTTGAGTACCTTTCCAAACCATTCAGAACAGTTAGGGGCCGATTGGATAGATTAAAAAAATTTACACAAATCAAAGAACTTTTATCTACAGCCCAGTTTGGGCCTTCCTATTGTTTTTTGTGGCCTCAAGGTGGTTGAAAGTGCATATGCATTTGCTCATAATTGGTGTAAGGCAAACCATACAATTTTAATATGCATTTTCCACCTTCATTTGAGTTTATTAAATTGATGGATGATTACTAGGAAGAGTATTAGAAATGGCGGGTTTATTGGCAATAATTTGGATTCCTTGCAGGACCGATTACAAAGACTTCTCTTTTAAAAAACCAACCAGTTTAATGACTGTATTTTTATCAGTAGAGTTTGCCTCTAGCCTATGTTGTCATCTTATGATTTTTCACGAAATTAACCAAGTGTTCAATTCTGCAATTAGCATGTAGATACTAATTATCAGACTGAATGTCCTAAAAAGAGAGAAAGAGAATAAACACAACATAAAAGGTGATTTGCAGAGCAGCTCAGATCATTTGGTCCACTATGAGAAAAATATTGAATAGACAGACCATGATGGTTGAAAATTCACAAGTGGCCAGTGTGGACCTTCTAAGAGCTCCGTTGGTTCAAACAAACATGAATGAAATACAGTCCAGCTTGTTTATGTTGGAAAGATAATCGTACAATTAATAAACTGGGAGAAATTCACGGAGCCAATAAAACGTTTTCCCAAGAAAGGAGGCTTGGTGGGCCGGCGGATGTAACCAAGTTAATGAACACCTCTTATTTCAAGAGATGTCTTATGCTGATTTTTCCTTAAGAAGCCATCAACCAATTACATGGTGTATATCCATATGAAGTCTTACAAATCAAATGAAAAAGCATTCAGAACAGAGGCATAAAACTTACTTAAAAATCAAAATGAGGTCTAAGGGTCATAATTATTCATGCACCTGGTATAGAATTCTAGCTTCAGATAAGACCATGAATGTCTCCTTCATAGCACAAACTGAAATGGCATATCCTGAAGAAGTAGGCAGATCATGAGGAGCATCCCCACTGTAATCTATCCCGAAACCTTTCATAGATTGGCCAATTTTCTCCAGCGGATCCACACAAACGATTCCAATATGACTTGGAGGGAAGTTTTGGTCCTCAAAGGAAGACGAGAATTCAAATTCAAGTTCTCATCATCTCTATCATCTGAAGGTTCCTCCTAATGGACAATTAAGTTATTGGTTATATGGACTCTTGTTTTGTCTTCAATGGAACCTCCTTTTATGCAGCTGCCATTTATGCAGATCTATATGTGGAGAGGAGTGATTTCGAGCCTCAGAGATCTGTTTGTCCAATTCTTTGGCAATCCACCATTTCCATGTATGAACAGTTCCATGTTGTTTCTTCGGAGGAACAACTCCAAGCATCGCAGTGGTGTCCAGAAGACGTTGCTCGGAATCAATTTCACTCTGGCAGCTACAGAGCTTCCGTTCGGTAACTTGGCCACGGCGGCGAGATTAGTAGCAGAGCTTTTTGCTGTGCGATAAGATATTCTGCGGATAACTGATATTTGGCAGGGAACTTATTTGCGTGATAGTTAATTCATCATAAGTTATCATGGATAGTTTATCCGTAGATAAGTTATAGGAAGATAATTTATCTGCCATTAACTGGAGTTCTTAGAAGTTATCTGTAAACTGATAAGATATGCATTGAGAAGTTATCTCAACACAACTTATTAGAAGATAAGTTATCAGCAAATTCATATGATAACACTAATAAGTTATCAGCAAATTGATAAGTTATCTGAAGATAGCTTATTAGAAGATAACTTATCAGGAAGATAAATTATCTGAATAAGCTATCGGAAGTAGTTATCCGGGATAAGTTATCTTCCATAGCTCATCAGTTATCAAAAGATGAGTTATCACTAAACTGATGAGTTATCAGAAGGGAGCTTATCACTGATAACTTATATTCCAATACTTATCACCAAATAAGCTATCTTCCGATAACTTATAGATAAGTTCTCAACAGATAACTTATCTTCCGAAAAGTTATACCCCGATAAGTTATAAACAGAGAATTTATATACCAAGTAAGTTATCCATGGCTAGGTTATGAACCGATAAGTTCTGAACAGCGAACTTATTTGCCGTTATCCGATAAATTATCTGTTCTATTAAATGACTGCGATAGATCACAGCCGAATCGGTCAAAAACAGAGCCAATTTAAGGGAATCCGACTGCTAAAATGGGAGAGCTGGGTACCAGAAATTCGAATGCCGAGATCTGGAGAAAAGTTATGGCTGGGGTCAACAGGCCTCCCGCGCCTAACGATGCCGCAGTGTATTTCGAAGTTGCGTGAAGAATAGGGTCCTAACAGACCTCCAAACCTTTACAATCCTAGCCATTGGATCGAGCCCTTGATAAGCAGCTTTAGGGTTTCGTTTTGTATAATTCCTGAGTGATCCATGTATAATTTCTGAGCCCTGAAATGTAACGATAAGCAGCTTTAGGGCTTGCTTGCTTTTGCTTTAAGTAGGCGATGTATCGCTGAAATTTGCAAAACTTGGAGCGAGATTAAATTACTTGAAAGCAGTGATGTATCGCTAAGGTTTGCAAATCCTTGACTGAAATGCAACCGTCTGAAGCCAGCGATGTATCAGTGGAGATTGTAGATTCGAAAGGGAATGGACAAGTAGTAGATGAATATACAGCGATGTATCAGTGGAGATTGTAGATTCGAGAGGGAATGGACAAGTAGTAGATGAATATACAGTGAACAAAATTTTTGAGATCCTGAGGGCATTCAGAGGTCTGGGTTGTTACACATTTTCCTTTTGGTTGTGGGTTTTTTTTATAAGACACATTTCCCAACAAAAATGTTTAACACAATATTAGCATGGCCTGCACATCCATTTCTTAAGTGTGTGAATTTTCCTTATGGTGGTATGTGTTTTTATAAGACACATTTCTCAATACAAAATTTTAACACAAGTCTAGCATGGCCTTCACATCCATTTCTCAAGTGTGAATAGAATAATAGTTGAAGCTTGTACTCCAATAGTTTTAAGAAATCGGTTCTATTGTTATGTACCAATCAAATTAAGCGTAAATATTTTATATTTTATTTGGTTTACCTTAATTGATTGGTCTCATTGAACATATTTCTTGACCTATTACCAGATAAGATAACATATTTTATATTTTATTTGGTTCACCTTGATTGATTGTGATTCATTGAACACATTTCTTGACCTATTACAAGATAAGATGACATATTTTATATTTTATTTGGTTCACCTTGATTGATTGCGATTGCTTAATTGATTGGCCTCATCGAACACATTTCTTGGGCCTATTACAAGATAAGATAACATACATCTCTTATATCTTATTTGGTTCACCTTGATTGATTGGCTTCATTGAACACATTTCTTGGGCCTATTACAAGATAAGTAAATGAAGACAGAAAAACAATAGAATTCAATTTTGGAAATTACTGAAACATTAATTTGTTGGTACAATAAAGTAAAGATTTATTTATAATGTCAATGTAATCTCGATGTCCAGAGAATTATTCACATATAATGTCAAATGTAATCTCTATGTCAAGAGAATTATTCACATATAATGTAAGCTAAGTGACACCTCACCATCCTTGGTTTTTTGGGTCGTTTATTTACTAAGACTTAAATACAAATGAAGCAACTCATTGTAAGGGTCACATACTAATAATAGATAGTCAGGTAGTTATACAAGTTCGAAATTCATGGCATAATCCAATATTGTGTCTTGGATCATAAATGTTGGAAGGTATTGTGAGAGTGCCCTCTGAATATGCCAATTTCAAAGTACTAGTGTCAAAGATTTGTAGTGCATTCGAAAAAGAAAAGAAAAAAAACTCAGTGACTTGGTTTGCCCAAGTCATTATGGAACATGCAATTGTGTGGCACCACATTGTTCCAAACACAACTGCTTAACCAAACAATTCCAATTATAACCAAACTACACATCTTCACTCAAGGTCTACCCATAAATTCGTGTTGAACTACAATGTTTTAGCTAACATACCAAATCCTACTCTACTTAGCCTTGTCAAACACCACACTAAACACATGTCCAACCATGGAATAAAATGTCCCACAACAATACTTAACCAATCTACTCTTTTTCCATATAAAGAGTACATAAAACAATGCAACATCCAAACACATACACAACAATACAAAACTCATGTATGTTGGGGAGCACCAAGTTAGTGCATAACACCCTTATACACATATATAAATGTTACAACATGATACAAAGATACAATGAAGGGAGTGATACAAAGATACAATGAAGGGAGTTCAACCACTACCGCAACTCAATTACAATAGTACATGAAAATTCCAAGGCACATTGCCTTCTTCATAGCTACATAACAAAGCTCATACAAGTAAAACCTCAAGAACCATCCATTCATCCATTGATATGTCTCAAACAATATGTTTGTAAAATTCGTTTTAGAACTCAAACATTGAACTCATCTAACTCATCTAACTCATCTAAGAACTCATTCCAACACTCTTGTTTGTCAAATTCGTTTTAAAACTCATCCATTGAACTCATTTAAGAACTTATTCCAACACTCTTGTCTCACATCGCTCTAAAACTTGTTTGTAAAATTCGTTTTAGAACTCATCCATTGAACTCATTTAAGAACTTATTCCAACACTGTTGTCTCACATCGCTCTAAAACTTGTCTCAGAGTCATCTCAAGATTTGTCTTCAAAAGGCAACACAATTCATTCCATTGTGCCCAACACTGGACTTAATGCAAAACTCCTTAGCTCCTTGTATCAATCCTCAAACTCTTCCCTCCATTGTGCCCAACACTTGACCTAATGCAAAACTCCTTAGCTCCTTGTATCAATCCTCAAACTCTTCCTCGCACGAATATGCCCAAGTTCTTCTAGATTGATTCATATTGGATGATTTCTTATTGATTGATTGTCTCGGCTCCTCCAAGTCTTTCATACTTGTACATATTTTCCCTTCTTGGAAAGGGTCACATTGTATGAGGTGAACTTGATCCAATTTGTCCATCTCATGCCAAGCCCATCTTCTTGCCATGTTGTCTAGGTTGTCCAAAGCCCAAATGTTTTTTTACAAGTCAGTCTCATCCACGTGCCCAAGTCAAGCCCAAATGTTTGTTTAAAACTCAGTCTCATCCACATGCCCAAGTCATGTAATCGTCCACAATGCTATCATCTACAAGTAAGGGTAAACAAGTCATCTTTAGCTTTGCATGCCCAATTCGTGCGCCCAAGATGTCTCTATGAATCATGGTGAAGGAACTTGTTCCCAAGGAAGTCTACCTAGTAAATGTGCTCAACAATCATGAGCACAACTGCTTGTGCTCTAAGGCAACTTGAAAGCCTTACCAGTCTTTCAACCACGGTTTTTGGCAAGATCTCTTTCTCTGCGGCCACAGCCTCTTGCACTGTAACCTCATCTTCTTTGTTACAAGGTTGTTGCTCAGTGGCTGCAGCTTTTCTTCCTTTCGTGAGCACACCCTCGATGGGGAAAGCCCCAGCAGTTACGCCGACAACATCTCTGGCTTCATTACCAACGGCAACAGTGATAACACTATGTACAATGGCTTCATTACCAACGGCGACAGTGATAATACTATGTACAATAGGCAAGGCAAAGAAATGGTTTGATTCTCCCCCTCAGGGGGATCTAAATGCCCCGCTGCAATCACTGTATTTGCAAGGTCTCGGGGGATCTAAATGCCCCGCTGCAATCACTGTATTTGCAAGGTCTCGGCAAAGATGGCAATGTTGTTCTAGTGACTCAGCTTGTAAGGCGGGGAACTTCGTAATTTCTGTGTGCGTGAAACCCTCCATGTCTTCGTACTCCAACCTCCACTCAGATTTCTCTCATTAGTATCAGATATAAATTTGCAACTTCAAAGTTATCCTCTTTCAAAAATTCATTCACAGTCAACATACATGCTTTATCTTCTTCGATTTTATGTTTTATTTAAAAGTACACCTTAAATAATCACCACCAGTCAACGTACATGCTTTATCTTCTTCGGTTTTATGTTTTATTTAAAAGTACACCTTAAATAATCACCACCTTCAAGACTATAATAAGATTGATTATAATTTCAATGTATATTTATGAATTTAAATTATATTTACAATTCCAAATATAACTCGAGTTAAAGGCTAATTCAACTTTGCTTTCTCATAAAGTAGAGTCAGATTTGGACGAGTTGTCCCAAGCTTTTAACACGGACCTATTCAACACACAAATAACTGAAAGAATACTTTAGATGCATAAAAAGTGCATTACAAATTTTTAAGCTATGAAAAAACAGGAAAGCATAAAATAATATATGTAGATGATTAAGCTCTCTTCAACCAAATTAAGAATGAAACACTTCCATTTTTGTGATAAAGTGTTGCTGGCACCAAGAACTTCCTTCGTTGGGGATTATGGTCATACATATTATAAATTTGGTTCCCAATACGGGAGAGAGTAAAAGAAAAATGGGATAACAAGGTTAAATTGAATATAATGACTTGAGTTTCTAATTAGGAAGGTGGAAAAGGTGGAAAAGCTGAGGGAGTTAGGCAATTTCTCCACAATTATCCCTTATAATGGGTCAAGACAAAGACAAATGCTTGCATAGGGGCAAACTTGGAAATGGATTATGCTCCATAGGTTTCAATGAAATCATCCCTGTATATGTTAAGAACACACGTCTGATTTGGAAATTTGTCTAAAGAATTTAACTCTGTCCCTGTATATGTTAAGAACGTGTCTGATTTGGAAATTTTTGTCCAAAGAATTTAATTCTGAGTAGCGAAGACATGATTTAAGAAGAGTAAGGATTAATGATTAGGGTACAGTTTTTAATAAGAGTGAGGATTAATGATTAGGGTACAGTTATCGGATCAGGATTAGGGTACCCTTTTATGCTTGAATATTAGAATGGATTGAGCAAGTAGAAAGCCAAATTACAGACTTGGCATTAGCCGTTCAGAAGACAAATAATTTGTGTGTTTCTGTATGTGGAGAGGAAAAATAGTGAGTAAAAATTGACAAAGCTAGGGTACCCTTTTATGCCTGAATATTAGAATGGATTGAGCTAGTAGAAAGCCAAATTACAGACTTGGCATTAGCCATTCAGAAGACAAATAATTTGTGTTTCTATATGTGGAGAGGAAAGATAGTGAGTAAAAATTGACAGAGCTAGACACCATATAATTAATTGGGCTTTGGAATATCTTGAGTATTGCCAAAAAGTTTTGCAATATCTAGGGTACTGCTAAAAACAATTTTCTTTGACGATGATAGATGTAAGACTTGCATAATGAATAATCATTACATCACCACTAAGTATAATTACAAAATATTGTTTTGCACTAAGACTTTCATAATGGATAATCATTACATCACCACTAAGTATAATAACAAAATATTGTTTTGCACTAAAAAGTTAAAAACTGAGAAGAAGACAAGATACCAAAATTATTCAAACTTTTTCCACCGAGTGCATTTACAAAATATAGTTTTGCACTTGAAACTGGGAAGAATACAAGATATTGACACTCAATTCTAATCAATAACATTGTCTTTAACTAGTATTTAATCACTATGGTACCTTAATCAACACCATACCAAAGTGGTATAAAGAATTAAATCAAGTCAAACTGTGAAGAATCAATTTTTTCTTGACTGTACAATGTGAAGCATTTCAAAAAGTTCTTTCCCTAGATAGTTGTCATAGCCTAATCAGCCACACCAACAAGTATATTATACCCATATAGCTGTCACAGCCTAATCAGCCTCACCAACAAGTATATTATAGCTGTCACAGCCTAATCAACCTCACCAACAAGTATATTATACCCATATAGCTGTCACAGCCTAATCAGCCTCGCCAACAAGTATATTATACCCAAGTATGTAAGATCTAAATCTTTCAAACATCATCATCGGAAGTACATAAGACGTGACAGTCTTTCATTTGCAGGCTTTGCTTTCCAAGAAAGATGCAATACTTCTTTTGATCAACAATTTTCATTCAACAAGTATATTATACCAAAGTATGTGAGATATAAACCTTTCAGACATCGTCATCTGAAGTACATAGGACGTGTCATTCTTGCATTTGCTAGGCGTTGCTTTGCAAGAAGGGAATGGATGCAGTACTGCTTTTGATCGACTATTTTCATACAACAAATATATTATACCCAAGTATGTGAGATATAAACCTTTCAAATATCATCACATAGGACGTTCCATTTATACCCAAGGTGAGATATAAAACTTTCAAACATCATCATCTGACGTACATAGGACGTGTCATTCTTGCATCTGCTAGGCTCTGCTTTGCAAGAAAGGAATGGACAAGAAGGGAATGGATGCAGTACTGCTTTTGATCAGGTATTTTCATCTACAAAGTTGTGGCAAACTTATCAATCAAATCTGCCATGTGTTTCATCATAGACAGGGCCTTCCATCTAAAAATGACCTGCTCCAGATACGAAATGAGTTTCAACATGACCAGCTAAATCTGCTAGGCTTTGCTTTGCAAGAAAGGAATGGGAAAGAAGGGAATGGATGTAGTATTGCTTTTGATCAGGTATTTTCATCTAAAAAGTTGTGGCAAACTTATCAATCAAATCTTCCATGCATAGACAGGGCCTTCCATCCTTCCATCTGAAAATGACCTGCTCCAGGTACAAAACGAGTTTCAGCATGGCCAACTGTTATCTTCAGCTTTATCATCTAGCTATTTTATGCTCATGAAACCATCACTTTTCCCATCACAAAGGCTTTGCTTTGTAAGAAGGGAGGTGGATGCAATACTGCTTTTGATTAGCTATTTTCATATACAAAGTTGTGGCAAACTTATCAATCAAATATGCCATGTGTTCGCATCATAGACAACGACTTCCATCTGAAAATGACCTGCTCCAGGTACAAAACAAGCTTCACCATGGCCAGCTTCTATCTTCAACTTATCATCTAGCTATTTTATGCTCATGAAACCATCACTTTGCCCATCACAAAGGCTTTTATGTGCAAGAAGGGAATGGATGCAGTACTGCTTTTGATCAGCTAGTTTCATCTACAAAGTTGTGACAAACTTATCAATCAAATCTGCCATGCATTCATCATAGTCAGGGCCTTGCATCTTAAAATGGCCTACTCTAGGTACAAAACGAGTTTCAACATGGCCAGCTGCTATCTTCAACTTATCGTCTCATGAAACCATCACTTTTCCCATCACAAAAAGCCTTGGCTTTGGAGACTCGTAGCTTTGTGGTGCCTTCCAAAAAGGATATCTTATGGCCCACCTGCAAAAGAAATGTCCCTCAAAATATGTAGATAAGTGATAATACAATTACGAAAGTTTACTCTCAGTAGAATATTTAGCACTTAAGGCACAAATGAGCATACTCGGTTAGAATATATTGCACTTAAGGCACAAATGAGCATACTCGGTTAACCAGTACGCTAATATGTAACATGATAACAATTCTTTTATTTTGATCTTATGAAATTCAGGGCTCAATTGTAATCCCATGCTTATTAAGCACCTACACTTCACTGTCATGAGTGTCTAACAAGGGAAATTTTTATTTATTAGGCAAATCAATAGTTAGTCAATATATAACAGCTAAACTTTTCACAAGGAATATGAGATAATTTAACCTCACTATAGCCATGATAATACAATTACGAAATTTTACTCTCAGTAGAATATTTAGCAAAGGCACAAATGAGCATACTCGGTTAACCGGTACGCCAATATGTAACATGATAACAATTCTTTTATTTTGATCTTGTGAATTCAGGGCTCAATTGTAATCCCATCGTGCTTATTAAGCACCTGCACTTCACTGTCATGTGTGTCTAACAGGGGGAATTTTTATTTATTAGGCAACTCAATAGTTAGTCAATTAATAACCGTTGAACTTTTCACAAGGAATATGAGATAATTTAACCTCACTATTGCTATAGAAGTAATTAATTATCTATTATATATGTAATGTAAGGGAAGTACATAATTGAAAGCATGCTTATGGTAATTATCTATTACATATGTAACGTAAGCTAAGTACATAATTGAAAGCATGTGTATGGTTGATATATATTACGAAATCCATTTACCACAAAATCGGGTAATTAATTGAGTCTTGGGAAATCCTAGTTTGGGCGTTTAAGAGAAAGTTGTGTAATTAATTGAGTCTTGGAAAATCCTAGTTTGGAAGTTTAAGAGAAAGTTGTGTAATTAATTGAGTCTTGAGAAATCCTAGTTTGGACGTTTAAGAGAAAGTTGTGTGGTTAGGTCGAGCAAGGAAAAAGTTAAAACCTGAACTTGAATATGAGCAAGTGTAAATTATTGAGTCTTGAGAAATCCTAGTTTGGACATTTAAGAGAAAGTTGTGTAGTTAGGTCGAGCAAGGAAAAAGTTAAAATCTAAACCTGAATATGTGCAAACGCAATGAGATTGTAAGGTCCAAAATCCATCATCACCTTCCCTAGATATTTTCATGCTTAGTATAAATTTAGAAAAGGTGGTCTAGGCATCTACAAATGTATCCTAAAAATCCTTTCAATGTGTGTATCATAGAATGACACACATTTGATGTTCACTCATAAATCTTTTTGTACCTAGATAAAATGGAAATTTTTCATTGACATCCATGGAACTTGTTCAAACCATTCGAGTAACTTTCCAGACCATTCACAACAGTTAGAGTCTGATTGCATAGATTCAAAGAAATTTATGCAAATATAGGGACTTTTCGGGCCTAAACATTTGTAGCCCAGTTTTGGCCTTCCTATTTTGTTTTAGCCTCAAGGTCAATTAGGGGCCAATTGGATAGATTCAAAGAAAGTTACACAAATCTAGGGACTTTTCAGGCCTAAACATTTGTAGCCCAGTTTGGGCTTTCCTACTGTTTTTTGCATCCTCAAGGTGGTTGACTATGTTGATATCTATTTGCAATATGCATTTGCACATAATTGGTATAAGACAAACTACATAATTTGAATATGTATTTGCCACCTTGATTTGAGATCATTAAATTGGATGAATCATTACTAGGAACTATGTCTATTGCGAGTACTAGAAATGGCAGGTTTATTGGCAATAATTTGGATTCCTCGCAGGACCGATTGCAAAGACCTCTCTTTTAAAAAAAGAGCCAGTTTAATGACTGTAATTTTATTCGCAGACTGTGCTTCTAGTTGTCATCTTATGATTTTTTCACTAAACTAACCAAGTGTTCAATTCTGCAATTGGTATGTAGATGCTAATTATCAGACTGAATGTCCTAAAAAGAGAAAGAGAATCAACACAACATAAAAGTTGATTTGAAGAGCACCTCAGATCATTGGGCCCACTATGAGCAAAACCTTAAAATAGACAGACCATGGTGGTTGAAAATTCACAAGTGGATGCTGGTTCAAAACAAAAATTTATAAATAAAGAACACATGAATGAAATACAGTCCAGTTGTTTATGTTAGGAAAGATGATCCTACAATTAATAAATTGGGAGAAATTCACAGAGCCAATAAAACGTTTTCCTAGGAAGGGAGGCTTGGTGGGCCCGCAGACGTAGCCCCATGTTAATGAAACATGTGCTTGAGAAAGGAAAACCTCCTATTTCAAGAGATGTCTTCTGATGATTTTGCCTTAAGGAGCCATCAAGCAATTACATTGTGTGATATCCATATGAAGTCTTACAAAATCAAATGAAAAAGCATTCAGAACAGAGGCATAAAACTTACTTAAAAATAAAAATGAGGTCTAAGGGTCATAATTATTCATGCACCTGTTACAGAATTCCAGCTTCAGAAAAGGCCATGAATGTCCCGCGGGAGGTTCTTCATTAATATGAGGTGGTTCGTGGGTTGGCGTCATCAATGGTTTAAACGAGGATAAAGGCCAACGAGGTAAGCCGATGGGGTAAAGGAACAGGATCGAAGAGGTGCCCATTGAAAATGGAGGTCGGAAAAAGGGATGACAGAAGTAAACTGCGCCGGAAAACATTGCACGAAAAAGGTACAAATCGTTTGGAGTTTGGCCTACACCAACATTTTAATATTGGCTCAATTCACTAGGATTAGCAGCAGGTCCAATACTAGATTCCTGTCGTAGAGCTCCTGGCTTCCATCTCGAAGTGTATCAGCATCAAAATCACAGCCTGCATATTAATTGGAGGCAAAATACAATCATTTCAGAATTTCTTGTACAACTTAGCTGGATCGCTTTCATCAATCTTTATCATATTAGATAAAGTTGTCTGACTGTTTGAAACTCTTTCAGAGATATACAAAAGTAGAATAATCACTTAGGTGTACAGGTGGCTCAAAGTGGGATAATGCATTTTCCAAAATATTCCCAGTTTAAAACCAAGAATGGATATACAAAAGTAGAGGAATCACTATTAGGTATCCTGATGGCTCAAAGTGGAATAACACACCATTTCCAATTTGTGTTTTCCAAAATATTCATGATTTAGAACCAGGAATGAAAACAGTGGATATGGGCACTGATCCATCTTTAACAAGGGATAGATGTGGCACTTGTTTGGTCTACTGAGCAGCTGTGGACCAATTGGTGTAGGCATTGATATATGGAAAGGCTAAGAAATTGATGAATACCACATTGAAGGATACCAAAGAAGCTGTAATAAAACCCAGGGAATTGCAATGTTGTAACAGGTGGCATAGGTTTATATAGTTATTCATGCTTTACTGATGGCTGGAAGTTTCTCCGTGAATCCAACAAAGATTGAGGACAGCTTTGAGCAGATGCTTGCAGAATTCCTGAAACATAGCCAAACATTATATATAATTATACACCAACAGAAAAACGAAAAAGCAAGACGCTGGTAGAGTTAAAAAGAATTACCTATTGGACCAATAGATGGCTCTTGCCCATAGGATTCTTTTTTACTAGTCCAACTCCAACTGGTGCCTCAGCTAATTGATCACCTTTAATGCCTCTTGCCCATAGGATTCATTTTTTACTGGTCCAACTCCAACTGGTACCTCAGTTAATTGATCACCTTTAAGTTGTAAAAAACTTCAACATCAAAAACTCCTTTGGAAGCCCATAACTAATATCCACGAGATCGGTTCACATCTTTGTTTTGAGGATTCTGATAGATCCTTGTAAACATAGATCCCAACACAGGTATGAACCTTGAGGAGATAAATGAGATAAAGCCAAAAACTCATTGTGTAGCACCTTTTGATTGACCTGAAGATGTATGAACCTTGAGGAGATGTATGAACCTTGAGGAGATAAATGAGATAAAGCCAAAACCTCATTGTCTAGCACCTTTTGATTGACCTCAAGATGTATGAACCTTGAGGAGATAAATGAGATAAAGCCAAACCTCATTGTCTAGCACCTTTTGATTGACCTGAAGATGCAAAATATTGATGAAATAGAACATAGCCAATGTTAATAATAAAATTGTGCATAATCGTGAACAAATAGAGCAAAATACAAAGCCCCAAATATTAATTTAAAGCAAAGATAAACCATCATTCCATCTACTAAAGGACATCGCACTAACTGTCATAGCCTTTTAATAATGAAAACAACATACGTTATATAAATACCCAGAAATTTCACCAATTAAATGAACACAATGCAACAATTTCAAATGTGTAACATAGCATCCCTTCTAAATTCTTTCTGAAAAAAAGCATCCTTTCTAAATAAAGTTAGAATAGAATAACTAATTTTCAATATAAAGACAAGCCAATAAAACCTTGTTCACTCCTCACGTTGAAGGAGAGTATGAGCTTCCATTCCTACGATGAGTTTTAGGAAGTCAGTGGTTACTCCCATACAAATTTGGCAAATAGATACCCCTCAGATCTAGGGAAGGATATCTCTTCTTTAAGAAAAATGTAATGTAAAAAAATCCCCTCTAATCATGTTTTTTATATGAGAGACAAAGAGATGGAATGAAAATTACTTAACAAGAAGCTAAAATTTGCAATATAACTCCCAACAACCAAAATCAGTATGTAAAATCTCACAATTCATCAGCGTTAAATTAGAATTTCTAAATTTTCAAACTGTGAAAGTCTAAGCTATACCCATCATCAGGGATCCAATTGAAGCTTTGAAACTTTGCAACGGGCCAAACCTTCAACTAGATTCGTCAATGATGGGATCCAATTGAAGCTTCGAAACTTTGAAGGGGACCAAAGCTTCAATTGGATTCCTCAATGATGGCTAGAGTGTCCACTCAAAACATTGAGAGTGTTTATAAATCATAACACAGTTTTAAGATCCAGGAATTCAATTTGAATCATTTTACTTACCATTATTTCACAAGTTCATTAAAATTGATTCACAATTATTACGTAACTAATTGCTCAAATATAAAAATATCAAGGAACAAATGCTATGGGTGCAAGAAGGAAAATAAATGTGCTCACTCTAACTCGAAAGAACACAATCAAGCAAGGGAAAGGACCCTGCACCCTCATGATATGACAATTATGGATCTTAACCCCAAGAGAAAGATCCAAAATAAGTTATTCCACCCTCTACCAGTATTAATGGCTAGAACTCACATTAGTATGTGAGGTGGCAGAATGGAAGAGACATAGCAAGTGCATGCAAATGAGATTTTGAGGATGGAGATCAAGCAATGATTTCAATCTTCCTATACATGTGTTGTTTTCATTGTTGGTTTTTATCTCATTGTTGTTTAGTTAAAGAACATGTTCCATTTTAGTTATTGTATTACTAGCTTGTTTAGAGGTATATGCTAATGCCAGGGGTAACAAGAACATTATAAATCAGTGGAGCTTGAACAAGTCACTACGGTAACGAGTCACAAGGAAAGTGCTGAAAATGAAACTAGTTCGATTTTAGCTAGTCTCGAGACAGGTTAGTGTGCAGACTAAGGCCCAACTAAATTTGATTTGAGAATGGCAGGAAGATGCAAGTGCTAAAAATGAAACTAGTTTGATTTTAGCTAGTCTCAAGACAGGTTAGTGTGCAGACAAAGGCCCAACTAAATTTGATTTGAGAATGGCAGGAAGATGTACATTGTATACAAGATGAAGTATGAGGCTAGGTCTCAAGATAAGTTAGTGTGCAAATTAATACCCAACTAAAGTTGATTGAAGAACGACAGAAATATGCATGTAGAATGCGGATTGAAGGGAGTCACTAGAGCGAGTTTGAAAATAGACCCCCTCGCCAAACCCTGCACATACCAAAGTTGGAAATACTCTTTCAGAGATTGAAAGGGATTGGCATCTCTTCGACTCTCTTGACTGCTATTATGCATCTCTACGAGTCCGTGCTTGGACGTCTCCGCACAGTTGGAGGGATGTCGGAGTTTATCCGAAGCACTATTGGAGTCAAGCAGGGGTGCTCGCTTTCCCCCACTCTGTTCGGGATCTACATCGATGAGCTGGAATCCTTTCTCTGAGATCACATCCAGGAGTTCGATGGGTACCTGCTCCACCAGGTCCTGATCTACATTCTACTTTTCGCAGATGATATTGCCCTCTTGGCCTCCTCTCCGGAGGGGCTACAGAGACAACTTGATGCTCTTGCTGCTTTCGGTGACCTTCGGCACTTAGCGGTGAACCTGAGCAAAACCAAAGTTATAATCTTCAATGGGACATTGTAACCAGCAGTCTCATTGAAATTTTGTGGTCATTCGACAGACATTAATAAAATTATCCTATCTTATCTTATCTTATCTTTCCTAGCCTTTTATAGAGGGAAAAATACTCGTTATATTTCCTTACTTGCCAAACATGCATTCCCCTATAATAGACCGATGGAGGGATTCCATGATGTTTCTTGGATTCTTCATCCAAGATGGAAAGGGGAAATTTGAAGCAAAGAAGTTATAATAGACCGATGGAGAGAGTCCATGATGTTTCTTGGATTTTTCATCCAAGAAGGAAAGGGGAAATTTGAAGCAAAGAAGTGTATTCAACAGGTAGAGAAGAATCTAAGTAACAAGAAGCAACCATACAGATGGTAGTAGATATTATGGAGCTGAAAGAACAAACATGTTGTGGTTGAACGAAATTGTTGAGATTCAAATATAGAAGTGAGAAACGCATACTCTCCAATGGCATAGAAAGCCAATCCCCCTTCCAATTGCAGATGAAAACTAGTACAGTCACAGATAGGCTTGAAAATTTTGTTTGTTTCATCCATATCTAAAAACTGTATTCAATTAGAGGCAAGTTTTTCTTATCCCTATAGATTTTGATTACCTTCTTTACACAGAGCATGTGCAAATTTACATGAACACATAATATAATAAGCAACAAAAGAATTCAATTAAAACAAGATGGAGCTATACGATTATGTAAACAGTAAATGAGTAAGTTCCCTCATACATATCTCACTGAACTTTCCCAATTGCATCCATGGAATCTTCATTAGTCGTAAACACATTATGTTGAGGCTTGCCTTAATTTCCCCACCCATTGAACCCAAAAAAAACCATGAACAAAAGTAGAAAAACACCAGACAAAAAAAATGCACAAGAGAAAGTAAACACATAAAACAAAACATACAATCACAAATTAGCATGGCCATGCTGTCAAATGCAAAAAAAAAAAAAAACTACAGATATAGAAAACGAAAAGCACAATAAAAAAACAGCAAAAGATAAAAATAACGATAACAAAAAAAAAAAAAATAGAAAAACAAAGAAAAACAATAGACAAGAACTTTCCTATAGAAGCCCAAAAAACGTCTATGGCATAGACATCCTGCACATAAAAAAAAATGACAAGTATTAAATAGAGATCATAATATCTTACAAGAAATATCAAATAGACACCAAATATCTTATGAGAAATATGAAGCAAAGACCAACAACAGGACGATTCCATAGCAAATCAATGGCATAGAATTTACACCAAAGAAGAACTCACCTCTGTCTCTACCTCTTCACTATAATGCAATGTTTCTCACAGGTATTTCAATAGTTTCATGTGTTATCCTCCATGATTCTCCTGCATGATACTTTTTTTGCATTGTATTGTACTCTATTTAAGTAAATGACAAATAATATTAGATGCCACTGATTTAAACAAACACAAATAAAAGTTAGAACCATACATACCATCTCAACCTTTGCCTTCACCCACTACCCTTGTGGTATGTGCAAGCACTATATCCACAACAATGGTTGTTTGGTATTGCCTCAATTTCCCCAAAAATGAAACCTAAAAAACAATCATAAAATATTAAATATAGAACATAAAATTTTATGAAAAATCAATAAAAGACACCAAAATATCATAAGAACAAGCACTATATCCACAACATTGGTTGTTTGGTATTGCCTCAATTTCCCAGAAATGAAACCTAAAAAACAATCATAAAATATTAAATATAGAACATAAAATTTTATGAAAAATCAATAAAAGACACCAAAATATCACAAGAAACAAGAAATATAGAATAGATATTCAACTATGCTATAAAAAAATCTTAAACAATGAACAAAACTAAGTATATCTTTTGTAAAGACAAAAAATCAAAAAACTTAAATAGCTAAGGAGATAAGAGAATCATAAGTTGAAATGAGCATTTCATAATAGCGCATACATGTATTTTGCATCGAAAAAGAACTCACCATCTATATGTGCTTCTATTGCACTAGTCCATGCCTCTCTCACACAAACATTTCAATAGCTTCATCAACAACGATCCACATTTTGTAACTCGGATGAAATTGTCTTCAAATTTAAACACACGATATAATGATGTATAACAAATGAGTTAAGTTCAACCAACAAGGAACCATGCATACCTACTACTGCTTGGCCTTCTCCTTACCCAACGCATTTGTGGAATCAACATCGGTTCTAGACCCACAATATGGGCTATTATTCATAGAATTAAAACTCGCATTTGTGGAATCTACATCGGTTCTAGACCCACAATATGGGCTATTATTCATAGAATTAGAACTCACACTTTGTCTCTACCATCACACATGCTACATCACCCCGTGTCTCTTTCACAGGAGTATGTTTCAAGTTTCAACAATGTCATTAGCCCTTCACCATTCTTTACCAACATTTCATTGCACTCAATTAATAAATAAATGACAAATAATATAATATGTCTCTAATTTAAATGAACATTTATGAAACCATATAAATACCTCGTCTTCCTTATCATTTGTCTTCACCCATTATGTTGTGGAAGGCAGTGGAAGGCGTGTCGTCCCTAAACCCACAATATGGATTGTTAGAACCCTGCCTCAATTTCTCCACCAAGACAAACAAAAACCAACCCAAAAAATATTCCCATAATATTTTTTTACTTCATACAAATAGTGAAATATAACATGAGAAATCATAAACAAAAACAAATCTTATGAATAATCTTATCCGACAAGATAGCTTACCCTATATGTCAAAAGATAACTCACCCACTACGTCATTGCCTCTACCTTTGTTGTAGTTCTCCACATCTCTTTTACACAAAGAGATTTAATGGTTTCATTGTGTTCTCCACTTTCCTTAACCCGAATTCCATTTAAATTTAAACAAGCACACATGATATGATTACTTAGAAATAAACGAGTTAAATTAAATCGAGCATGGAATCATATAATTATGTAATGGTGAACAAATAAATTTCTCAATACATACCTCCATTTTGGAACTAAATGCACAAGTTTCGCTGTAAAAACTTGTTTAATTTCCCCACCCACTAAACCCAAAAGAAATAATAAAAGAAAGAAAAATAGATAAAAGGACACATAAGAAAAACAAAATTCAAGCCACCAAGTAGCATGGCCATGCTCACAAATGCAAAAGAAAAAAAAAATCAATAAAAGTCGAAAAAAAAAACCACAGCAATAGCAAAATAAGCCAACAATGACCAAAAACCAACAAAAAAGAAAGGAGAGGAGAGAAACCATAGATGGAGACTTGATCTACAATCCCAAAATCCATCAATGGCCAACCAAGGACATCCTGCACACCATACAAATATTATGAGAAATATTAAATAGATACAAGAAGTTGTGAGAAACATGTTAAAGAGATCAAAAATATATTATGAAAAATCTTAAATATAAACCAACAATATTATAAGTAATCTTATGCACTAGAAAGTATATCTTATGCAAACACTAAATGTCATCAACCTTAAGTAGGTAAGGAGGGAGGACAATTCTTGTTTTCAAATGAGAAGTATTTCATAGCAAATCATACACAGATTTTGCACCAAAAGAGAACTAACCTCTATCTTTGCCTCCTCTACACTCTACTACAATGTCTCTCATAAAGAGATTTCAATAGTTTTGTTTGTCCTCCTCCATATTTCATATCTGCTTTGCATTGCACAGCCAAAATGTTGTGAGATATATGAAACACCAAAAGTCATAAGACATAAATAGGTATAGGAGATCATATATAGGGAAATAGGTAACTAGTAGATCATATATGGCCATTTGCATCAGAAGTGAACTAACCTCTAAATTTGCCTCTACCTTCACTTTGATCTAGTCTCTCCCTCACTTTACATTACTTGTATTACATTGCACACAATAATTAGATAACTGACAATAACGTAAAATGCCTCAGATTTAAATTATGCACACATGGAACCAGACAGGTCACCTCAGCCTTCATCTTCACCCACTACACCTGCAAAATCATGGATTATTTGAACCTGCGTAATACTGCACAAAAGGGTATTGCATTGGTTGCAAAGGGTTGTTTGAACCTGCGGAACACTATATAGAAGGATACCACACTCGCTACAAAGGGTTGATAAGTGTACTCAACCCCAAGGAATTTTGTTGTAACTTGTTGTAACACATAGCAAAGGTTTATGTTGTTGCTCCCACTTTGCTAATGCAGCCATAGAAGAGGGCTTTGAGAAGACGCTTGTGGAATTCCTGAACCAGGGGGCAAACTTTGTTTACAATTATATATCAATTGAAAAACAAAAAAGAAAGAAATTGATAAAGTCAAAACACTACATATTGGACAATTAGATGAATCCTTCCTAGAGGACACTTTTTATTTGTCAACACCAATTGGTACAACAGATAATTAATCACCTTCATAATATAAATAATTTCAGCATCAAAAACTTCCTTAGAATCCCACAACTAATATACTTTTCAGACGAGAATGGTTCACACCTTTGTTTTGAGGATTATGATAAGAAATTGGTCCACACCTTTGTTTTGAGGATTATGATAAGTCATTACAAGTATAGATCCCAACATGGGTAAAAACCTCCAAGAGATAACAAAGATAAAGCCAAAACCCCATTCTCTAGCACCTATTGATTGACATGAAGCTGCAAACAAATAATGAAAAAGAAAACGGCCAAAGTTAATGCTAAAATTGTGCCTAATCATGAATAAAGAGAGCAAAATACAAAACCCCAAGTATTAATCTAAAAGCAAGAAAAGCTAAACAGGTAGACCACCTACTAATGAACAGTGCACTTGTCACTAACCATTGTGACCTTTTAATAAGGAAAAAAGCATCCATTGACAAACACCCAAAAATTCCACCAATTAAATTAACAAAAATGCAACAATTTCACAATTTCAAAAGTGCAGCATATCATCTCTTCTAGAGAATATATCATCGACAAAACCACATTTAGCAGGACGGTTAACCCCATAGTCCATTAGAGAATGAAATTGAAATCTTCCATTTAACTGTTTTACTTCTGCATTAGCCATAATCTTAGAAATTTCTTGAAATATATTGTTTCTATTCAAGATAGATAAGTAACAAATTACAAAAGGGATAAATTATTTCTTAATATAAAAACATGAAGGCAAGACAATGAACCATTGGTTCACTCATAACGTTGATGGAGAGTGCTAGACAATATAGCAATTAGATACCCCTCAAATCCAAGGAAGGGTACTTGTTATTTATGAAAATTGTAATGTAAAGATACCCTCAGATCATGTATTTTATATGAGAGACGTAGAAATGTAATGAAAATTGTTTAACAACAGGAAACCAAAAGCTGTAATATGAACTTTCAAAAACATCATATTAAATATTTCAATATGTATAGTTTCACAATTCCTTGGAGTTCAATTAGAACTTGAGTTTTTAAACTATGAAAGTCTAATCATCATGAGGGGATCAAGAGACATTCTACCCATCATCAACGATCCAACTGAAGCTTTCATATTTAGAAGGGGATTGAATGGGACTAAAGCTTCAATTGGATTCCATGGTGATCCCTGGAGTTCAATTAGAACTTGAGTTTTTAAACTATGAAAGTCTACTCATCATGAGGGGATCAAGAGACATTCTACCCATCATCAGGGATCCAACTGAAGCTTTCATATTTAGAAGGGGATTGAATGGGACTAAAGCTTCAATTGGATTCCATGATGATGGGTAATATGTCCACTCAAAACATTGGGAATGTTTCTAAATTATAACATAGTTTTAAAATCTGAAAATTCTACTTAAATCATTTTAAGTGCAAGTTTTTCACAAGTTTGCTAAATGATTCATAATTATTGCTTAACTAATTTCCCAAATATAAAATGTTAATGCTAGGGGTAACGACTATGATAGGTACAAGAGGGAAAATAAATGTGATTGCTTTACCTCAAACCGGCACAATAAAGCAAGGGGGGGCATTACATTCTCATTATATGATAGTTATGATCTTAACCCCAAGAAAAGGATTAGAAACAAGTTATTTCACACTATGCTAGTATTAATGGCTAAAATTCACATTACTATGTGGGGGTTTCATGATGTAAGAAACATAGAAAATGCATGTGGATAGGGTTTCGAGAACGGAGAGAACGAAGATATGGCATTGGCTTCAATCTTCTTAAGCATTTTCTGCTCTTGTTGCTTGATTTTATCTCCTTGTTGTTGTCTAGTTAAAGACAATTTTTCATTTTAGTCGTCGTGTTACTAGGTTATTCAGAAGGTATTGCTAAAATATATTGTTGCTAATTTCAGGGGTATCGAGAATATTATAAATAAGGGAGAACTCCGACAAGTAGTTTCCGAAAGTGGTCACAACTATGATGGGTATGGGTAGGAAAACATGACTTGTTACCCACCACTTTGACATGCGAGAGACTTGCTTAGAAAAGGTGGAGGCAGAATCACTTGGTGGCAGAAGCACAAAAATTATTAGAACAGGGTTCAGATGATATTTTTGAGTTATAAAGTGCAATGATATCTAAACCAATGGATACTGCTTTTTTTCTAGAAGACAATAAAAATATAAAACAATAGGTCAAAAAATTGAGCAAAAAAGAACTCCAAGCATCTGCTCAAAACCATGCCAGTGGTCTAATTTCATAGCAAGATTATCTTATTATGCATTCTCAAAATGGCCCACCAAATCAATCCATCCACAACTCTGTTCAAGGATATTCAATTACATGGACAGAATGCAATGGGGGTTGTGATGAGTTATTAGTGACTATTATCCTGAGGACACCATTGCAATGAAGCAGTCTTCTTTTCATCACGGATTGGAGCATTGAATTGTGATGAAAAGTATCCTAGACAATGAGGGGATAATAGCTCTAGGTTAGATGAGAACATGTTGTGAATATACACATAAGTAAGCCCCTATAAATGTCAAGGTTGAGATGCCAAATCCAATGGTATTACAAGTTCACTCTTCAAAGTCACAAAACACAGTATTTGTTGTTGTGAAAGTGCTGCTAAATCATGATATCTACAAGCCTTTTATAGCAATAAAGAAACAACTCTTGTGGCATGTGGGAAACCAAAATTTACTGGGCATATTTGTACAAAAGAGAATGAGCTCCAATTGCATCAAGCACATCAAACTCAGGATATCAGAGAAGGAATGTCAACCTCACACGATTTTCATCAAGATCTTTCGAGGTGACCTATGTGAAAGATCCCTTCCTTATTTATCTCTTAATATTGTAAAGCATCTAGGTCAAACCTCTAAGGGACACAAGTAATGTATCCCTTAGTCTTAAAACCTAATTCAATTCCAATTTCTCTTCATGTGTGTAACTCCATATGCCCAAAAATATATTGGAAAGTTAAGGCCATTATCTTCTATCCTCCATCTTTTTTTACCATTTAAAAACCCTTTAAACCATTGAGTTGAGGTTTATTCTTGAAAATCACCTTGTAATTTATTTATTGTGTGTTTGGGGACCTTTCTTGAGCTTATCGTGGTTGACCTAACCCTTCCAATTAGTCATTGGACCCTTCAAACTCAAATCTAGAAATTACCTTCAAAGCCCTAAAAACCCTAGTAATTCTTGATTGTGTGTTGGGAGACCTTTCTTGAGATTATCGTGGTTGACCTGACCCTTCCAATTAGCCATTGAACCCTTCAAACTCAAATCTATAAATTACCTTCAAAGCCCTAAAAACCCTAGTAATATTATCCTAGGGAGAACCCCCTTGAGTTGGAGAGTCAACTAGAAGTGAGAAGAGGGTTGGTAAGGTGAGCTTGCACTTGAGCTTTAGATATTTAGCTTGAGAAGTGTAAGATTTTTGTAACTCCACATGCCCCAAAAATATATTGGAAAGTTAAGGCCATGATCTTCTATCCTCCATCATTGTTTACCATTTAAAAACCCTTTAAACCATTTTGTTGAGGTTTATTCTTGAAAATCACCTTTTAATTTCTTGATTGTAATTTTGGGGACCTTTCTTGAGCTTATCGTGGTTGACCTAACCCTTCAAATCAGTCATTGGACCCCTCAAACTCAAATCTAGAAATTACCTTCAAAGCCCTAAAAACCCTAGCAATATAGGGAGAATCCCCCTTGAGTTGGAGGAGAGTCAACTAGAAGTGAGAAGAGGGTTGGTGAGGTGATAGTCGTCCCCTCTTAATTACATAAGGTCTTGTACTTGAGCTTTAGGAATTTAGCTTGAGAAGTGCGAGATTTTGTTGTAACATTTTGGCACTATTGAGAGGATAAAGTCCATTTCCTGAAAAACAACATTGGATGAGGTTTCAAATTGGAATCTCTTCTTGGCAACCCCATTGGAATAACGAATACCTTATTCTTTACAAATTTCAAGGCTTGATGCTTGTCAGGTGAGACCAACACCATTTTGAAGGCATTGAAAGCTCATCTTGGTGACTACATTGTGAAAAAGGTACAAAATTGAATTTTGTCTCATGGTGGAAAATTTGCATGTGATGAAAGATGGCTCCATGAGAAATTCAAGAGACGTATGAGGCTATTGATGTCAAGAGTATCCCCGAATACCCTAATCACTATAATGTTGATTGGTTGGAAGAAAGTCCAAAACATGATGGTGATCCTTCTTTAGGTGTTCTCCATCATGTGAAATTGACATCAAGATTTAGTGTTGATGATGCTATTCACTTACTCTCTAGAAGCAAAGCAAAGGAATTGGATCAAGTGTTCATGCAATGTGAAGAGAATACTTTCTATCAAGATATTTATTGAAAAAAAAATCAAATATTGGGGCCCAAAGTTTCAAAAGTTTGAAAACACTTACCAATAGCAGCCCTGCAAGAAGAAGGCCTTCTTAGTCTTTTTGAAGGAAACAAAAGCATTACTAAGAATAAATATGAAGCACTGGTGGAAGGAGATCCTTTTGACTCCCTTGAAGAGAATGGAACTCCCGATCTAAAGAAAATTTTTGAAGTCCCTCTAAAGCATGATGATGTTCTTGCCACCCAGAAGAAGCCAGGTTATAATGTTCCTCTGTTATCTTCCAACCAGCCACTAAACTTTGCAATTTTTAAAAAGGGGACTTGTAAGGAAACTTGGAGTAAATTTGGAGCTGATAATTTTGTTGGGGTTGAGGTAACACAATGTTATCTTCTTGGGGTGGTAGAAAAGAGCTTGAACAACAGCCTTGACACTCATAATAATCTTCTCATCAATCTGGTTCAGACCTTACATTTGGGACAAAATTGAGGCAGATCATGTATAATTCTACTTTGATGGGCCACCATTATTTGATGATGACCACCAAGAGGAGAGGAAGTCTGACTTTGACCCTATCATAGGTTTGTCACAAAAATATGGTGGTAATGATGAGAGAAAAAGAGGAGTTAATCAAGAAGGGCACTTCTCTTCTCATAAGAAGAGAATAGAATCTGATAATAACCCTTGTATTGATGAAGATGACAACAAGTAGAAGATTGAAAAGTATAATATTGTATGAATTTGCAATTTTTTTATGATAAGGGTTGTATTTTAAAACTGCCCATCAATGATTGAACCATTTCCCACATCTATTATATGATGACAGTTTTCAAGCAAATAATAGCCTTTTATCACACTGGAAGTTTTGATGAAGACAAGCATGAAGCAGGCAAGGCTATGGGTTTGATCTACCTACGTAAGAAAGTGTTGGATAAGGACACCTCCAATCTGGGATTTGAACAAGATGCATATCATGAAGTAGGTCATCCTTCAGTTTAAATTGTCCGATATCTCCACCACCAAAAATTGGGTGTATAATGGAATTAAAATTCAAGGGATTGAAATTCCTACTCATGTCCCAAGGCTAACCTATGTTGAAGCCATGGATCACTGCAGTTTTGACAGACCAAATCTTTGTTATAAGATGAATTTGGTAAGTTTTTCTGCAATTTTCAACAGAATATATTTGAAGTTTTTTATTCATTTTGTACAATCAAGTGGGATCATAAAGACTTCGGTTGTGCCTATGGAATCAAGAAAATGTTCAAAAGCAAGATTGAAATAAGGAAATATCAATTTCTTCACTTTCCATTCTTAGGACAAAAATCACTTTTGAAGATGACAAGAAAGGAGAAATGAACATTGAGCTGCATATAAATTTAGTAAATTCACACAATATGAAGAGAAGGTTGATCTAGAGAAGGTGGCAGCTGTGATGTTGATGTGAAGCGTGAGTTTTTTTCTTTTGAGACTATTTTTAGAAAAGGAAAATGGAGTGAACACCAATGATTTAATACACTTCTATTGGAAATTCATGCACATGACCATTCAAGATTCGATGTGTCAGACTCTTCTATTATGATCAAATACACAGGAAAGGTTCATTGTGCTAACGAAATCATGAAGTGTTTACACTGGCTCACTAATTTCAATTGGCACTGGTTTCTTTCACATTTTTCATATTGATGAGATTTTGGGGTTCTTCAGTGTTCCCAAGAATACTACATCCCAAGTTGGAGCCAAGCCAAATGTTACCCACCATTTCGGCATTTTGGAAAAATTGCTCAGAAATGGTGGAGTATCATGGCAGATTCAACAAGTGGAAAAATGATAGGAACTATTAATACAAGGTTCAGATGAGTTTTCCGTTTATTAAGTGCCATGGTATCTAAACCAATGGACAAGGATTTTTTTTTCCCTGGAAGACATTAACACTAAAAAGCAATGGGTCAAATAATTAAGTCAAAATAAGCTACAGGCATCCACCCAGAACCATGTCAATACCATGTCAATGATCTGATTTTAAAGAAAGAGTATCTAGTCAAGTATTTTCAAAATGGTAAACCAGATCAATCCATCCACAACTCTGTTCATGAATCTTCAGGTACATGGATAGAATGCAACAATGGGTGTGATGGGTTACTGAGGATACAACTGTGATGAACCAGTCATCCTTGATCACATATTGGAGCAATGCATTGTGATGAAAAAAATCCTAGACAATTAGGGGATCACAGCTCCAAGTGAGATGAGAGCATTTCATGGATATTCACCTAATCAGACCCCTGTAAATGTCAGAGCTGAGGTCCCAAGTTCAATGGTATTACTGGATGATGTGTAGTATATACAAGTTCACTCCTCGAAGTCACAAGACACATGATTTGTTGTTGTAGAAGTGAATCTAACAAGAAATAACCATGATTTCCACAGGCTTCTTATGGCTGCAAAGAAACAAATCCTGTGGCATTTGGGAAGCCAAAATTTGTTGGCCATACTTGTAAAGAAGAGCATAAACTCTAGTTGCATCAGGCACATCAGACTGAGGATATTGGAAAAGCAGTGTCAACCTCACATTGTACTTAGCCAAATATAATTGAATGAAATGACCATGGAAGGAACTATGGTAAATAGATGCTCTAAAGGTGAAACATGCAAGCACTAAGAGGAATCTGGTTATAGAAATTAATAGTTGGTGCATTATGAAATTTTCATTCCAGGACACATAATACATGTACCTTATAACGGGATACATGTCTAGAGGTGATGTGATGACTCTTCTTATGCAAGAGGATATTGCATGGTTCTATATTTCAAAGAGTATCCCAGCTATTCACTCGATTTAAGAGAAAGTAGCAACATCCAGTTGACATGGTTGATAAAAGTGTGTTAGACAATTTGTTCAACAGTTCAAAGGGTGAGTATGATGCACTCAGACTTGACATACACAACAGGCCTTATCATTTGTTTCAGACCTACAGGAGAAATGTACCTTGGTCTGCGAAGGACAAATCATTTGGGCATCTGTATACAAGCCATATGGTGGAGTTTTCATTAAGAGGGCACTCCCACATAAACAAGACAACAATTTAAGGCACATATATGTAGAATGGAAAGACAAGAAAACTTGTGTCCCTTACTCTTCGAACAAAATCAATTTCATTTTTTCTTCAAGTTTGTTGATCATTTAACTCCATAGGCCCTAAAAAATATATTGGCAAGCTGAGGCATATTCTATCCTCCATCACTTTTTCTCTTTTAAATTCCCTTTAAACCATTTTGTTGGGGTTTACTCTTCAAAATCACCATGTAATTTCTTGATTGTGTGTTTGGAGACCTTTCTTGAGGTTATCTTGGTTGACTTAAGCCTTCCAATCAGCCATTGGACCCTTCAAACACAAATCTAGAAATTACCTTCAAAGCTTGAAAACCCTAAATCCTATCTTAGAGAGGGTGACCGATGTGAAAGCTCCCTCCCTTATTTATCCCTAAGATTGTAGGATGCCTAGGCCAAACCTCCAAGAGACAATTAATGTCTCCCTTATTGTTTGAAGCGAAATCCATTATGATTTATCTTAGAGTGTGTTCATCGTGTAACTCCATATGCCCCCATAATATATTGGCAAGCTACAACATTGATATTCTATCCTCCATCACTTTATCCATTTCAAAAAGCCTTCAAACCGTTTTGTTTGGGTTTACTCTTCAAAATCACCTTACAATTGCTTGATTGTGTGTGTATGGGGACCTTGGTTGAGCATATCTTGGTTCACCTGAGGCTTCCAATAAACTATTGGACAATTTGAACTCAACCTAGAAATTACCTTAAAAGCCCTAAAAACCTTAGCAATCTTATCTTAGGGAAATCCCCCTTAAGCCGAAGGAGACTCAACCAGAAGTGAGAAAAGGGTTGGTGAGGTGACAATGGCCACCTCTTAATTATATAGTCTCATGCTTGAGCTTTAGGACTTTAACACAATAAGTGCTAAGATTTTGTTGTAACAAGACCCCCACCTCAAACCAGCATTATCGAGTTAGTGTGAAAACTAAGGTCCAACTGAGGTCTAAGGCTTGGTATCAAGAGAAGTTGGTGTGTGAATTAATTTCCAACTAAAGTTGGTCGGAGAATGGCATAAAGATTCATTAGGATGAGGTTTGAAGGGAGTTGTTGGAGTGATATTGATTGAAGTCTAAACCCCACTCAAAACCCCACACATACAAAAGTTAGATAGTGTTTCCTAGCCTTCTAGGAGGCCAAATATTTCTGCTCCTTATATTGCCTTACTGTGGTAAGTTCTTGCCAAACACACATTATATGATCAATGATGGAGGGAGTCCATGATGTTTTTGGCTTCTTCATCCAATATGGAGAGGTGATGTTTGAATTAGAAAAATGTATTCAAGAGCTATAGAAGAATCTAAGTAACATGAAGCAACCATACAGAAGGTTGAAGATAGTATGGAGCTGAAGGGAAAAAATTGTCTTGTTTTAATGAAATTGTTGAGACCAAAATACACAAATGAGAAACCCACACACTCTTATTTTCTTTCATCCATTTCTACAAACCCTACTTAGTTAGAGGCAATTTTTGCTTATCTTGGTAGATTCTGATTATCTTCCTTTACCCACAGTGCCAGTAAATTTACATGAACACACATGATGAAGCAACAAAATAATTCAATTCAAACAACATGGAACCATTAAATTATGTAATAATAGCAAATGAGTAAATTCACTCATACATACCTCCTTCACCTTTGTTGATTACATCCATGGAATCTTCATCAAGCCTAAGCCCACAATATTTGTTGTTAGGGCATGCCTTAATTTCCCCACCCATTCAACCAAATATTAAAATCATGAAAAAGATAAGAAAAATAAAAGAGAAAGCAAATGTGAAAAACAAACACAACAAAAAATTAGCATGGCCATGCTCATAATGAAAAAAAAAACAACCATAGTTGTAGAAAAACAAAAGCATGTGAGGAAATAGCAATAAATAAATAAATAAAAACAAAAAAATAAAGAAATATAATAGGTCTAAACTCTCCTCTGCAATCCCATAAGATTTCCATAGCCAGTAAAGGACATCCTGCACACCAAAAAGTAGAGAATTATTAAATAGAAACCATAAAATCTCATGAGAATTATTAAACACACCAAATATCTTGCAAAAAATATTAAACAAAACAACATCAAGAAGATTTCATAGTAGATTGCATGGATTTTGCACCAAAAGAGAACTTGCCTATTCCTCTACCTCTTCACTATAATACAATGTTCCTCACACAAATATTACAATAGTTTTATCAGTTATCCTCCATGTTACTTTTTCTGCATTAAGTTGCAGTTACACTCAATATTTAAATAAATGACAAATAATGCAAAATGTCTCTAACTTAAAAGAACACAAAATACAACCATACATACCACTTCAACCTTCGCCTTCACCCACTACACTTGTAGGATGTGCAACAACCCCATATCCACAACATACATTGTTAGAACCTACATTTTTTTTCCACAAACGAAACCCACCAAAATCCAAATCATAAAATATTCAATAGAGCACATAAATTTTATACAAAATCTATAAAAGACACAAAAAATCACATGAGAAATATTAAACAAATACTGAAATATGTTATCAGAAATCTTAAACGATGATTAAAAATATTATGCAAAGACTGAAACTCACAAACCTTAAATAGCTAAGGAGGGAGAAACATCAATATAATTGAAAAGAGAATTTCATAATAAAATGTATGTGTTTTGCACCGAAAGAGAACTCACCATTTATCCATGCTTCTATTGTGATGGTCCATGTCCCTCTCATATAGATATTTCAATAGCTTCATCAACAGTGCTCCACTTTCCTTTACACACACAACATTGCCCTTAAATCTAAACACGAGATATAATGATGTACAAAAAATGAGTTAAGTTACACACATAGAACCAAGAATACCTCCTAGTCCTTAGTCTTCTCCTCACCCATTGCACCTATGGAATCTACATCAATTTTAAACCCACAACATGGGCTATTATTAAAGGTAGAACCCACCCTTTGCCTCTACAATTGCACCTGCTACATTGCCCCACATCCTCCACACAAATGTACTTCATTTGTGTCATTAACACTCCTCCACATCCTTGACCTACATTTCCTTGCACTCAATTGATAAAGAAATGAAAAAAAGTATAATATGTCTCTAGTTAATATATATATATATATATACCTCCTCTTCCTTAGTGTTCGTCTTCACCCATTACATTGTACAATCTACATCATCCCTAAATCCATGATATGGGTTGTTAGGACCTGCCTTAATTTCTCCACCTACTGAGCCAAACAAAAACAAACCAAAAAATATTAAATAAAGACCAAAAAAATATTAAATAAAGACCAAAAAATATTATGAAAAATATTGCACCGAAAATCTCTTGAGAAACATCAAACAGATAGAGAAATATATTATGAGAAATATTTCACAAATAGTAAAATACGTTCTAAGAAATATTAAACATATAGTGAAATATATTAGGAGAATCATAAACAAAAGCAAAAATCTTATGAATAATATTATACAACAAGAGAACTCACTCTCTACATCATTACATCTACCTTTATTATTGTGCCCGACATCTATCTCACACAAAGACATTTAGTGGCTTCATTAGTGCTCCTCCACCTTTAACCTGCATTGAAATTTAAATTTAAACAAACACACATGATATCATAACGAAGCAACAGATGCGTTAAATTAAAATGAACATGGAACCATACATCTATCTCACACAAAGACATTTATTGGCTTCATTAGTGCTCCTCCACCTTTAACCTGCATTGCAATTTAAATTTAAACAAACACACATGGTATCATAACGAAGCAACATATGAGTTAAATTAAAATGAACATGGAACGATATATCATAACGAAGCAACAAATGAGTTAAATTAAAATGAATGTATTAGTGAACAAGTAAATAATACGTTCTAAGAAATATTAAACATATAGTGAAATATATTAGGAGAAATCATAAACAAAGGCAAAAATCTTATGAATAATATTATACAACAAGAGAACTCACTCTCTACATCATTGCATCTACCTTTATTATTGTGCCCAACATCTATCTCACACAAAGGCATTTAGTGGGTTCATTAGTGCTCCTCCACCTTTAACCTGCATTGCAATTTAAATTTAAACAAACACACATGATATCATAATGAAGCAACAGATGAGTTAAATTAAAAAGAACATGGAACCATACATCTATCTCACACAAAGACATTTAGTGGCTTCATTAGTGCTCCTCCACCTTTAACCTGGATTGCAATTTAAATTTAAACAAACACACATGATATCATAATGAAGCAACAGATGAATTAAATTAAAATGAACATGGAACCATATATCACAACGAAGCAACAAATGAGTTAAATTAAAATGAACGTGGAACCATATAATTATGTATTAGTGAACAAGTAAATAATACGTTCTAAGAAATATTAAACATATAGTGAAATATATTAGGAGAAATCATAAACAAAGGAAAAAATCTTATGAATAATATTATACAACAAGAGAAATCACTCTCTACATCATTGCATCTACCTTTATTATTGTGCCCGACATCTATCTCACACAAAGACATTTAGTGGCTTCATTAGTGCTCCTCCACCTTTAACCTACATTGCAATTTAAATTTAAACAAACACACATGATATCATAACGAAGCAACAGATGAGTTAAATTAAAATGAACATGGAACCATACATCTATCTCACACAAAGACATTTAGTGGCCTCATTAGTGCTCCTCCACCTTTAACCTGCATTGCAATTTAAATTTAAACAAACATACATGATATCATAATGAAGCAACATATGAGTTAAATTAAAATGAACATGGAACCATATATCATAACGAAGCAACAAATGAGTTAAATTAAAATGAACATGGAACCATATAATTATGTATTAGTGAACAAGTAAATAATACGTTTTAAGAAATATTAAACATATAGTGAAATATATTAGGAGAAATCATAAGCAAAGGCAAAAATCTTATGAATAATATTATACAACAAAAGAACTCACTCTCTACATCATTGCATCTACCTTTATTATTATCAAAGGCTCATCATCTATCTCACACAAAGACATTTAGTGGCCTCATTAGTGCTCCTCCACCTTTAACCTGCATTGCAATTTAAATTTAAACAAACATACATGATATCATAATGAAGCAACATATGAGTTAAATTAAAATGAACATGGAACCATATATCATAACGAAGCAACAAATGAGTTAAATTAAAATGAACATGGAACCATATAATTATGTATTAGTGAACAAGTAAATAATACGTTTTAAGAAATATTAAACATATAGTGAAATATATTAGGAGAAATCATAAGCAAAGGCAAAAATCTTATGAATAATATTATACAACAAAAGAACTCACTCTCTACATCATTGCATCTACCTTTATTATTGTGCCCGACATCTATCTCACACAAAGACATTTAGTGGCTTCATTAGTGCTCCTCCACCTTTAACCTACATTGCAATTTAAATTTAAACAAACACACATGATATCATAACGAAGCAACAGATGAGTTAAATTAAAATGAACATGGAACCATATATCATAACGAAGCAACAAATGAGTTAAATTAAAATGAACGTGGAACCATATAATTATGTATTAGTGAACAAGTAAATTCCTCAAGACATACCTCCATGCCTTTGCCCACTACACTTTTGAAACTAAACCCACAAAGTGGGTTGTAAGGACCTATTTAATCTTCCCATCTGTTGCCCACTATACTTTTGAAAGTAAGCCCACAAAGTGGGTTGTAGTTAAAAATAAAAATAAAAATAAAATAGATAAAAAGGCACATAAGAAAAACAAGATATCAAGTCACAAATTAGCATGGCCATGCTCATAAATGCAAAAAAAAAAAAAATCAAAAAAAAGAAGAAGCCACAACAATAGCAAAAAAAACAACAAAACTAACAAAAAGGAAACAAGCGAAGAGAAACAATCGATGGAAATTATGATCTACAACTCCAAAATGCTTCACTGGGGAGCTAAGGACACCCTGCACAATAAAAAAATATTATGATAAATATTAAATTTACACAAAAAGTTGTGAGATATATGAAACAAAGATTGAAATATCTTATGAAAAAATTTAAATACAGATCAACATTATTTTGTTTAAACTTATACACTAAATAGTAAAAAGTACATTCCATTTAAACACTAAATAGCATCAACTCACAACTACCTTTGCCTTTGCACTCTACTGGAGTCTTTCTCTCCTATAGGTAAATAGTGGATCATATATGGATATTTCATAAAAAATGAACTAATCTATGCCTTTGCACTCTACTACAATCCGTCCCTCACAAAGATATTTTGGTACTTTAGTTAGTGATCCTCCACATTACATTATCTGCATTACATTGCACCCAATAATTAGATAAATAAAAAAAACACATTGTAATTTTTATTCAAAAATGAAACAAATGAACCCAATCATACCTTGGTTGACCTTTACCTATGCCTACTGCATCTGTTAAATCTGCATCAGATGGATATCTGGGCCCGCCTTTCCGAGATTAATATGAGCGGGAGAAATGGAAGGCATACCTTCATTGACCTTTGCCTATGCCCTTTGCATCTGTTGAATCTGCATTAGGTAGACTATTTGGGCCTACCTTCATTTTCCTGCTCCCCAAAAGAAAGAAAAAACACATTAGATTTTGTATTCGAAATGCAAACAAAGAACCCAAACATACCTTCAACTATGCCTGTATTCGAAATGGAAACAAAGAACCCAGACATACCTTCAACTATGCCTGTATTCGAAATGGAAACAAAGAACCCAGACATACCTTCAACTATGCCCATAACATCTGTTAAATTTGCATCAGGTGAACTATTTGGGTCTGCCTTCATTTCCCTGCTTATTAAACCAAAGAAAAAACACATTATAATTTCTATCTAAAATGACAAAAAAAAAAAACCCGTTCATATATTCCCATAGCATCTATTGAATCTGCATCAGGTGGACTATTTGGGCATGCATACATTTCCCTGCTTATTAAACCCAAAATAATTCCCTTCTTAAACCCAAAGAAAAAAACACATTATAATTTGTATCCAAAATGGAAACAAAGAACCGTGGACTATTTGGGCATGCCTACATTTCCATGTTTATTAAACCCAAAATAATTCCATGCTTATTAAACCCAGAGGAAAAAGCACATTATAATTTGTATCCTAAATGGAAACAAAAAACCCAACATACCGTCATTAACCTACCTTCATCTATGCCCATTGCATCGGTTGAATCTGCATCAAGTGGGCTATTTGGGCCTACCTTAATTTTCCTTCTTATCAAATCCAAATCCAGAGGAAAATGTATATAGATAAACAACATGTAACAAGAAATAAAGATGAGAAACCGAGCAAGGAAGAGAGACCAAACCAAAATAAATTCCCTGCTTATTAAAGCCAAAATATTCCCTACTCATTAAACCCAAAAGAAAAAGCACATTATAATTTGTATCTAAAATGGAAACACAAAAACCCAAGCATACCTTCATTAATGTTCATCTGCGGCAATGGCATCTGTTGAATCTGCATCAGGAGGACTATTTAGACCTGCCTTCATTTCCCTACTTATTAAACCCAAGAGAAAATTAACATTATAATTTGTATCCAAAATGGAAACAAAGAACCCAAACATACATTAGTTAATTCGTTCATCTATGCCCATTGCATCTGTGTGGAGTGTTAGCCCCCCTATGAAATTCTTGACAAAGCAAGCTGGGGGCTAGTTTGCTTTGGAGCCTCCAAGGAATGCCTTTTCCTTGAAAATTCATCCTCCTTGGAGCCTCTGTGTTGCTTTGCCTAACATATTACCCCTCTGCTGATTCATTTCTCAAAAGGCCCATTTTTCCCCCTATTTCCTGCAAATCTCCCCATCCCAACCTCTGTTTTCCCTTTGTCAAAATTCTCCTTTAATCTCCCCATTATCTCCTTGAAATTCCCCTAAAATCCTACCTCAACCCCACCATCACCTCTTTATTTCTCCAAATTTCCATTTCACCCCTTTATCGTTACCACCCTTGGGCCTGAAATTGCATTCAAAATGAGTTAAAATGATGAAATTTATGAGTTTGGGCCTTAGCCCCCTTCCCCATTAGCCCCCGCACCTTCCTCTATCATAAGACCTGGCGCTGGAACCCAAGGCTAAACCCTCCAGGCGCTTGTTCCCTCCAAACCTTTCTCCGCACGAAAAATCATCAAAAACCTTTGAAAACACGCATTTGTGGGTTTGATATATGATTTTAAACCAACGGATCTCAACCGTCCGGCGAAGACCCGATCCAACGGCGCGGAGCCCGCCCGAAATAGTGGACCCCGCCTGCATGCGTCATCCGCCCTGAAACCACCTGTTTTCTCCGCACCACCGTTGCGCGCGGAGCGGTTTTCCCCGGAGCCCCAGCGATTCCGCTCATCTCCTGCCACGCGTCCCCCTGTACTATTCCGAAAACTGCCATTTTGCGCATTAATCTTCGGACGAGAGCCGGGCAGCGGAATCCATGATCACCGTCCGATCTCGAGTGCTTCATCCTACGGTCGTAATTCATCGGAGCTGCACACTGCTTAACCTACTGTCCCCCGCCCCCATGGCCCACTGTGCATCGCGTTCCGCCGTCGATCTCTTACAATCAACGGTTCAGATCCATCACCTCGCCATTGACCATTCCATGGTCTCCTGCCTCACCCCGTCTCGCCACGTCATTGCCACGTGTACGCCCCGTACATTCTCCGTACTCCTTCCCATTCCATTACATAAAACTGGTTTATTTACGTGTTTGTCATGCATTTTTCATGTTTGTTCGCCATACGCTCTGCCGACCGCATACCAGAGCGTTTTTCACCATTTCTTCCGTAATTTTCTCCCCATCTCTCATAGGCAAGTTTCCTTTTCCTCCACCACACCATCTGCACAGTCACGCTTATCTTCTACGTCATCCGTCGCCCCATCAGTTGTTTTCCTCACCGTTTGTTGCATTTTGCAGGGATATTTGGAAGAAACGGCTGCCATGATATACGTCTGCGCTACCAGGACAGAGGAATCCGAAGAAGATCTGTTTTAGGAGCAGAATTTATTAGAAATGATTAAGGAAGTTGGAGGCAGGGCCTGCATTAAAGAGACAAACTTCGAGCCCCGCAAGGATACCTTCCGGCACCATTTAGAGCACAGTATGGCAAGATCAGAGAAGAAATAATGTTTCAGAACAAGGACAAGAGATTAGAGCACAACCATGAAGATTTTGGGCCTTAAATCAGCAGTCTGAAAGGCCAAGTCCGGATCACAAACCCCGAGGATCGAGAAAAGGATCCTAAGCACAGGAAAAAAGGTAATATGAGGGTTTTCGTCAGCAGAATGTTTTTCTTTATCAGGTACAGGGCACCCATACTGTTTTATTTACACACTGTGTCCCTGAAAAGAATTCCACCAGGCAACAGTTCAAAACCACTGGAGCATTTATGTGACAGGCCTTCCTAGCAGATCATTTCATTTTCGTTCAAATCATCCAGGGGTACTTCAACCAAAAGATGTCAAGATCAAATCTGGAGCAGATCATTCTCTCACAAGGAAGGTGACAGAGATTAAATATACAGTATGTCAAGCAGAATGGGTTTCGGCCCTGCACTCATTGTTGTGTTTAAAGATACATTTAATTTTCACCTACCTTCTCAGTTGATTTTTTATCCACCATCTGCTATAAAGCACAAAAGGAAACATTGTAATGGTTGTTGATGAGATATCAGTGAAATGCAAGTATTTTCCTCCTAAGACAAGTTCTCTGTATATATTGTAAGATAGGCTGAGATTTGATGTATTCAGACCGAATGTTCAAGCTATGGGCTATGATGTACCTGATTGGTGTTGTTTTTAATATGACAAGCATGTTTCTTTGGATCCTGATCTAAAGCAGCTGGTGATGTTTCCTCTTTCTCTGTATTTGTGACTGACTTGCTCTCATTGCATGTTACATTTCATTTCATTTCTGCTGGTAGGCAACAGAAGTATAATATGGGATTCACCCTTGATAGGTGCCCTATGTTTCCTGCTCTCTCTACCTCAATTTTTTCTGCTGATATGTATATCTAAATGTTGATTTCAATTGATTTAACTAGTGTAGTGGATGACATTGCCTGCTCTCTGATGTATGAATTAATGAAATCTGTATTTAGATGTTCTTGTTAGGATTTAGTTGAATGTGTTGAGAATCCTAGAGGTCTACAACCTAATCTCTGTCTCTCCAGGAGCTCCCATCCCAATTGAACCTTTCCAAGATCCCTTGTTTCACCTCTAATTCTGTCCAAGCAGGCCTGGAGTTAAATGACCTCTGGTCTGATCTATAGACAGAGTTGGTTGGTTCTCCTCCTTTCATTTTCTATCCTTAATGTCCCACTCCGAATATCTCCTTCAAGATCCAAATGCTCTAGATGACTAGCCCAACTGAAAGCTTGCACATTGAACACAAATAAATCCTTTCTTGACTCCTTAGCCCAATGGCTTTGATGTTCTCTGAGTTATCTATCTATGCCTAAGCTTCCTCTTTGCTCATCCTTGTCTTATATTTGTCCTTGTTTTCCTGATTCCCTCCAACCAAACACAAACAATCAAACAAACAACCTCGAGCCTATAACTAGCCTAAAATCTTATACTTTGAGCCTTAAAGACGTAAACCTTTGGCTATCATAGAGAGATCCCTCTCTAGACCTAGGAGGGCTAGATCCTAAGGTCTGAAAGTGGTTCTATGTTGTCTCATCTTTTGGTCTCTGTCAACCTGGCCAAAACATGGGAACCCCAACATGGAGTATTTGGGCCTGCTTTCATTTCCCTGCTTAATAAACCCAAAAGAGAAAACACATTATTATTTGTATCCAAAATTGAAATAGAAAAAACCCAAACAAACCTTCATTAACCTTCATCTATACCATTGCATTGGTTGAATCTGCATCAGGTGGGCTATTTGGGTTGCCTTAATTTTCCTGAAAAGTATATAGATAAATAATATGTAACAAGAAATAAAGATGAGAAACCAACCAGGAATATAGATCAAACCAAAATCAAAACAATAGATGACATGAAAGAAAAAATGAGAAATCAAACAGTAAAACAAAATTAAAATTAGCATGGCCATGCTAAAAGAAATGCAGGAAAACAACCAGAAATAGAACAACCCAAAAAAAATAAAAAAATAGACAGACAGAAAAACACAAATAAAAGACAGAAAACCAGGCTCCAAAATGGAAGTCTCCTCTCCCAGAGATCACATCTGCTATGCGCTACTCTGAGTCCAATGCAAACCAGCCAAGCCTAAAATCATGTCAAGGCGCTACTCTGAGTTCAATGCAAACCAGCCAAGCCCAAAATCATGTCAAGGGAATTACATCTGTTATAGCCTACTCTGTGTCCAATGCACACTAGCCAAGGCCAAACTCATGTCGAGAATATAAATAAAGAGCAGAGCGGGCGGTTATATATATGTGTTTAATTTAAGAGCGGAGCGGGTGATTATATATAGGGGAGAGGGGTCAGTCATTGGACACCTCAACAATGACTGGCCCCCATGCCACGTAGGTGAATCCATCTGTTGTACGTCAGGTGTCTCTAACCTGCTCAGCAGGTCGTCTCCCGCCATTATGTGGAGGCTTCTCGATGAAACCTCATTTTCTGCTCCAGGTCTGGTTGTTGTGTGTTTTGGTCTCCGACTGTTGCACAAAGGTTCTTCAATGTATGACGCCTCCACCACCACCCTCTACACACTCCATCCATCGTTATGGTGCCTGTGCTCTCCTGGCTCGAGCTCCCCTAGTCCTGGTTCGACCGCGGCGACCTTCAAAACTTTCATGGTTTATGCTCTGTGGCTATTCACACTGGGTTCTGTGTTCGTTAAACCTAGGCTCTGTGGTGGTTTAACCTCGGCGTTGTGGTGGTTATACCTCGGCGCTGTGTGGTTATACCTTGGCTCTTTGGTGGCTATGCTCGACTCTGTGTTGTCATACCTTGGCCCTGTGGTGGTTTTACCTTGGCCCTTTCGTGGTTTTATTCGGCTCTGTGGTGGTTTTATTCGGCTCATCCCTGTGGTGGTTTTAACTCGGCTCTGTGGTGGTTTTTCTCGGCTCTGTGGTGAGCATACCTTGCCTCTGTGGTGGTGGTGGTCATACCTCGGCTCCATGGTGGTCATACCTCAGCTCTGTGGTTTGGCGCTGCGTGGCTTACAGGTCTGTATGCTCCGAATTTTGTTTTCAGGTGCGTTTTTCAGCTCTGGATTCTGTGAATTGTGCTTTCAGGTGTGTTTCCCTATTGGTTTTAAGTGTTTTTGAATTTTTTTTTAATGTTTGTGCTCTATGAATGATTGTGATTTTGATTTCTTTGCAGGTCAATGCAGAAGCCAAGGAAAATGCAGTTGGCTGGCAAGGCAAGGAGGACAATGCAGTTGGAAAGGAGGAAGGCCAGGAGGGAGAGGAATTGGATGAGAGGAGTCTTAAGGTAGGACTCTGTCCTACCAGTCATATGTATGTGTTTGTAAACACATTTAACCTGAAGGAGATGTTCTCTATTGAGCTTCTTTACTGTTTTACTGTGTTTTTCTGTGGTTTTGTTGTGTTTAGGATTTTACTGTGTTTAGGGTTTAGAGTTGTAATTGGAAAGGCTTTGATATTTAATTAATCAACATTGGGTGTGTGAATTGAATCTCCGTAAGTTGGGTTTATTAAGGTTGTGGCCATCCTGCTTTGAGTTCAAATGAAAATCGAATGCTGGTTGTTGTTTATGCGTTGAGAGGTTTATATTATGGTTGGACCATATGATTAGAGGATTTCCGCAATTAAAAAAAATAAAAAATTGCTCAGATCTGAGAGGTTTTACTGTGTTTAGGGTTTTATTGTGTTTAGGGTTTACTGTGTTTAGGGTTTAGGGTTGTAATTGGAAAGGCTTTGATATTTAATTAATCAACGTTGGGTGTGTGGATTGAATCTCTGTAAGTTGGGTTTATTAAGGTTGTGACCATCCTGCTTTGAGTTCAAATGAAAATCGAATGCTGGTTGCTGTTTATGCATTGAGAGGTTTATATTATGGTTGGACCATATGATTAGAGGATTTTCGCAATAAAAAGAATAAAATAATTGCTCAGAACTGAGAGGTTTTACTGTGTTTAGGGTTTAGGGTTCCACAATTTAGACATTTTAATCTCTGTGAAGATTGATAGGTTTCCCTTCCTGCAAATACTAGATCCTATTTGTTCCCCAACTACTAGTATTATAGCTTAGATGCCTCTGTTTGGATTTTTAGTTAGTTGACTTTGGACATGAATGAAAAAAATTCTTTGAAGGATATTTCATGTGTTAATTTAATCCAAATTCTTCTTATTGTTCATTCTTATTGCTCATTTTATGTCAACTTGGAAGAGGTTAGGGGATATGAAGCCTGAAGTCAACCTTGCTTCTCCAACCAATCTTTTTCCACACTTGTAGTGATATCCAATGGTTGGTAACACCAACCCCAACATACATGTTGTATTTGATATGCTTGATTTATCATTGGGTTTATTGTTGAAACTTGAATGATGCAAGAGGATCCACCTCCCCTCCCTTATTAGAGTAATTTTGCAGTGAAATTTAGGCTTTTTTCATAGCTCAACAAATCGGATGCTACTTTACATAGGCTAGGAATATAGACTCTTCAAACCTCCTGCATAATATAACTACACAAGATTTAGGATTCACAGTATTCAAAGCTACAACAATTTCATATCTTCCATTGTCTGTTCTTCCATAGGTCAAGAAACTGGATGCTACAGAACACAAGTTCGCATGAATGCATCTACTCCATGTTTCTCAATCTGTAGCATGAGGATGGAAACCTATACAATGGATTCCACAACAGTTATATATCCGATAACATCCTAGGCTCTCTTCATGGAAACATCACCTGCAAGTTATGCCACTTCTTGCAATCAATGGTTAGTTTATAAACCAAGGAAATTTTCTTTCAATGGTTGAAGTGGACCTCATAAGAATAAGATACAACACTGTATGAATGAATGGTCCACTTTTGTCCCTTTCTTTGTTTATAAGTGTTTCTATTTTTATATGTGATAAGATAGCATTGGGGAATTTGAACACTTGAAAATTTCCATTTCTTTTTTTGCTTATGAATTCAATTTCTTTGTTGAGAGTATCCTCCTTTATTCACTGATTTTTATTGATGAAGTAGCAAGTAATTTTCACCTCCTTTTTATTGAGAGATTTTGATTGATGAAGTTTGCAATGAATAATGAATTTTGATGATACATTTTTGTTACAATTACAATTCTTTTTTGGGGTTAGGTAGTGTTTTTAACTATTTAAAATTGAATTTATAAATTTATTCCATACTTCGAAAAATTCCAAATAAATTTAAATTGTGCAAAGTTGACTGTGATTTTAACAAATCCTTGTCAAATTTAGAGAAAAATTAAATAAAAACATACTTTATGCTACAAATACTATTATGTTGTGTGGGACACCTGACGTACAATAGGTGGATTCGCCGACGTGGCATGGGGGCCAGTCATTGCTGAGGTGATACTGCATGGATATAGTTTGAGGTTGATATAGATTGATAGGGGAATTCAATAGTAGTGTGATTTGATGTTATGCCCATACATTGATGTTAATGGAAAGTGAATTTGTTGAATTTACTTGCATTGGAGTTAGTTTCCTTTCCTTATGTATCCAAATGCATAGGTAATTCTTCATTCATCAGCTCTGAGTCGCACTCCACCTTGGATGAAATTGGAACATGTTGACTTCTCAATTTCTAAATCAGGAGGTATAAAGCTTGGCTCTCACAAGTTGACAAAGGCTAGTATTGAATGCAGTATTGCACTAATTTCTATTTCTATTGATAAATCTTAAATATGACCTTACAAAATTATGTATGCCAAACATCTTTTCTACCTCTCTTTTTTCAAATAAATGGTTAGTCAGTAGGGCTAGTGGCATGTCTCGATCAGGAATCAATTTCTCCCCGTGTTGATATACTTGTTATTTAACATGATTATTGGTATCTGTTTCTGTTCATCAAAGAGCATGTAATTTTCAAGGGATAGTTTGTTTAGATGAAATCAGGTTGTTTTGTTAATGATGTTCAATTCAATTATGAATTCAATTTCTTTGTATAAGCACCACAGAGCCGAGTATGTTAATAATGTTTTATAATGTTTTATATTGTTAATAATGTTGACAAAATTTATGAATTCAATTTCTTTGTTCACACCCTCTGTTGATTGTTCAAGGTATCATTGTTTTGCAGTTATGATTTTTATAATCCACTTCTTTTTAATCAATTAAGAGGTAGGATCATTCAATCATGGTTGTTCTCATTGCAAGACACATTTTCAAAGTGGGGAAATGGGCCAAAATCCAAGTTGGAATTTGGTGTCATAGACCTTTTTTGCAAGATGAATTCAGTTTCTTTGTTGAGAGTATCCTCCTTTATTCAATGATTTTTATTGATGAATTTAGAAAGTAATTTTCACCTCCTTTTTATTGAGTGATTTTGATTGATGAAGTTTGCAATGAATTTTGATGATACTTGTTATTTAACAGGATTATTGGTATCTGTTTCTGTTCTTCAAAAGAGCATGTAATGTTCAAGGGATAGTTTGTTTATATGCAATTAGGTTGTTTTGTTAATGATGTTCAATTCAATTGTGAATTCAATTTCTTTGTTCAATTATGAATTCAAAAATCTGATATAGGCTAAGGCTATAACTTCAATTGCTCCCCGTATTGATCTAACTGATATAGGCTAAGGCTATAATGTCTCAATTAGGAATCAATTTCTCCCCGTGTTGATATACTTGTTATTTAACATGATTATTGGTCTCTGTTTCTGTTCATCAAAGAGCATGTAATGTTCAAGGGATAGTTTGTTTAGATGCAATCAGGTTGTTTTGTTAATGATGTTCAATTCAATTATGAATTCAATTTCTTTGTATAACCACCAAAGAGTGTAGTATGTTAACCTCCTTTTTATTGAGTGATTTTGATTGATGAAGTTTGCAATGAATTTTGATGATACTTGTTATTTAACAAGATTATTGGTATCTGTTTCTGTTCATCAAAAGAGCATGTAATGTTCAAGGGATAGTTTGTTTAGATGCAATCAGATTGTTTTGTTAATGATGTTCAATTCAATTATGAATTCAATTTCTTTGTTCAATTATGAATTCAAAAATCTGATATAGGCTAAGGCTATAACTTCAAGAGATTAACAAACTTATAGGATTTAGAAACTGTTTGATATGTAGGAATTATAAACTATTTGATATATAACTTCATAAAAAATCTGATATAGGCTAAGGCTATAACTTCAACAGATTAAAAAACTTGTAGGATTTAGACACTGTTTTATACATACTAATTTGAAACTGTTTGTAGCTTCCCAAACATCCATGGATGCTATCATTAGAAAACCTATTTGATCCTTACCAAAATCACAGTGTCTTGTAGTTACAAAAATTAAGTGATGGCACCTCTATGCTTGATGGCCTCCATTTCCTGCATTGCCCAAGTATAGTGGACTGCCCAACATTGGATGATTAGGATGTGCTTGAATGTTGGCATATGGTTGACTCCAATTTTCTCCATGTAGCCATGGTGGGACTGAGTAGCCCAAGTTTCCACTTGTGTTACTAACCCCAACACTGACTGCAGGTGTCATATAAACACAATTAGGATTCAAACCTGCACTGGTAGGGGTATAAGAGGTGGGCCTAACCCCTACCTGATAGCTAGGGACTTGGATGTTAATCAGGTCTTGGAATGATGGTGTCTGCTCTGCAATGTGGTCCAGCGTGTTAGACATCAACCTATTTGCCTCAAACTAGCTTGAACCATGGTCTTCTCTGCTTGTCACCCCTTCTCCTTTTTCCAACTCTTGTTGAACCTTTATTGCCTCTCTCTGTTGCCTTGCCAATTGATTTTGATGTTCCTTATCTTCCCTTGCTTTTTGTCTTTCCAACCTTTCCTTTGCTCGAGCTTCTGTTGTTGCAATCATTGCAACCCTCTTTTCATTGGCTAACTACTTCTTTCTCTTTTTAGCTTCCTGAATTTCATTCTTTTTGCATTCAGACTCGAACATTAAATTCATATAATATTTAGATGTGAGCAATTGTGAACTCCTCCCTAAACGAAGATAATTTGAGGTTGAGTTCCTTGATGAGGCCTTCACTCTCTCTACTAGTAGCTTTAGGAATGCACCAAGTAATCTCTGCTTTTTCGGACCTGGCTGCTGGATTTCATCTTCTGGTACAACTGATTGGCCCCCATTGTTGTCTTCTTCAGGTACTTCATGTTGAATAGGCTCCTCTTCCAGTGATCCATTGTCCACAAAATAATGAACAGGTTCGGTGTTCAACCCTGATGGTTGTGAAGGCATGTCCATGCTTTCATCCTCATTGGTCGTAGATACATTATTTTCAGTGATATTCATCACGGCCTCTACCAGCCATGATGGTGCACTTACTTGGGTTGGCATGGCCAATTGCTCATTGTCAGCTGCATCAGTGGGTGTCACAGCCTCATTGATATTGCTAGTTGGTTCATCAATGAACTGTGTCTCACTGACATGCTCAGCATCATCACCACCACAGAACAATCCTTTAGAAAGGGACATTATACCTTCAACAGTAGCTACATCTTCTTGGGCACCAACATGCTCTTCTAAGTTCTCTGCTTCTTGACCTTCCACTTCAAATGCTTGGCTACATGTGGTATCGTGCATAAGAGCATCAAAATTGAGTGGCCATATACCAGTCCTCCTAAATCCAGCCTTGATATTAGAAGGTGTGAGAGCCCTTTTAAATGCTTTACTTGCAAGCTCAGCTAGCTCAAACCTCTTTACTTCCACCCCTGGATTCTTTGCCATCCATGAAGCTCGCTCAACCCTGAAATAGTTCTTGAAAGGCCCTCACATCAAGGGGCTGCAATATGTGAGTAGTATGAGCTGGCAATGTTAACAGGTCAATGACCAACTTATTGGCCTCCTCGATTGTTTGCACAGCCATGTGGCTTCCATGGCCATCTAAAATCAGTAAGTGCCTGTTTTCAGGCGAGACACCCAGGGATAATTTTAAGAACCCCCCTAAATTTATATATATAAAAAATAGGCGAATCCCCATGATACATAGGAAAAATGGAAGGCGATTTTATTAATAATATAATATGTATATATAATTTTTGGCGAATCTCTCACGAGATTATATTATCCTGTAAAATCATGGCGAATCACCAGTACAAATGGCGAATCACTACTACAAAATGGTGAATCGTTGTCTAGTGGAGTTCAGAGTGTTGGTTCCAGTGAAGATATGGTAATTGAACCAGGAGTAGAAGGAAGAGAACCACCGAGACCAAGCATGGCACATGGTGACTCGTGAGGGAAGTAGTTCTCGTGTAGTTTGGAAAACGCATTCTTCTAGTTCTGCTAAGCGTAGTGTTGTTTGTCATGCTACTACTAGCACTGATATTGAGGTTGGAGAGGAGTTTGAGGGAAGGTAGCAGTGGTGGAGAATTACAAAGAGTACCCCATGATGGGCTCCATTTTTCCCTTTGGTATTTGTGCCTGCAAGACCTTCTGTCCAATTCGCTTTTGGGCTAAAATTCGCCCCTAAAATTTTCCTTGGAGACACCACCTGGTACAGAAGCATCAAAGTGGCAAAGCCAATTTAGGAACAGTTCCTTTTTCATCCATGCATGTGGATGTGCAACCATGCATGCCCCTGGTTCAAAATTCTGTATATAATTTTTTAGTTGAGTTTTACCTTTAAATAGATAAAATCCTGGTATTGATGAACCAATTGCATTGACACAGGCAAGAATTGTGATCCACTCCCTGCTCTTAGGCAATATCTTAGGCACATTTCTACTCCCTCTCTTGGCAATTACCCGCATACCACAGTTTCTTCCTGCCTGTAAGCCTGTTTCATCACAGTTCCATATATGGTCTGGGGCATATGAGTGCTGGTCATATGCAGCAGAAAGAGTGTTATAGAACTTGGAAACAATTGTAGGGCATAGATTTAAAGCCCGGTCTCTGTCAAGGCCGTCTGCTGTACGTAACACAAGGTCTGGATGCCTCTTTTTAAACCCACTCCACCATGACTTACCAGGAAAACCATCTTTAAAAGGGTTTGACCTCCCTTGAAAAAATTGAGCTACAGTGGATTTAAGTTGTATAAGCTCTAACCCATGTCCCAATTGGGCCATCTCCTTACACCACTCCACCACCTCATCCTCCTCCTCTTCAGTCATAACTGTAACAGGCCCTCTTCGCTTTGTATTAGTCAACCCATTTATCCAATAATGTATGTTAGAGGCAGCAATACCATGTTGTTTTGCAGATGCATGGATTTAATATCCCTTAAACTTGATGTCATCAATTTCATCGAGCATTTATTGCTTCATCCAGCCTCTAATTGCACTGATTTTCTTTGTTGAAATTGCACCTTGTACTGTGGTCGAAGGTGGCCCTGTGGCTGATGGTGGGCTGGGATGATCTGCAACCATAGGGTCCTTTTCAACTACATTATTGGGAGCAATGGGAGCATTGACATCCTCATCTGATGAATTTCTCCGTAGTTGGGCCCCCCTTCGCTCTGTGGCTGATGGTGGGCTGGGATGATCTGCAACCACATGGTCCTTTTCAACTACATTACTGGGAGCAATGGGAGCATTGACATCCTCATCTGATGAACTGCTCTGCAGTTGGGCCCCCCTTCTCCCTCGCCTCCTGTTCCTTATCCGATCTGCAATAGAAACTCTTGGCATGGCTACAACAACCTACAATTTCCAACATCGTTAAGAAATTTGATAAGTATTACGACACAACTGTATAGAGTAAACTATAATTATGTATGAATTCCAAAATTTATGCTAATAACATGAAATCTTCAGTTGTTTGTTGTGAATTAATTGGCATGGAAGTATTACTTGTCAATTATGTATTACTTGTAATATCAACATGAGAAAGATATGTGATACCTACATGGCTGTTAGCTACATGGACTTGTCTAAAATCAGTAAGTGCCTATTTTAAAATGGACTTATCTTTGGACATGGACTGTGTGTTAGAACTATTTTTATTGAAATATTTTACTCAATATAAAGTCAATATCCAAATATGCTTAATAAGCACAACAAAAGGAGGAGGCAACTACATTTATATTGTAGGCAACTAGAAATGTATGTTTGTTGTGAATTAATTGACATTGAAGTATTACTTGTCAGTTATGTATTACTTGTAATATCAACACGAGAAAGATATGTGATACCTACATGGCTGTTAGCTACATGGACTTGTCTAAAATCAGTAAGTGCCTGTTTTAAAATGGACTTATCTTTGGACATGGACTATGTGCAGGTGTTCAAGGTTTATGAATCATTTGTTTTTCTTAGGAAAACCCTCTTCCCGATAGGCACTGTTCCTATGTATTTAGTAGGTTGTTTTTCTTATAAATTTTGAAGGGCACTGTTCCTATGTAGTTAGTAGGTTGCTGTTCCTATGTAGTTAGTAGGTTGTTGTTCCTATGTAGTTAGCAGGCACTGTTCCTATGTAGTTAGTAGGTTGCTGTTCTTATAAATTTTGAAAGATTTTACTCAATATAAAGTCAATATCCAAATCTAGTTAATAAGCACAACAAAAGGAGGAGGAAACTACATTTATATTGTAGGCAACTAGAAATAGCTACATGGACTTGTAATGGCCTGAACGCTGTTAGCTACATGGAATTGTAATAGCCTGAACGCTGTTAGCTACATGGACTTGTAATAGCCTGAATGCTGACAACTACATTTTCTCCATAGAAATTGATGTACTGTTCTTAGGGGACTGTGTGTTGGAAAAATTTCTTGAAAGATTTTACTCAATACTGGACTTAAAGGTTTAGAAAAATTCCAACTTGAAATTTGGAGTAGCTAATTAGTAAGCTAGTTTGAACACTCATAGCTTCTTTAATCTATGTGATTTTCTTATAAACATAACTCTCATTACTTACAAACTTAACATAGTTTCTCAACTAAAATAATGATAAAGTACTCATTATCTTGAATAACATTATTCAAGAACAACGAAATACCTGTATGTCTCCAGCAATGCTCCAGCAACTGATGAAGAGAGTGAATGTAAAACTATGAACACACTCTGTCTGGAATGTAACACTGTGCACACACTCTGTTTGGAATGTAACACTGAGCACACTCTGTCTGTATGTCTGGAACACTGTCTGAAAAGGATTGTATGTCTGCAAAATGGAAACTCATTGTCTAAAACTCACTTTCTGAAAACTGTATGTCTGCAAAATGAATGGAACACTGTCTGAAAATTCTGAATTTATTTCATTAGTAGCTTAAGAGTATAATGAATGCCTCAAATGTAGTAAGAGTTGATGTTTTATAGTTTTATAATCTAGAATTTAATTGGTAGGGAAGATTGGCATGGATTGTCATCTCCCAAATTTAATTCTGTGTTGTGGATTGATTTGTACATGATCCAATGGCTGAAAATCTTTCATGGTTGATCCTTGTGCTTTCCTGAATTTAATTCCTGAATTGAAATTCTTTCCTGAATTTAATTCCTGTAATTCCAGGGCTGTTGTGTTTAATTCTTGAAATGAAAGGTTGGGTGAGCTATTTCCTGAATTGAATGGTGTCATTTAATGTCTTTAATAGGCTGAATGGTTAAACAGACATGTACATATGGCTGACAGACATTTCACCTATTTTTGTGCAGGTGTTACCCAGTCCTTGTGCAGGTGTTACCCAGTCCTTGTCCAGGTGTTACTCAGCAATGAGATCTATTTCCCCAATGCAAAATCAATGGGTGACTGTTTGATGGGATAACTGTACTTTTGGATGGAAAGCATTGTAATGTTTTGTAGTGAATTTTGCCTTAGTTGGTAATTCATAACTAGAGGTACTTGAGACAATAAGTTGTGTCAACTTGTGATGTTAAGACTTGGTGTATGACAGTTGTTGGTCTAGTAAAAAACTGGGTCCATTTTGGACATATTTATATAACTTATATAACTTATTATCAAATATTTATGTGCATATTTTATTGAGTTTGTAATTTATGTTTGATGGATGTGTGGGACCAGTACTATAACTACTACTGGTCCTTGCACAACAATAGAAGCCTCTCCCCTATGTGTTTAATTTTATTCCATTTGCTTTTTTTGCTTTCTTCATTTTCATTTTAATACATGATTTTGGATAACATGTGTTTCATTGGGTGAAAGGACACATCATCAACTTCTAAAAACAATACAACACACCAAACAAAGCGCATAATTTATTCCAAAATAATTGTTATTAATTTATTATGAAGATTTTAAATTCTAAATCTTCCGGGAAATCACATGAGAAATTTTGGAACCGACGCGTTTCGAACTACCAACTGTAATTCATCATCAGGGTAATGAAGATTGGTTGATTAGACCATTTATATACCAGGAAGAGAAAAGCAACGGTCAAAACCCAAAGAAAATTAAAAATGTTAAAAACGTTCAAAAATAAAATAAAAATAAATAAAAATATAAAATAAACCAAAAAATACAAATACCTCAACCTTAAAAACTACGAATTAACCTAGAAAAATTATATAAGGACCAAGTCAAAAAATGAAAATAAAAATAAATAATATAAAACCACAAATAAAAACTAAAAAGAAAATACCCCAAGAAATAAAAATGAAAATAAAACAAGAATTAAATTCATAAAAGTCGAAAAATCAAAAGTTAATAAAAATAATAAAAATAAAATTATATATATATATATATATATATATATATATATATATATATATATATATATATATATATATATATATAATAACTAAATAAATAAAATATATAAAATAAAATAAAATAAATAAATAAATGGATAAATAAAAATAAAATAAAATATACTAAAACTAAAATAAAATATAAATACAAAATAAAAATAAAAATAAAACTAAATGAAAATAACAATAATAGTAATAATAATAATAGAATATAAGAAAACATAATCATAAATATACAAAAAGATAAATAGATAAATTATATATATATATATATATAAACAAAGATAAAAAAAGCAAGAACGCAATACCAAAAAAAAAGAGGAGACTATTAGAGGAACAGCCACTATAGGGAGTGAAGAGAAGGGATCCAACAACTGCTAACCTTCCACTTGTCATCCTTGTTCAACCGCTAACCAACTATTGACCAATTGCTAACCTGCTGATCCTTTTGACTTGGTCCTTATATAATTTTTCTGGGTTAATTCGTAGTTTTTAAGGTTGAGGTATTTGTATTTTTTGGTTTATTTTATACTTTTATTTATTTTTATTTTATTTTTGAACGTTTTTAACATTTTTAATTTTCTTTGGGTTTTGACCGTTGCTTCTCTCTTCTTGGTATATAAATGGATAGTCTGATCACCCAATCTTCATTATCCTGATGATGAACTACAGTTGGTAGTTCGAAACGCGTGGGTTCCAAAATTTCTCATATGATTTTCCAGAAGATTTAGAATTTAAAATGTTATGGATCACAGAAGCTTGCACTCTCAAATTATTATAAAGATTTTTATCTTTGGTAAAAAAAAATTATTGTAAGTTATATTATTGAAAATTATTTTAAATTACTTTTAACACACATTAAAATCACTGGATTGAAAAGGATTTTTCTATAATAACACATCATTTTTTAATAATATTTCCTATGGTAACATATAACTATTAATTTTATTTTTTAATATTAAATTATTTTATTATTTAATAATTAAAATTAAATAAAAATAGTTGGTTTATATAAAAATGTGTTTATGTGACTTTTAATAAACTGCTTTTAATGGTTATAAATGATAATGAAAAAAATTAAACTTTTATAGATTCAAAATTTTGACAATCTTCATTAATATATTAATATATGATGAATTGGGATTTAAGGACATTTTTTACTATGTAAAATTTTAGATTATTGGTAAAAAATTTCTTATACTTGAATTTTTGTCAAATTTCTATTAAATTTATGGTAAACAATAAGGTATTTTTATTGCAAGATTTTTATTTTTTTTAAAGAGAAAAAACAATCATTTTTTATTAATAGAAAAAAGTTTACACATTATGAAGCATATTTTTAAGCAATGATTTCGTCCATGTATCCCATTGCCTAAATTCCAACTTATATATTCCACATTAGTTTTGTTGTCAATGGTATGGACTTTATATGAGCATTAATATCCATACATAATAAAAGTTTGAGCTTATATACATAATAAAAATTTGAGCAATACCTATAGTTGTAGATCAAAAAAACTGTTGCATGTATTAATATTTGTAACATACCACACTATATGACCATATCCAAAATATATGTATTAGTCAAATACAAAATGGATGACAAAAATAAAAACGAAAGATACAAAAGTTCCTTTTGACACTCCCTAATTTATTTGAATATACCCATAATCCTGCATCTTGTCATTGAAAAAAGTAGTGTAAAATATACTCCCCAAAAGTTGGTGAAGTCCTTTTCTGGATAGTTCATCAACGATTGTTTTATGCTCATGATATAGGTTGGAGAAATTCAGCCTAGGAATTCCTCTTGAATCTTTTTGATACGTTCTATCCAATTTACGAGTTTGGTGTGTCCAATAGTTGATTGACCCTAAACCCAATCATGGCCACCTTTGAATCTTCGTATACCACCAATTTGTCGATGGAGAGCCATTTTACACAAAACAATATCCCCAATAGAGTAATTACCTTCGTGCAAGTGCTTGTACTGTGTCAACAATTCCACATAAAATGATAAATAATGATTTGGATTGATAGTGATATATACCTCGTACCCACAGTTTCCACTGTTGGTCGCCCCATCAAAAAAAACTAATAGGGAACTTGTTCCATATGTTAATAAGATGTAAGTGTCTCTCATGTTTCCGACTAGCCATTGGGCCATACTCATTGAAATATGTAGCAATGGAATAACAATTCTATTTGATATCCAAATTGGATCCCTTGTGTTAGCACTGCAATTTAAAAAAAATAAAAATCAAAGTCTAGTCATCATTGTAAGTTGTGTCTTTGATCCTATTTTTACTCCTAACCTATGGTTGAGAGTCCTAGAGGGTTAAAATGTATTAGTTTTAACCAATTTCTAATCAAAATCCTAAAGAATTTTGAGTCCAATAGTTTGTTTGTGTCATAGAGCCATTAGGGTAAATCTTCTTTTAATAAGTCTTTTAACTGCTTTCAATAGTTAAGGTCGTGGGTTTAACTTGAGAAGCCTTATTCATTCACCATGATTTTTCTATCCAAGGTTAAAGACAAAATGTCAGAGTCATCAGTTGCATTAGGAATAACATAGGAATAGCTACTTCTCCTAGAGAGGCAGTTATTTTCTTCGGAAGATATGGTTTTACAAGAAACACAGGAATAATTGTCTTTTTCAAAAAAGAATCTATTACCTGCAAAATTGGTACAAGGAGACAAAAGAAGCATTACTCAAGTGAAACATGTAGAAATTATACAAGCAATGTGTATACCAATGGATTCAATCCGATCATGAAATTTACTAAAGTAAAATAATGAATCCTTCTACAAATCAATTACGGAAAATAAACACGATCGCCAATCACAACAAGTAAAGAAAGAAGCAAATCAAACCACAACACAGATATTTTCATGGGGAAAGATTATTGCTCAAAACCCCTCTATCTTCTATTGTATATTCACCAAGGAATCATGAAAAAATTACAATGTAATCTTCTCACAAGAGTTTCCTGCACTCTGACAACTCTCTCACACCGATTCAGACAAAATTGACCAACACTTAGCCAATTTTCAGCCTCTACTCAACCTGCCTTGCTTGTGAAAAAGATGATGAATGCAATCCCTATTATTTAAGAATTTCAACCTTCCTAAACTGCACAATGATCATGGGTAATCCTCTGGTTGTCTTGCTGCATACAGGCATCCTACTAATGATACAATTGATAGTTAACATCCCTTTAACCTTTGTCTCAATTGGGTCTCCACTAGAACTGGCATGCATGCAACTGTTAATAGTAAATCATCAGTTGCATGGCAGATCACTGCATGAGAATTAAATTTGATTTAATTCACTTGATCTCTCACTAGTGCAACAAACGGTTACAGCTAGTTCAACTGAATTTAACTCACTTAACTGATTTCTCATGCATTAAACTAATCCACTAACTGCAACTCGAACTCCATAACTAACAGAATCACTCTGCATGCCTCACCAACCACCCTCAATTCGAAATCCATGAGCTAACTGAGTTTATCACGCTCAGTTAACTATTACAAGTGATTATGAGATAAGATTACATTTTATTATCTAATTTAATTAAGGGAAAATTAAATTAGACACTTCTCCCATTTATTAAATAAATTGGTTTTCACACTAATGTATCGCTAGGACCTGTGGTCCCACACTAGTGTGTGTGCTGCAATTTCTTGTTGACTTTCAACACTCCCTCTCAACAAGAAAGGGATTATCATCTACCTCGATCCTGCCTATGTGGTATTCAAATTTTCTCCTGGAAAGCGCCTTTGTCAGAATATCTGCATCCTGATATTTTGTGGGAATGTTTTGAAGTAACATAATGCGCATCTGAACACAGTCTATGAGATGGTGGTATCGAATGTCTATGTGCTTGGACCTATCATGGACTACCGGATTAACAGAGAGTTTAATGCAACTTTGGTTATCACAATGTATCACCGTCGGATCCATCTAAGAACCAAGCAAACCAACCAGAATCTTCCTCATCTAGATGGTCTCACATGTAGCCTGACTTGCTCCCATGTACTCTATCTCGGCTGAAGTGAGTGCCACATATCTCTACTTCCTGTTGTACCAAGAAACTGATGTCGATCCTATGTTGAAGATCCCTCCTTATGTGCTCTTTATGTTTGATGGACTGCTTGCCCAATCTGCATCTGTGAATCCTTGAAGCTTCACTCCCTCTGTCTGCTTGTACCATAATCCATACTTTGTATTGCCCTTGAGATATCTCAAGACATGCTTCCCCACCTTCCAAAAGAGCTTAGTCGGGTTAACCATAGCTTGACTCGGCTAGTTAACTACGTAGCAAATTTCTGGTTTGGTGTTCACCAAGTACATCAGTGAACCCACAAGCTGCCTGTAAACAATAGCGTCCACTACCTCACTTGAAGTAGCATCCTCCTTCCTTTAGTTTCCTGGAAAAGGAGTCTTCATGGGTTTACAACTCTCCATGTGAAACTTACTCATAATCTATTTGGCATACTTGCCTTGAGAAAAAAACAGCTCACCATCTCGCTGCCATATTTCCAAGCCAAGGAAATAGTGAAGGAGTCCCATGTCCTTCATCTCAAACTCTCTTGCAAGATCCTCTTTGCAAGAAATTATGAGCTTCTCATCACCTATCAAAATTAGATCATCAACATAAAGTATGATAATAAAGAGCTTACCATCAACCAAAATTTAGTACAAGTTTGCATCCGCTTCACTCTTCGTGAAGCCCAACCCAGTGAAATAACTATCAATACTGGTGTACCAAGCACGAGGTGCTCGCTTCAGCCCATACAGTGCTCTCTTGAGTTTGCACACATGCGAATCACTGTCAAAGATATCAAAACCTTCTGGCTGCTCTATGTACACTTCTTCCTCAATAAATCCATTAAGAAATAGAGTTTTCACATCCATCTGTAAATTTGCCACCCCATCTGCGATGAGAGAGCAAGGATAGATCTAATCGATGAGTATCTCACAATTGGTGCAAAAGTATCCTCATAGTCAATCCCCTCAACTTGTGAGAATCCACAGGCTACAAATCTAGCCTTGTACTTCTCCACATTCCCATCAGTTGCCTGCTTCACCTTATAGATCCATCTAGATCCAACCACTAATTTTCTGACTAGTCTTGGGACAGCTTCCCGTGCACTGTTCTTGACGATGGAGTCATACTCCTCAACCATGGCGTCAACCCAAATTGGTTGTTGAATTTCTTCCTCAAAGGAGGATGGTTCTATCACAATACACTTGCTCATAAGAGCCATGTATCTAGTAAACTTGTTTGGAGATTGTCTCTATTTGTGTAGTGAAGTAGGTGCTCCTACATGTTCTACCGCATCAAGTCTCAATCTATCAGCTTTTGTGGTGCGCCCTCTACCATTTCTGGTGGATGAATCTACATGAATGTTTTCTGCCACTCCATGATCCTCCGCATGTGGTTGCTCCACATCTTGAGGTTCATCCTTTGGAACCAAGAGTTCCTCATCTGCATGCAAATCCAGCTTCCTCTCAAGGGACAATCGCATGGCTTTCTCCTCATCAAATTTTATATCTCGTCTCACAACAATCATCCTATTGTTTGGAAAATACACCCAATAGTTCTGGGGAGTATCAGTGTACCCCACAAATATCCCAATCTTAGTTGTTGGTTCAAGCTTCTTCTTGGAATCTTTGGTCACATGGCAATAGACAAATAAGCCAAAAAATTAGAAATATGAAACATCAGGTTTCTTACTAGAAAAATCCTCCTCTGGTGTACTTGTGCCAAGTATTCGATGAGGACTAAGATTTTGCAAAAATACCATTATGTTGCATGCCTTCACCCACAGATGAAATGGTAGAACCTGATCATGCAACATCACTCGTGTTGCACCCATAATTGTTTTGCTCTTTCTTTCTATGAATCCATTTTGTTGTGGGTTATGAGGCACAATCAACTCTCTTTGAATTCCTTATTTGCTACAGAAGTTCCTAAATTCATTAGAGATGTACTCACCACCATTGTCGCTTCTAAGAGCCTTCACATGCTTCCTCGTATCTTTCTCCCCCAGTGCTTTTAACTCACATAATTTTGAGAACGTCTGATCTTTCTTCTGCATGAAGTAGATCTAACACTTTCTAGAAAAATCATCAACAAATATCACATAATACCTATGATTTACTGTCGAAGATGTAGAGAATGGTCCACACACGTCTGAGTGAACTCTCTCAAGGATTTCCGTCGCTTGATTCTCCTTGTGAAAAGTGGCCTTTGCATACTTCCCCATGGTACATCCCTTGCATGTGTCTATCTAGGCAAGAGTACCCTTGGGAAGACCCATAGATATCTGTTGCATGACCTTCAAGGCTCCGTGGTGTAGATGGCCCAAACTCCTGTGCCATAACTCACCCTCATCCCGGCTCACCACTTTGTTTGCCTTACCCATGAATGTTGCGCAACCATCTACATCAAATTTGTAGAGATTCTTCACACGAATCCCAATCTTCTTGGCTTGCACTATGGCTTTGTGTCGAGGGAAAGCTTTCCCTTCACTAAAAACCACATCATAACCTTTATCCTCCAACATTGTGAATGAAACTAAATTATATTTCAAGCCTGGTACATGCATTACATTTTTTAATAAGAAGGGTTTACCTGAATGTCTCTGGAAGGTAACTGTACCAATCCTGGTAGCGTTGTACCTCCCGTCATCACCCATTTCAATATGCATCTAGAGGTCCTTCTCCTCCAAGCTACTGAAAATTTCTTTGTCTCATGTCATGTGGAAAGATGCATCATTATCCAAGTACCACACTGATCCCAGTGCACTTGACACCATGCATGTGATGAGTGAGAAGTCCAAATCAAATTGCGAGGCCAAAGCCTCACTAGCTACAGATCTTGAAGTCTTCTTGTTCTTCTTCTTTTGTGGACAATTAATGGCATAATGTCCATGCTCGTGATAGTGAAAACACTTCACTCTGGACATGTCGTGCTTCTTGCCATCTTTTTCGGTCTCAGATTTGGAATAGGATTTCTTTCCTTTCCCCTTCTTCTCCTTACCAACAAAAGCACAATTTTCTTCATCATCATTCTTAATGAAGATCCATCCCTGGTATTCCACCTGAATTCTTCTTGCACCAAATCCAACCAAATTTGTTCCCAATCTGGCAGCTTCTCCCTCCCATTGGCAGAGTCCTGATAACTATGGAAACTCTTGGGAAGGCCTAAAAGAGCTAGGCTCACCAATTCATCACCCGCGATAGTAATTCTGATGCTCCCAAGCTCATCTCGACATTGGACAAACTTGGTTAAATATACGCCTTTCTCCATTTTGATTTTCCTGAGCTTGTCCTTCAATGCAAATTTTCTATGATCACTGCTAATCTGAAATAGATTTTTCAAAGTATTCCACATTGCATATGGAGTCACTTTGCCATGGAGACTTGAGACAATGTGGTCTCATGCTCCCTCCAGTAAGATCCTCCATGCCTTTGCAACCTTCTTTTTCCAAGCATCAAGAATAGTGGCATCTTCTACAACGGATTTTGGGAATGTCACTATCAATGAATTCTTTCAACCCATTGTCCTCTAGAACTACCTCCATCACGTCTTTCCATGCAATATAATTGGAAATTCCCTCGAGTGCATACTCCAATATCAAGCCATTGAAATCCATCTTGATCTTGACTTTCCTGTCGCACCAAAGAATGCTTTTGCAAATTCGAATGTTATTCAGTCACAAGATTAATTTCTTCTCCACTATAGTGATTTCCTATGCTCTGGTACCATGTAGAAGTTGTACAAACAATGTGTATACCAATGGATTCAATCTGACCATACAATGTACTAAAGAAAGATATTGAATTCTTCTACAAATCAATGGTGAAAAATAAACACGATTGCCAATCACAACAAGTAAAGAAAGAAGAAAATCAAACCACAACACATATATTTTCCTGGGAAAAGCTTACTGTTAAAAACCCCTCTATCTTCTATTGTATATTCACCAAGGAATCATGAAACAATTACAATGCACTCTTCTCACAAGAGTCTCATGCACTCTCACAAATGTCTCACGCTGATTCAGACAAAATAGACCAACACTTAGCCAATTTTCAGCCTCTACTCAGTCTGCCTTGCTTGCACAATTCCTGATGAATGCAATCCCTATTATTTATGAATTTCAGCCTTCCTAAGCTGTGCAATGCTCATGGGAAATCCTATGGTTGTCTTGCTGCATACGGGCAACCTACTAATGATACAAATGATAGTTAACATCCCTTTAACCTTTGTCTCAACTGGGTCTCCAATGGAACTGACATGCATGCATCTATTAATAGTAAATCATCATTTGCATGGTAGATCACTGCATGTGAATTAAATCTGATTTAATTCACTTGATCTCTCACTAGTGCAAAAAACAGTTATGTTGAGAAACCAGCTCCAAAAAGAGAAGAAAAGAGATATCAACGCCTTATAAATAAGCCACTTCGAGGGGGCAACCTCCAATACATTACATGAATGAAAAATTCTTGGATGATAAAATTTACAAAACCTCCTTTCTATATATAGGAGTCCATGGGGCCATAATGTAATCCTAGTGGGCCACAATGTAATCCTAGCCGACCTAACAATAATAATTTAAGGGCACAATAATAACAAAATGGGGGTTACAAGGGTACAATACTAACAATAAGGGTTTTACAATAACAATAATAAGGGACTATACTAGTGATATAGGGACCTAACATGCCCCTCTCCTTAAAAAAAGTGTTGTCCTCAACGCTTGAGTAGCTCCGAGTGCTTCTGTATAAAATTCCCATCCTCCCATGTAGAATCTTCAGTGGGTAAGTTCTTCCACTTGATGAGATACTCTGAAATTGATCGATTCCGTAGCTGTCGAGTTCTTGTTTCCATGACCGCTTCAGGTTCCAATATGATTTTTCCTTCCTCATCAAGTTCTGGCAATATTGTTTGAACTGGAAGATTTTCACCTATAACCTTCTTTAAGCATGAAACATGGAAAACTGGATGTACTCGCGAAGAAGCAGGAAGCTCCAATTTGTATGCCATAGTACCGATCTTTTGCAACACCTTGTAAGGACCATAGTACTTTGGCGATAATTTATTATCCTTCTTTGCTTGCTTGAGGGACATTTGTTTGTATGGTTGTAGCCGTAAAAATACCCAATCTCCTACATCAAAAATTCTCTTGCTACGATGTTGATCTGCCTGTTGTTTCATTCGATTTTGTGCCAAATTCAGGTTATCCTTCAAGAGTTGGAGAACTTCTTGCTGATGCTCGATGTGATCTTCCACTGCTTGAACCTTCGAATTTTCTCTTAAATATGATGTGATGGATGGTGGATGATATCCATAAAGTGCCATAAATGGGGTCATTTTTGCTGCGGTATGGAAGGAAGTGTTATACCACCATTCAGCGAGAGGTAACCACTTGACCCATTGTGTTTGTTTATCGGATACAAAACAACGAAGATATCCTTCCAAACATTTATTTACTATCTCAGTTTGACCATCAGATTGAGGATGATAAGATGAGCTATGAGCTAATTGAGTACCCAAACAAGAAAATAACTCCGTCCAAAGATTTCCAGTAAAAATGGGATCTCTGTCGCTCACAATAACCCTTGGGCTTCCATGTAGCTTTTGAATTCTGTCCATAAATGTAGTAGCAACTGTACTTGCTTTAAATGGATGAGATAATGCACAAAAGTGTGCATACTTGGTAAGTCTATCAACTACCACCGTGATGACACTCTTTCCTTCGGACTTAGGTAAACCTGTGATAAAATCCATTGAAATCTCCTCCCAACGTTGACTTGGAATGGATAAAGGTTGTAGAAGTCCGGGGGTCTTAATTGTTTCCACTTTATTCTGCTGGCAAACCAAACATTCCGCCACAAACTTTCGAATATCAGATTTAAGGCCATCCCAAAAAAATTCTTTCTTCACCCTGTGGTAAGTTTTTAAAAATCCTGAGTGTCCTCCTAAAGGAGAAGTGTGCAATTCCGGAAGAATCTTTTGTTTTAGTTGGGAATTCTTACAAAGATATAAGCGATCTTTGTACCATAAGGAATCATTTTTCCAACTAAATGTATCGGATGTACTAGGATCTTGCTGCAACTTTTGAATGAGTGTCCATACATCTTTGTCCTTCTTCCATTCATCTCTTGCTTTGGTTATCCAATCTGGTTGGATAATAGAAATGGCACAAAGCAATGCTTCCACCTCTTCATTCTTTCTTGAGAGTGCATGTGCAACAACATTAAGCTTTCCTTTTTTGTAGATTATTTCAAAGTCATAACCCAACATCTTTGTGACCCATTTTTGCTGCTCTTCTGAAGATAGTCTTTGTTCCAAAAAGTGTTTAAGACTATCATGATCAGTTTTTACCTTGAAGTGTCTTCCCATTAGGTAAGTTCGCCATTTCTTTAGTGCATGCGGTATTGCTAACATTTCCTTCTCATAAATAGGTTTTTGTAAATACTTTCCTTTGATTGGACGACTTTCAAAAGCAATGGGTCTTCCTTCCTGCATTAAAACAACACCAATTCCATTTCCTGAGGCATCACATTCCATGATAAAGGTTTTTGTGAAGTCTGGCGTAGCTAAGACAGGCACTAGACACATTGCCTCTTTAAGATGTTCAAAGGCCTTAGTTGCTTCAGGAGTCCATGAAAATGCATCTTTCTTCAATAATGTTGTTAGAGGTGCTGCTATTCTCCCTTAATTCTTAACAAACTTGTGATAATACCCTGTTAACCCGAGAAATCCTCGCAACTGCTTTATGGTTGTGGGGACTTTCCATTCCTTAATGGCTTTAATTTTGTTAGGGTCTACTTTAACACCCTCGTGAGATAAAATATGACCCAAATGTTCCACCTCTTGTACTCCAAAGAAACATTTGGATGTTTTTGCATATAATTGTTTCTCCTGCAATAGTTTGAGCACCCTGTCAACATGTTCAACATGATCCTTCCAAGACCTGCTGTAGATTAGTATATCATCAAAAAATACTAGCACAAATTTTCTAAGGAAGGGTTTGAAAATGGAATTCATCAACCCTTGAAATGAAGAAGGTGCATTGGTAAGGCCAAAAGGCATGACCAAAAATTCATAATGACCCTCATGAGTTCGAAATGCTGTTTTTGGAATATCTTTAGTCTTCATTCTAATTTGATGATATCCTGAATGAAGATCCAACTTGGTAAAATAAATTGCTCCATGTAATTCATCCAATAATTCATCAATCACAGGAATGGGAAATTTGTCTTTAATGGTGAGCTTATTGAGCTCCCTATAATCCGGACACATTCGCCATGATCCATCCTTCTTGTGTACCAATACTACGGGAGCAGAGAAAGAACTTTGACTAGGTTGAATTATACCCGCCTCTAACATTTCTGCAATCATACGTTCAATTTCATTCTTTTGGATGTAAGGATATCTATAAGGCCTGATGTTTGGAGGAACACTTCCTGGAATCAAATGAATAGCATGATCATGATCACGAATAGGTGGGAGTCCTTTGGGAGTTTCAAACACCTTGGAATGATTGTCCAAGACTTGTTTGAGATCTGCAGAAATAGATGATTTTGATGTCGGAACTTCTAGTGAGCATAATTGTGCAATTACGCCTCGTTGTTCTTTCTTTAGAAGCTTTTTCATGACATTAGAGCTTATTATCCTTCCTGGCTTCCCTGCTATACCTCGTAATTCAACTTCCTTTCCTTCTGAAAAAAATTTCAAGAAAAGTTCTTGAAAATTAAAAGCTACCGTCCCCAAAGATTGTAACCATTGTACTCCTAGTACAACATCAACACCTCCCATAGGAATGAAAAGCATTGGACTAGTCAATACATATTCCCCCATGGTTAGCTTGATATTATGGCATTTTCCAGAGCAATTTATAGTTCCTCCATTTGCAACCATCACTTGACATTCTGGTGCTGGGTATAGGAAACAATTTAATTCCTTGGCTACCTTACAATGAATAAAATTATGGGTGCTACTGAATCAATCAACACTATTACCTTTTTCTTCTTGATATGTCCTTCTATCTTGAGAGTTTGAGGAGTGGTAATTCCTGCCAATGCATTACACGATATGGTCGGACTCATTTCTTCCTCTTCTAGGGATGGTTCCTGGTGTATATCCTCTTCTTGTTCATTTTCTTCTTCCTCTTCACAATCTATGTAAAATAATTTCTTCTCAACACACTTATGACCTTTAGTGTATTTTCTATCACAACTGTAGCAAAGCCCTTTTGCTCTTTTTTCTTCAAATTTTTGTGGTGTCAACCTTGTAGGTTGTGGAAATCTAGGCGTAGCAACACTTCCTTCTTTATAGAATTGAGTGGTAGGCTTCCTTGTCGCCATAATTTTACATTCAACTTTTCTTGCGAACCTGAATGCCTTCTCCAATGAATCAGGTTCCAAAACGCGAACTTCATGTTGGATGTTATCCTTTAAAGTGCCTAGGAAGAGATCAATCCTGTGTCCCTCTGGAATATCGGTTACCCTTATATTCAATTTTTGGAAGTCCTCAATGTGCTGCCCCACTAAACCCTTTTGTTTGAGATTTATCAATTGGGTAAAGAAGGTGTTGCTCTTTGTATCCTCATAATGTGCTATCATTTCCTCCGTAAAAATTTACCAAGTGACAATTTTTACGGGAGCAAAGCCATTGATACCATACAAATGTATTTTTTTCTAAATGTAAAGTTGCAATGCGTACCTTTTGTGTGTTTTGCACGTTATGGAGATCAAAATATTGCTCCATCTGTAGTATCCATGTTACAGGATCCTTTCCATCAAACTTCCTCATATCCATTTTTGGAATATGGTGGTTCTTCCCGCCAACATTAGAGTTTACGAAATCACGATTAACATTTATTTTGTTCTCATCATGAGGTTCTTCTACTATCTTTTCACCATTAGGAAACATTTCTTGTATCAACTTTTTCAAACCTTCCATGTCTTCTTTTAGAACATTCTTCATGTTTTCCATTTTCTCATCGATCTTAGCTTCCATGTCATCCATCTTAGATTCCATGCCAGCCTCCATGCCATCTATCTTAGATTCCACACCTTTCTTCAAACCATCCATCTTAGTTTCCACGCCTTTCTTCAAAAATTCCATGTCATTTTTTGTTGCTCTTTGCGAGAGCGAAATTTGTTGCACTTGCTCTTGTAATTTTGATATGTCATGTTGCCATTCTTCGTCTTCATGAGTCATAGTAGAGCTTTCCAAAGGCTTAATGGGTGTTGAATTCTTTTTTGGGGCCATTTTATAATCCAATACTGATATCTATTCTACAATATTCCCTTGCAATCAATTCAACTTGATTCTTCAAACAAGACTTATGCAATTCGGAAAAAAATTACACACCTTTTACTTGCTTTTGAGGAGCTCGATATTGAAATTGGATTATCTCTGTGATTGCGGCTCTTCAATATCTGAAATTCAGCACTAAAGTCACCCTCTAAATTCTCTTTTGAATGCCACAGGTCTGACTTGATTTGGATTCTCCAAGACAAAGTTATGTCCAATCTCCCACAATGACCTAATTATGGACTGGTTTAGTATAACGAACTTGTATGGATTGCCACGTGTCACTGTTTCGTCCTTCGCCTCTTAAATTGATAGCCACGAAACTAAATTTTGTGTACTTGTGACCAATTTTTACGGCACTCCAATCCGATGCTCAGAGAGAGAGTTATTAAAATTTTCCCACGATCACCTCTTTGAGATGAAATTCGGGAGCCTGAAAAAGCACTACCTTCCACAGATCATATCTCCAAAAATATTGCGAACCAAGCTGTAAAAGTTTTTTACAAGTTTTCTTAGGATTTGAGCTTCACACCATAAAAATTTCAGATTCTGAACCTCAGTAGAAAAAAAGTTATAGCACAAATTCCACGATGCCCTGTTTAAGAGCCTGAAAAAAGACCTAACTTCCACAGATCATATCTCCGAAAATATTGCGAACCAAGTTCTAAAATTTTTAGAAAATCTTCCTCAGGATTTCGGCTTCGCACCCTAAAAATTTCAGCTTCTGAAACTTCGTAGAAAAAAATTTATAGCGAAAATTCCACGATGACCTGTTTGGAGCAGCGAAACCCTAGAATCCAAAGCTCTGATACCAAATGTTGTGTAACCAGCTTCAAAAATAGAAGAAAAGAGATATCAACGCCTTATAAATAAGCCACTTCAAGGGGGCAACCTCCAATACATTACATGAATGAACAATTCTTGGATGATACAATTTACAAAACCTCCTTTCTATATATAGGAGTCCATGGGGCCATAATGTAATCCTAGTGGGCCACAACGTAATCCTAGCCGACCGAACAATAATAATTTAAGGGCACAATAATAACAAAATGGGGGTTACAAGGGTACAATACTAACAATAAGGGGTTTACACTAACAATAATAAGGGGCTATACTAGTGATATAGGGACCTAACAAGTTACAACTAGTTCAACTGACTTTAACTCACTTAACTGAGTTAACCGTTTTCTCATGCATTAAACTAATGCACTAACTGTAACTAAAACTCCATAACTAATAGAATCACTCTGCATTCCTCACCAACCACCCTCAACTCAAAATTCATGAGCTAACTAAGTTTATCACACTCAGTTGACTATTTCAAGTGATTGTGAGATAAGATTACATTTTATTGTCGAATTTAATTAAGGGAAAATTAATCTAGATACTTCTCCAAATTATTAAATAAATTGGATTTCACACTAATGTATCGCTAGGACCTGTGGTTCCACACTAGTGTGTGTGCTACAATTTCTTGTTGACTTTCAACAAACCAAGCATTTCTCTTTGAATGTTGAATATCTGCTAAAACAAGAGGTGTTACTCACCCGAAAGGTGGCTACTTCTCATTGGAGGATTCATTAAGAAAGGAGGTTGGTTATTTGTTTGCTAAAGCTAGTCAAATATATTGCTACTCATTTAAGGTGAAATGTATTAAGGTTGAGGTATGAGTAGCTATTATTAAATAATGTAATGGAGTGAAATGTTGGTGAAATTAGTTGGCAGCAAAGTTTAAATAATTTTGGTTTCATATCACTCCCTCTCGCCGAGTTTTAGGGCATGCAGAGCTTTGTCTCTCTTTACTCTTGTGACAACTACGTGAAAACATTTTTATCTTCCAGTAAAACAATTTGTTACCAAGTGCCAGTATTTAGGGCTTCGTGGAGGGTTGTTGTTTCTCATTTTACAGGTGTGCACTTGTGGTTAGGTTAACTATTAACAAGATGGGAAAGGGTGGTAAGGTGGACCATTCAGAGCCGGCTAATACCCATTTTTTTTACCATCGTGCTAAGTCTTAGTTCAAAGAAGTAGGGTGGTATTAGTTTTTAAAGAATTTTTTAGGTGAGAATGTGGTCGTGGCTTAGAAATTTTGTAATATTCCAAAACAGGAAAAGCATGAATATTGAACATAAAATTGGAAATTGCAGTAAATATCAATACATCAAAACATGAGAAGATCATTGAGCCATTTTATTATATATAATAGTATAAATGAGTACAATATCTTGAGGAAAAAGACACTCAAGCTAGGCAAAACAAGCCTGAAATTACCCAATACACCAAGACATGAAACATTGCTGCTACACAAAATATTGGAAGGCTATGACTGCACAGTCCTGTTGGGAATAATTGCAGCTGGAAACTAAGAATACATGGATCTGCTGATAGGGTTCTCATAAAATGTCGTGATGAGAGATCTAGGCTTTCTAGCACAATTCCAAAATAACCCAGAAAGGGTTTCTTGAAATACTCAAGATGAAAAATGCAGCCCTAGGGCTGAATTACGCTATGGAATTGAGTAATTGTAGGGAGGTGGCTGATCTGATGAGAAAGTAGCTGATACTCCTCCCCACTAACCTTCTGGATGAAGGGTTGCTCCCCTCACTCGAAAACAAGCTCAAGAACTTGGGTTCTCAACCCTCCACTGCAACTGCCCTCCTGAATTGCACAATTCCTGAAGGAGACTGTGCTACTGAAGGTGGCTAAAGACTGGCTTAATGACAGATGATGGAATTTAGCTCAAAGGAACCTCTCTTGAGTGGGCACTCAAAGTCCCCCAAGGATGAGGGTGGAATTTCCGCTCAGAAACACCCTTGTGCTAAAAAACACATCAGACTCCGCTAAACAATTGAAGCGTGCAGAAAGTCATAAAAGAAAATACATAATCAATATTCATAACACTTTCTATGGTTGCAATCCCATTCCTTATATGCTTTGTGAGCCTCCTCCCCCTAGTCCCACTCATTAAATATGCTACTCTCATGGAGAATTCCACCCATAATGACTTTGTTGTCCTCCAATATCTCTCCACTACCTCCATGACTGTGCTTTTGATTTGGTCAAACTTGACCCCATCCACATGCATTGACCCACATTCACACCAAGGAGTGATTTATTCAACTAGATACAATGATCCATATTCAATTTAGAAGTGGTTTTATTCCTACTAAAGAGATTTATGGGTCTCTCTACCCTCTTATTCATCTATCTTATTGACAAAAGAAAATTTTAATATTCCAACTAGTTGAGAGCTAATTAGGAATATTATAGTATTCCCCTCCCAAATGTTTCTTGTCCTCACGAAACTACAAGGATGGATGCTGCAAAATATTCTCCCCTTCCCAAGTAGCATCCTCATCCAGTATATTCCTCCATCGAATCAGATATTCTTTAATCACCATGTTCCTTAGTTGCCTCTCTTGAGTATCCAAGATAGCTTCCAGTTGTAAAACTATATGGCCCTGATCATCAATAGGTGGGAGATCCACAGTAGCAACTACATGATGTCCAATGGCCTTCTCAAGGCATGATACATGAAAGATGTTATGGATCATACTCCCAATGGTGAGATCCAACTCATATGCTACTTCTCCAACACAACGGATCACCCTGTATGGCCCATATAAATAGGTCTTAAGCTTCTCAACCCCCTTCTCCTTCTACGTAGATTGCTTGTAAGGATGTAGACGGAGATAGACCAAATCATCCACCTCAAACTGTCTCTCCACCCAACCAGGATCTGCATACAACTTCTGTTGATTCTGGGTTGTAGCAATGTTATCCTTAAGAGCATGCAGTATATCCTGACTCTCTTGGATCTACTCTATGGCTCTATGAGCCTTTCTTGCTCCAAAAATCACATCAAAAAAGAATAAAGCATCATATCCATATAGAGCCCGAAATGGAGACATACCGATCGACATATGAAATGTCGTGTTGTAGCAATACTCTCCCAAATGGAGCTAGTGAAGCCATGCCCTTTACTACCCTGCAACATAGTTTTGCAAGCAGCCTTCCAACCACTTATTTACTATCTCTGTTTGCCCATCTGTTTGGGGGTGATAATTGGTACTTGGTGTCAACTCGGTACCCACCAAATGGAAAAGCTCCTGCCAAAAGCCCCCCATGAAGCAACTATCTCTATCACTGACTATGGTCTTAGGAAGACCATGAAGTCTGAAAACATCTCTAAAGAAGATCTTGACCACTTATGAAGCAGTGTATCGTGAATAAATGACAAAGAAATGTGAATAATTTGTTAGTCGATCAACGACCACAAATATACAATCCTTTCCTTGTACTGTTGGCAAACCAGTAATGAAATCCATCGAAATGCTCTCCCACTTCCCTTTCGGGATAGGAAGTGTTTGTAACAACCCTGCAGGATGGTTTTTCTCTCCTTTATTCTACTGGAAAACTACACACTAACTGATGTGTTGGAGCACATCCTCCTTGAGACCCTTCCATGAGAATCTCTCCCTAATGGCCCGATATGTCTTTGTGAAGCCTTGGTGGCCCGATAGTGGTGAATCATGTGTTGCATGTAAAATTTTCTCCTTGAGCTTGGAATCTATAGTCAAGAATATCTAGTCCCAGTAATATATGATCTCATCCATCACTCTATACCTCTCATCGGTCGCCTGCCCATCTAGGATCTCACATGTGAAGCAGTCTTTGGAATACTCCACCAACAACTAGGCCTTCCAATCTGTATCCACACTCATCAATGACAACACTTCTGGTCTCCGTGATAAGGCATCCGCTACTACACTACTTTTCCCTTTGACATATTCAATGTCAAAGTCATATGCTTAGGTTTTGCTAACCCATTTTTGCTGCCTCTCTTGCAGCTGCTTCTGCTAAAGAAAATACCAGAGACTGTTATGATCATTCTTCACTCGGAATCTGTTTCCCGCCAAATATTATCATAATTTGGCTAATGCATGCATAGTAGCCAACATTTCCTTATCATATATAGGATACAACCTCTCATGAGGCAGCAACTTCCGACTCTCAAAAGCTATGGGGTGGCCCCCCCTGCATCAATACTGCTCCAATGCCCTCCCCTAAAGCATCACATTCCAGCACAAAGGGCTAGGTAAAATTCGGCAATACCAACACTGGGAAACTGCTCATCACCTCCTTTAGCCTATCAAAGGCCCTCTATGCAGTATGTTTCCAACCAAAAGCTCCCTTCTTGGTCAGATCGACGATTGGTGTTGCTAGTTGGGAGAACCCTTTGACAAACTTCCGGTAGTAGGTGTAGATGCCTACAAACCCCCGAAGTTTTGTTACATTCTTTGGCTCTTGCCAATCCCGAATAGCATGGATCTTCTCCTCATGGACCCTTACTCCATCCACTCCAATGATGTGGCCCAAATAAAGCATCTCTATGAGTCCAAATTAGCATTTGGAGAGCTTAGCATAGAATTTTTTCTCCTTTAGAATGTGTAATATTGTCTTAATATGCTACAGATGCTCATACCATGTGCGCTTGTAGATAAGAATTTCATCAAATAAAACCAACACAATTTTCCTCAATTAACCACGAAATATGTGGTTCATACAAGACTGAAAAGTATCCGGAGCATTGGTTAACCCGAAGGGCATCACCAAGAACTCAAAATGGCTATAATGACATATAAATGTATTCTCAGGGATATCCTGATCCCTTCCCTTGATCTGATGGTGCCCTGACCTCAAATCAATCTTTGAAAAGAACTTTGATCGCCTTAGCTCATCCATCATCTCATCGATCCTGGGAATTGAGTACCTATTCTTCATTGTCCTTTTATTCAGTTCTCTATAATTAATGCACATCCTCAATGTACCATCCTTCTTCTTCACCAAGACCACAAAAGAAGCAAAAGGACTGGTGTTGGGTCGGATATGTCCTAAAGCCAAGAGATCCTGAATAGCTCTTTAAATATCATCCCTGTAGGCTTTGGGTGCCTATAGGGTGTGGTGATCACTACTTGTATCCTCTGCTCCAACTCAATAATATTCTCAAATCCCGGCCCAGTGGCCTTCCTGGTGGTATGTCCCCAAATATTGTAGAATAACGGTCTAGAATAGACTGCACATCTGGGTGGACTGGTGCACCCTTGCCTCCTGCCTTTGAAATATGCAATTCCACTACCCATTCTGTGTCTCCTCTGCGCAAATCAACCTCCATCCTATGTGCCGAGACTATATGAGGAGGATAGGTGTGCATGCCCCTGATCATTTGGTGTTTATTTCTCTTCTTATATATCCATCCCATCTCCAAGGTCTCCCAATCCGTGGTGACCTTTCCTAGTGTGATCAACCATTGTACACCCAATATCACATTTGTGTCAGGAATATCAACAAAAAAGAAGTGGTTTGTCAATGTGTAAGTCCCTAAAGTGATGGTCAATGTCGGAACATACTTTACACGCTTCATGGTTCTAGCTCCTAGAACCAAAACTGAGAATCCCTTAAAATCATCTGTGGGGATGCCCCTCCTCTGCACTAATTGGGTATAAATAAAATTTTTGGTGGCCCAACTATCTATCAATACTGACACCTGCTACCCCTGAATAGTGCCTCCGACTCTCAATGTTAAATACTTGGGAACTCCTCGCAAGGTTGCAAGGGCTCCTCCAGTTGGAGAAAATGCTCCATTTCCACCTCCAGGTGGTGGTGGGTCTCCCCCTAAGGCAAAAAAGTTGGCATCTCCTTCTAAGTTTTCTTCTTCCTCCTCTTCACCATTGGATAATACTTTAATATAATGTGCCTTTCCAATAGCACACCGATGCCTTGGTGCCCATGGATCTTGGTAATTGAAGCAAAGCCTTCTCCTCCTTAGATATCTCTGGACATCATCACTAAGAGATCCTTTATCTTGGTTCTCCTTTGGGGGAAGAACCTTCATATCTTCCCCTTTGACTGAAAAGAGGGATTTTGCTGAAATGGAGCTCTTGCCCTTGGCAAAGCATCTTGTAAGTCTCTAGCTCTCTCAATGGCATCTTGGAGCGTATTTGGTCTAGTGTATTTCACCAAACCATGCAAAGGTTCTGCTAGCCAATCAATAAACATATATATTATTCTAGTTGTAGACAGGTCTGGCACCATAACTGAAAGTTTCAGAAATTTAAAGATATAAATCTTTGGATTTCCTGAATTTTTGAGCTTAGCTAGTTCAACAAAGTGTGCCTCTGGATCTCTTTGGTCAAATCTTTCTACCAACCTCTAGGTGAATTTTGCATATGCATTCACACCTGCATGTCCCAATGTAGATAGACTGTGAAACCACCATTCATGTGCTTCACCTTCAAGGTGCAGCGCTGCTATCTTAATGGCTTCAATCTCTGGAACTTGGTTTAGCTGAAAATAGATGTCTAGTTTCTCTACACAAGCCTTAGTTGTGCACTTGGGTGACCCATCAAAAGCAGGAAGAAAGAATCTACCCATAGTATGTTGCAGATCATTTTTCTGCATGTACCCTCCCCCTCTATTATTGTTATGGGGTCTTCTATTAGCCTTGATCCAATAGAACTCTTGGAAGTTTAGATGCTCCTTGAACCTCTGAGATTGAGATTCATATTCTAGGAAGTAGTCACTAAGAGTCTCCTCCTCTTGGTATCCTCCAACTCCATTTTCTACTACTAAAAATGTAGGCATGGTGGAGCGTTGTGAAACTTGTTGTAATGCTGGTTGCTCACGCCAATGATGTGAGGTGTCAGAAATTTCTCCATGTTGAAACACTCTTGGGGTTTCCTTTTTTCTTTCCACCCTCATCTCCTTGATTTCTTTGGCAATATCTTGCATATTTTGGAGAAGAAGCTTTGGAAACTCTCTTTCATCCATTGCTCCAGATGTTATAGATGTAATGCCCCACGGGTTGAGCCAAGATTATGCTCTAATACCACTGTAATATTCCATAACAGGAAAAACAAGAATATTGAATATAAAAATGGAAATTACAGTAAATATCAATACATCAAAACATGAGCAAATCATTGATCCATTTTATTATATATAATAGCGTAAAAGAGTATAATATATTGAGGTAAAAGACACTCAAGTTAGAAAAAACAAGCCTAAAATGACCCAATACACCAAGACATGAAACACTGTTGCTACACAAAATGTCAGAAGGTTGTGATTATGCAGTCTTGTTGAGAATAACTACAATTGAAAACTAAGAATACATGGATCTACTAATTGGGTGCTCAAAAAATGCCGGGATCAGAGATCTAGGATTTCTAGCACAATTCCAAGATAACCCAGAAAGGGTATCTTGAAATACTCAAGATGAAAAATGCAGCCCTAGGGCTTAATTACGCTCTGAAACTGAGTAACTACTAGGAGGTGGCTGAAATTATGAGAAAATAGCTGATATTCCTCCCCGTTGAACTTCCGGATGAAGGGCCGCTCCCCTCACTGGAAAACAAGCTCAAGAACTTGGGTTCTCAACCCTCCACTGCAACTGCCCTCCTGATTTGTGTAATTCCTGAAGGAGACTATGCTGCTGAAGGTGGTTGAAGATTAGCCTAATTCCGGATGATGGAATGTAGCTCAAAGGACCCTCTCCTGAGTGGGCACTCGAAGTCCCCCGAGGATGAGGGTGGGATTTCTGCTCGGAAACACCCTTGTGCTAAACAGCACAGCGGACTCCGCTAAACAGTTGAAGCGTGCATAAAATCATAAAATAAAATACATAAACAATATTCAGAATTCTTTCTATGGCTACCATCCCCTTCCTTATATGCTTTGTGAGCCTCCTCCCCCTTGGTCCCACTCATTAAAGATGATACTCTCATGGAAACTTCCTCCCATTATGACTACGTTGTCCTCCAATATCTCTCCATTACCCCCATGACTGCGCTATTAATTTGGTCAACCTTGACCCCATCCACATGCATTGACCTCCATTCACACCAAGGAGTGCTTTATTCAACTAGATACAATGATCCACATTCACATTATAAGTGGTTTTATTCCTACTAAAGAGATTTATGGGTCTCTTTACCCTCTTCTTCATCTATCTTATTGAAAAAAGAAAAATTTAATATTCCAACTAGCTAAGAGCTAATTAGAAAGATTACACATTTTATGAGACATTCGATGGATAACAGGTCAATTTGGGGTCTCAGAACTTTGGAATCACAGAGATTATCATTGCAAGGGCTACTCAAACATCAACTACAGGTAAGTCCTCGCACAAGAACAACAAAACTATGCTTAAAGCTTATTCGAATCCATATTTAAAGCCTGAACATGGCAATATTGGTTGGACTCCTACTATTCATATTTCATATTTTAGGCCTGAGTGGAAAGATGTCAATACCACTGTACAACGTTATATAACTTCTGAGGGTAGGTTTTCTACTATGCATAAATACCAGATGAGGTTTCTAGCTCACATATTAGGCTCTAAACCTATGAATCTACCATTTTTCCTTCATAAATCTTTGTTGTCAATGTCCCAAAAAATACAGAGAACCCCAAACTATTCTCTTCACAAAATCCATCACAGGGGTTTGATCAAAATACTGGTGGTTTATCATCTTATAAAGAAAAGAACCACATGGGAAAAGTTTTTAGCAGACGAGGGATTGAGCAGTATTAACTCAATGAGAAGGGTAGGAAGGCCTATAAGGTTAAAGACTCAAGAGCAGTAGCTAAGCCCTACAACTACATTGACTCCTTCACAAGTTGGTCCATCTTTAATATCATCTCGTAGACAGACTAGGAACTCAGCTAGGAAAGCTAGAGTTCAAACCACCATTTCTACACCAACCATCACTCCTATACCTACAGTGCAACTAGCCAAGGAGGTCTACACTAGAAGATCATATAAGGAGCCATAGACCTTGAGGTCTTTCATGCAAGATCATGCAAACAAATTCAAACAAAAATCTACCCTGCCTGACAAAAACACTATGTCTAAGAGCAAGGAAGAGGTAGCTTCCTCTTCAAAGAGAAAACGCAGGAGAAAATTGATTTTGACAAAGGAACCTTCAGTGAAAGTCAGCCATGAAACCTTAACACCAAGCCCTGTTCTAGAGGCTAGACATGAGAATCAACAAGATAATGCCACTCCAACACCAGAGGAGCCTACACTTGCACATGTCTCTTCCTCACTCAAAAAGGGGAAAATCAAAGTTTCAGAGACCACTACAATAGAAGAACCTACCATAGCTCAGCTTTACTCGTCTATTAGTTCTTCAACCATAGGGAAGAATAAAGTTATAATCCATCCATATTCATCTTTTGAGGAGGATAGCAGTGAAACAAAGTTCAGTGAGTCAGAGTTTGAAGAAGGACAGTCAAGAAAAGTCATATATGGGAGAAAGAGGCATTTATACATTCCAAACCCATACATTCAAAGACCTCACACCAAACCAAAGAACAAGCTCAGATTATCAAGTAAACTCATAGCCAACCCTTCTCTCAGAGATGAAATAATAAACATAGATGAAAGCCTAGAGAATGAACCAAGGAAGAAAAAGATTAAGCAGAAAAAACAAGTACAGAAGATAAAGTCAAACAAAAGGGTAACCAAGGCAGAAGCTATCATGATTTTTGCTTCTATACTAGATCTTTGATGATTGAATGTACAAAACCATGAAAATTCGAAGAATCGTGTCATTTTTGGCTTATACACAGTATTTTCAGATATATCTACCCTTTTTGAAAAACTAGCTATTATTTTCGGATTTTGTATGAGGAGAAAAGATTTCTTTTTGGTTCTGTTCTCAAAAGAATGGCACTAAATGATGATAAAGTGAATGCAGCCTTAATGGTGATGATATTTTGCCAAGTGTCATCTAGTCAAGGTATCTTCCAGTTGGTTACTCCTTTTAGCTAGCTACTCCTACACTTTTGCAGACAAGGGTCCAGGTGTTTTTCAGTTGGTTAATTGCACAGTGGCCGAGTGCCCTATTGTTGTTCTCATATATTCTTAGCAGTGTATTCTTTTAAGAATATAATATATCGAGATGCACTTATGAGGACTCACAAACTGTGTGATGTGTGTATTGTTTTCCCTACTATTTTTACATAGCTTTTCTATCTTTCCAGATTTATTATAAAAGTTCTATCTCATGCTTTTATCAGTCTTGTCAACCTCCAAGACATATTGATCTGTTTTTGTAAGTCTTGTTCCAAGATTTCCTGATTCAGTATGAATTGAAGATTGTTCATAAGCATTCCTTGGGGAAGAATTAAATCATATTTCATGTTCTTATAACTCTTTTGATCTAACATGCATGTAAATATGTTTTTGTCAATCTTAGTTCATCAAGCATTCCTGATTCATGAGGTCATGTTAGTTGGAAGCATTCTTTGTAATGGGATTCTTAAAATGTAAAGTGAGACTCTTGTAAGTCTTTTAAATCATTCTTTCAATATACATTTCAGATCTAGAATTTGTGTCACCCTTTCCTCTTAGTGGTGGGCTTCTATTTTATATATCCAATGTTTATCTTCCATTCTTCTAACCATCAGGCTACAAAATCAACCTTGCTACCACATCATGCACCAGTGCCCTCATATGTGTGAGAGATTCTTATTTGCTTAAAACCTTTTTCAATGTGTGTAAGTTCCAACCATTTTCCAAAAAACCTAATTTGATTATAAGAAAAATCCCTTGAGCTTAAGATGTGTCTAGTCAGGCGCTTGTCACAATCCAAGTGTTGATTCCAGTGCTAACACCTTGAAAATACGTACATTTTTGTTGTGCCAGATGCCCCAAAAAATAAATAAAGGAAGAGTACACCACTCCTTGTATTATACGAGACATTTTGTAGGCAAGCAACAATAAAAAAAGAGTTCCAAGTTTCCTTCAGCTTAAGAATATACATCACACCCAACCATTTGGAAATTGCAAGTAGACATTGTAAAAAAAGATGCAACACATCTTCACATGATGAGGCACACATACCACACCTCCAAGGTCCACAAAAACTAAGTTTTCCTGAATTTTCACACGTCAAAATCTTATTCCACCTTAAAATCCAACCAAAACACTTGAGTTTTAATGGAAAGTTCCATTCCAAAATTTTCTTATAACCTCGGGGGTTTCACACCTATGGTGAGAAAAAATGATGTAGTCGTAATCCTCCTATACATAAATATGCTCATTTTTTGTAAAAGCATCCCATTGAAAAGTGTCCTTGTCATCTAAAGTTTAGCCTACCATATATAATTTTTGAATATAAGAATCCCATTGCGCTACCAATACAACATAAAAATACCAAGTTACGTAGAACTGCACCATGTAGGATACGAAGAGAGAAATCTTGTACTGAGAAGGATCAGATTTAAACAATATGTCCCCATGTTGTGAATATGTCGAATAAGATGAATCGACACAATGCGGTCCCTCTCAAAACCCCTAATGGGATCCAATCCTCTTTCCACATTATTTCCTTCCCCAACCTCCCATGTGAGATTTCTAATTAGCCAATTTTTGATTATCACCATACTAGACCAAATGCATGAGGGCATCTTTGTTACCCCGGCCCCAATCTCAATCCATGCACGCAAAGACAATTTTTTTTAAATATTTTGCATATATAATACTCTTCCAAATATTTAAACCATTGAGGGGACGCCATAGTCTCTTCATCGTTAAAACCCAAACGAAATATTATATATTTAAAATACCCCAACCTTCGTCCTCCTTATTCCTAGAGATGTTTTCCAAAAGAGAAATATGAAATTTTGGTGGGCCCCTACAACCAACCTAGATAAAATTTGGAATAAAAAAATTAATCATGTTGATAATAGCCTTTGGCATAAGGTAGAGGTGCATCCAGTAAACATAAATACTTTGTAGGAGTGATTGAATGATAGTCAGCCTACCCCCCAAAGTAAGCCATTTATGCGACCATAGAGACAGTCTTCTCTCGAAATTTTCCATTAACCAATTCCAAGCCTTAATCCCGTATTTATTCGACTTCAATATAAAGCCCAAAAACTTGAAGCCTCTGTCTAATGGCACAACATCGATCCTGAAGATGTTAGAAATATGCATAGTGGATGGATCATTTGGTGATGAAACAATTAAAGTGGATTTTATTTTATTTGTGAAAAGACTCTATGCCTCACCAAAAGAGGATATGACCTGATGTAGTTAGGTTCACTCCAATACAGAGATCACCCCCATAAGAATTACATTGTCCACAAATATAAGTTGTGTGATATAGATATTTCAAGTAATAAAAAAACCAACAAAGGAACCCAATGTTTGAGCCTCATAAATTCTTCTGCTTAAACCATCAATGGCTAGCAAAAATATAAGTGGGGATAGAGAACAACCCTGACGAAGGCCACAAGATGTTGAAAATTGTAACTAGGTTTGGTCTTCATAATGACTAGTAATTAAGAATTTATGTAATGGATAAGACATAGATAATAAAATGCATTTTTTAATGCTTTCCTCATGGGTTTCAGGAGCAAGGAATTTTATTATAGGTCAAAGACTTCTTCTTGATGTCTTTGGGTATTTTTCATATTGCCATAAAGTTAATTAGAGTCATGTAAATTAAGTGATGTTACACTTAGAAAATGTCTAGAAAGTCCTCTAAGACAAGCACGGTTATCCTCTTATTGATGTTGGCCTCAAAATAATATATATATATATATATATATATATATATATATATATATATATATATATATATATATATATATATATATATATATATATATATATATATATATATATATATATATATATATATATATCTATATATATATATATATATATATATATATATATATATATATATATATATATATATATGACACACCTATTCGTTGATCATGTTGGCTCATTTATAGAGCACCAACCATTATAAATATGTGGCTAGGGTCACCACAGAAAGGCAGAAAATTCAGACATCTTCTTTGAGATTTTCGGTGAGACATCTCTGAGTTTTTTGGAGGTATGGTACAACAAGATAATTTGGGTCTGAGATTTCATGTGCTACCTATAGAAGGGACATTGAGCAAGGGAAGGGATAATGAGGAAGTGAGGGGACATCAAAGGCATGCATTTGAGATTCTCAGGTAACTTGACAAAAATACATTTTCGGTCCCTCTTTGTATTATGGCCAGAATGGTGATAAGCTCAGATTGCAATGGTGCAGTAGTTCAATGGTGTACCAATATAATGCTATGATATTATCTCAGTCTTGGTGAAGGTCTCAATGCTAACAAGTAGAGAAATACAGTCCAGACAGAGGATACATGGAAACTACAATTCGTTGCTACATTGGAATCCATATTTCGGTGCAATGACATCATGATGATATATCAAAGATAAGGAGATCAAAAAGGAGAAACAAAAGACTAATGTCTTGGTCTTGGAGTGACTTATAGGTCAAGGGTCGTGGTCTTGATATTCATCAATTGGAATCTCTATAAGAAGAATTGGTGCGGGTTTTCATCTCAAAGAGTGAGAGGTTTTGGCCATGGATCATAGTCTACATGCTGTGTCTCTTGTATATTTTATGTTCATGCATTGGTTACTATTTGATGAAGAAGAACACTAATAACAAAGATGAAGAATATCCTAATCTAAAAATGTAAAAATAATTCAAAAAAATCACTAATAAAGAGAAATCATCTAATGCTCATGCCCTAAATTTCTCAATTTGGTGTCAGAGCTAAGGTGATAGTCAAGGAAGGGCATAAAATTTAAGAGACACTCAAGGGACACACTCAATCTGGACAGAATCTCAAGATCACAGTGCAGATTGAAGCATAGAACTTGGTCAAAGTTTTTGGTGACACCACAGTGACATCTCCTCGCTGTTTCAACACTATATCACAACAAATTTTTCTCAGTGTACCTTGGTTGTCTTGCAACATAGATTAAAGTAACATAATAGCTCAATGAATCAATGACATACTCAACAATATGATAATCCTTGTGCTCAAATATTAAAATGGTACAATAACTCTAATGCTATCACGTTGTCTCAATCATATGACAACTCGGTGCTATAAAAGGTCTAGGATTTGGTGTAGTAATAATGATGAATCTACATTGAAAAAGAAGAATTTCATATATACACTCATGCACCTCCAAGTAAGGAAGATATTATCATTATTACAACAAGGACCCTCTCCTTGAAGAAGGTCATCCAATGAAGCAGTAATCACCACTATCCAAAGGAATCTGGATCTAAAATGTTGTCATCATAAAAGGAGAAATATCCTTGTTTGGAAGAAGATCATCCAAAAGGGAGCATAAATACATCTTCTTCAATCACCATCAAACTGATCAAGGTGAATATCTCATCTTCATTGGTCAAGTAAGTATCTTTTATTCTATAACCAAATTTGGTAAAATGACTTTGTATTTGCAAGAAGGTCTATAAGTTGGTTGGGTCATTGAAGGTCCTTGCATGAAATAAGGAGGATAGTCATATTACTCATAGATAAGTGAAGTCATTAAAAAATATTGGAAACATAAAAGGAGTTGGAAGAAGAATTATGAACATTACAAGAAAATATGGTCCTTAAAGGACAATGTCAAATATAGGAGAAAAGAAAGTTCATGTCACCGGAAAGGATGGAAGGAGCTAATGAAAAGAATTCACTGGAAAGAGGGAGTAACAGATCATTGAGATTGGTCTCCCTCATGATAAGTATCTTTATGGCTCCTAGGATCCTGCATAAGAGATGTATACAATAAATAATAGGATGCGGTGTGAAGTCATAGAAACAAGAACCCAAATGATCATGAGGGTAACAAAATTCATGGGATAAGTAAGTTACCTCATTCAATAAATTAGGGCTTCTATGGAAGAAGACAAGTTGAGGGTGCTAGTTTTTGTAGAATTTTTCAGAACTCAACATTTGAAGAAAAAGAAGAAGTCATATAAATCGAGTCTCATCATGCATAAAAAGGGAAACATCTGCTGGATGGGGATCTTTACTATCCTCAAGATTCTCCGATGGAATATTCATTAGAAGATTCATCGATCCATAGAAGAAGCAAGTGTTTCAACAAAACTATAACTTATGAAATTCATGAACGATGGCATGATGACATAAGAGCAGAGCAAGGGATTGAAGATATTTCAATCTAAGAAACTGCAGAAAGGAGTCTAGATGACCTAAAGGTAAAATGAGGTATGTGTACTTGTATTTAATATTATTTTGACATGTCCAATGGTTGCAGGTAATATGGATCACTAGAAGCATTAAAGTAGGAGTACTTGACATAGGAGGATGTCTGAAACACATTTAAGAGTCATCTATGCTATGGGATAAAATGGCTTTTGGAAACCTCGTAACATTTATAAGAACGAAATTATCTAGATCATGGTTCATCATTAATTAATCAATATGGAAACAACTACTGACATTTTTCTAATGAATTCCTCTTTGGATTTAATGGTTAGAAAGAAAGCAAAAGGTTCCATCAAGAATACTGACTTACATAATTATGGGATTAGGATACAATGACATATTGATGAAGCATTTTAAGGGAATGAAACTTTTCATTCTAAGAAAAGTTATTGCATGATGACTCAAAAGAAAGGAAATGAGATATAGGTATATTTATGTTGACACTGAATGTAATGTAGACAGGTCATATGGTTACATGTAGTAGAAATATGACCAAAGGAAAGTAGAAAACATAAACTCTCTTGATGCACAGGTTTCCAACAGGCTCAATCCACACCCGATGATATGGAATATGAGGTGATTGCACATTATCGAGGAAATTCACATTGAAAGTTCCTGGGAATGAAATAAAATGTGTGGAGAAAGAAAAATGAAGTGATCGTAAGAAATGTAACCATAATAAAAAGCAATAAACATCCAAGGAAGCCAAGAAGACTTGACTAAAAAATCTCCTCGGAATATATGTAGACTCTGATATAAGTCTGGAAAAGATAAATACCCTTGACAATACATATCTTTAAGAGATGTGTCAATCTATAAACAAAGGATGTTGATGCCTACAAGAAGATGTCATGGTGAAAAATCATCACTAAGGAAACTTTTGATTTAAAATTTCATATTTATAACTAATTAATATCTGATGAGCTTATGCAAGGTTTCCAAAGGGAAGTATATGTCTTCCACAAATTTACAACCATATGGTAGGATGAAATATCCTTGGAATAAGTATGGTTTGAAAGAAAACAACATGGAATGAAGCTAGACCGGATAAGAAGATTGATGAATAACTTTCTGATAGAAATGACTCTTGGATGAAATTGATGGATGATTTGTGCCCTGTGAAGATATCTTAAAGATGAAGTATCCTCAACATCAAATAAATTCATGACATTGAAGGAAGGAGTTCTTCATGAGTAGTTGGGTGTTTTCATCATTGTTGTTGCAGGTCCTTGATTAAGAGGGAGCTCGATAATAAGTTTCTTACTTGGAAGAAACTTGGTAATTTATGAGCCAAGAGGGAGCTTAGGAGTATTCCTTGTATAGGAATTAGTACATTCCTTTATGGAATATGTCCTCCCTAGTTGAGAGGGAGAGATAGACACGTCATTTTGGTCTTCAGCTCCGAAGACAAAATGGAGGATTGGGTAATCATATAGCATCTAATACTCTTTTGAGATGTATTAGGGAATCCATGGAAAGAGTAGTCATGGAAGGACGAATATTATTTGAGTATTGGGAATCCAACACTAAGAATAGTCCTGGTGGACATATCCTGAGTGAACCCGAGGGGATATGATCCAAGAGAGACAATGATGAGGGATCTACTCATCATTGGTCTCGCCAGTATTGTAGCTCATGGTCTCGTGGAGAGATGGAGCTATTAGTAAAGGCCTTGCACTATGACAATGTTGCTTAATATGGTTCTATAACAGATTTATTACCAATCAAATTCTTCTTATGAGAATCTTCATATTGAGAGTGACCATGTACCATTATGAATACCTCCCTAGTTAAGAGGAAGTTTTGAAAATTTTAACTAGGTTCGGTCCTCATAATGATTAGTAATTATGAATTCATGTAATGAAGAAGACAAAGATAATAAACTGTATTTTGTAATGCTTTCCTCATGGGTTTCATGAGCAATGATATTTTATTATAGGTCAAAGAATTCTTCTTGATGTTTTTAGGTATTTTTCATCTTGTCATAAATATCATTAGAGTCATGTAAATTATGTGATGTTACACTTAGAAAATGTCTAGAAAGTCCTCCAAGACAAACACGGTTTTCCTCATATTGATGTTGGCCTCCAACATATATATAATGTTCACGTCGGCTCAAATTATGGGACACACCAATTCATTGATCATGTCGACTCATTTATAGAGCACCAACCACTATAAATATATGGCTAGGGTCACCACAAAAAGGCAAAAAATTTAGACATCTTCTCTGAGATTTTCGGTGAGACATCTCTGAGTTTTTTAGAGGTATGGTACAACAAGACAGTTTGGGTCTGAGATTTCGAATGGTACCTGTGGAAGGGACAACGAGCAAGGGAAGGGACCAGAAAGGCATGCATATGAGATTCTCGGGTAAATAGATAACAATTTTAGTCCCTCTTCATATTATGGCCAAAATGGTGACAAGATCGGGTTGCAGTGGCACAATAGTTCAATGGTGTGCCAATATAATGCTACGATACTATCTCAGTATTGCTGAATGTCTTGGTGATAACAAGCAGAGAAATATAGTCCAGACATAGGATACATGGAAACTACAATTCGTTGCTACAATGTAATCCAAAGTTCAGTGCAGTGACATCATGATGATATCTCAAAGATAAGGATATCAAAGAGGAGAAGTAGAAGACCAGTGTCTTGGTCTTGGAGTGATTTATAGGTCAAGGGTCGTAGTCTTGGTATTCATCAATTGGAATCTCTATAAGAAGAATTGGTGCATATTTTAGTCTCAAAGAGTGAGAGGTTTTGGCCCTGGATCATAGCCTACATGTTGTGTCTCTTGTCTATTTATGTTCATGCATTGGTTATTGTTTGATGAAGAAGAACACTAATAACAAAGATGAAGAAGATCCTAATCTAAAGATGTAAAAATAATTCACAAACAATCACTAATAACGAGAAAACATCTAATTCCCATGCCCTATATTTCTCAACACGGGACACATTTAAGAATTTGGATGGAGCACCATTAATAAGGACCTCTAATTAATTGAAGTAACGCAAGCCATGATGTAGTCAACATTCATTAGAGACAGTCCAATTTTATTTAAGACCAATCTTAAGAAATCTCAATCCACGTAATCATAAGCATTGATCAGATCCAGTTTCATTAACATCATGTTTTTTATTTACCTTGATGGAATGGATACATTCTTGTGCAATTTCCGTAGCATCTTGAATCATTTGATTCTCCGGGAACCCAAATTGTGCATCATAAATGTACCGAGATAATGCAGATTTTATGAGTAGAGAAATAATCTTGGAGATGAGCTTATATATTGTATTGTTGGAGAATGCAATATGACAACTTATTAATTCAATTTCTACTTGATCTTAGTTATTTCTTGTGAACTTTAATAATCTTCTTGTGTTTCTTTATTGGATTTTCTTCATCAACAATTATCAAGTTCAAAAGTAGTAAAGACTATGGAAACATAAATTAGGCTCCAAGCCAGTGGAAAACTCCTCTAAGGGGAAAAAAAAAAAATCTTCTCTTCTTATGTAAATTATTTCAAATGAGAAAACCAAGACCCAAACCGTAATACCAAAGCCTCCTCCAGCACGAAGTTAGCCCTTCAAGCAACCCTTCCAATTGGGTCAAAGTCCAGCTAAGTAAACAAGATTCAAACCCTTCCAAAATTGTACCAAACTCAAAATTTCGACCCCCAACTTCAATATTTCAGACCTGCAGTAGGTCTGAAACTTCTGCCCCCACAACAACTGAAATTCTTCGCATGTGTGAGAGAAAACTAGGGAAAACCTTGACAAAAGTTGAATTTTATTTCCTTCTAGCTTCAACTTATTTTTTCCTTGCCTTTCTTGACTTCGTTTTTTAATTTCGCACCCCAGATTGAACTTCTTGATTGCAGATCGAACTTATTTCCAAATGAGATCATGTAGCTTCTATTTATACTCATCTATAGAGGTCGAATATCCCTCTCAGGGTTGACTTGTCTCTGGAAGAGCCGACTTGTGCTAGGAGGCTTATTTTTGTTGTCTTGCCTCAAAATAAATTATTTTATATGGTACAACTTGCCCAAATTGGTCTTATATACATGCTAATGACTCTCTTGACTCATGAAAATAAATAGTATGACATGAATAACCCTAGAAGCATGAATACCATGCTTTACCTGGAAGACCAATAAAAAAGAAGCATGAAATCCATGCTCTAAAATAATATTTTTTCTTTCCTCATTTTCTTATTGCATAAGATATACATATTGACATGAGTACAATGACAATTTTGAAGACTGAAACTAGTTACATCTTCCAACGTATTTCAAATTGAAATGGGACACAAATCTGCAAACGATTTTGTCACTGAAACATTAGGGATCAATGCAATGAAAGTGGAATTGATAACCATATAAAAATTGTAAGAAGTTTAAGACTCCACCATATGAAGAAGGTCATGACCCATGATATCAAAGAAATGTAGAAATAATTCCACCGCCCAACCATACTAGAAAATGGATGAGTCATGAGTGTGGGAGGGATCATTATTGATCTTGGAGGAAACCAAGAAACAAAATTTTCATGGGGCCTTGGAGAATCATCAAATAACTAGGTTGGATCATGCACTCTTATTCAAGGACCATTCCTTGCATCTGAACTGGAAAGAGGGAGTTTAACGGTAATTGAGAAATCAAGTTAAATAATCAATCTAATGGTTTAAAAATGTTAAATTTCCACGAAACTCTACATCTACTTAGATGAATAACTGAAAATTGAAACCTAGTTTTACTTTCACCAAGATACATAGCCTATTAGCAATTCATAAGTAGCAGAATAAAAAACACAGAGATAAAAACACATGCACAAATTGACATAATTTTTCTTAGGAAACCCAACAGGAAACTCATGTTTGCTTGATGTGGCTATTTTATTTATTGTTCTTGAGAATTGGGATATATTACAAAGAAATTTGTCTCTTTTGAGAAAACTCTCTGCATCTCACATAAATCTAAACTAATACAATTGATCTTGGTCTTCCTTGATGACCACGTGATCTCGGTTTTTGCACACAATTGATCCTCTAACGCATCATTGAATTTCTCTGCAAACCTGCTCTCTTTTGCACACTGAAATCATCCTTAGTCCTTGTGCACTTGGGTTCCTTACCCCTTGCATTGATCTCCTATTTCCTAGCACACTCGAGCTCCTATTTTTTGGGACCCAACTCCTCTTTCCTATGCACAATCAAACTCCTCCTAGATCCCAGCACGCTTGTGCCTCATATTCTTTAGGATATAATTATTGCGTTCCACAATCAAGGTGCTCTCTCACAATCTCGTGAGCTTGCTTTGTCTCACAAACCTTGTGCACAAAACAATTCTCCAAAATTCTAGCGCACTTATGATATCCTATTTCTTAGGACACAAGTTCTGCACTTCTCCACAAACAAGGATCCTCTCACAAACTCGTGAGTTGTATTTTATTACAAACCTGTTTATTTTTCTACAACATATCTACCAAACAAGTAACCAAGATCATGAGAAAATGCCATGACAAAAACCAAACTCCTGAAATTTCGGCCCTCTTGAAAATTTCGTTGGATCAGAGATGCACGAGACAAATTTAATTGTGTAAATTAAGAGCGATGATATCCTTTATATAGCCTTCAAGTGGGGGTCGAATGGGTGCCTCTTAAGGGCCCAACCAACCTAAAAAAAAATGAGTCCAACTTTGAATATTTTGGAGGCAAAAATAGAATTTCAAATTTTCTAATTGTCTTCATGATGAAAATACTGACCATGGCTACCATAATTTCCAACACTTCCAGGTATTTTTCATTCTCTTTCTCTCAACATCAATATTCCCAACTAGTCATAGGTTTCACAACATACAACCTAAGGATGAGACCATGAAACACAATTCTCTCTCTCTGACAGTATCAATCTCCCCGACCAATCCATATGTCTCACAACACACATCCTAAGAGAGAGATCATCAGTCTCATCCTAAGGAAAGATACACAAAATCAAACTCATCTAAATTCATCTCCTCGAACATAAGGTCTCATAGCACATAGCCTAAGGGAGAAATTACCAAATCAATGCATCTCCGAGACCATAATGTCTCACAACACACAACTTAAGGGAGGGATCATCAAGTCAATGCATCTCCCAAACCACAATGTCTCACAACACATAACCTATAGGAGTAATCATCAAATCAATACATCTCCTGGACCATAAGGTGTCACAACACACATCCCATGGGAGTGACAACCTCCCCGACAAATCCATTGGTCTCACAGATGCAGCCTAAGGGAGATTTAAACTGCTATGTAATCAATGGTCCCTCTCTAAAGGGATTCTAAATCATTCTAGTTTCTCCGCATAAACATCAACAACCAACTCAAAATTTGAAATGTAGCCATGGTGGATCTCAAAAATTTATCAAAAATTTCAACGAATAATTATATTCAGCTTCAGTTGGGGCTTCTCTCATAAGAAAACATCAACAACTATCGGCAGACAATAATATACTTTAGTAGTGGCTTCTCACAGAAGTTATCATCTACAACCATAGTAGTGTCCATCAAACAATAAGTGGCTTCTCACATAAGTGAATATCAATATCAATACTCAAATCTAGTAGATAATAAGTGGTTTCTCACAAACATAGTTGAATTTAACAGACAATAAATGGCTTCTCACAAAAGCAAACATTAGCAACCATAGTAAAATCCAGCAAACTATAATCAAAGCCAATGGATAATAAATGGCTTCTCACATAAGCAGGCATCAGCAACCATAGTATAATCTAGTAGACCATAATAAAATCCAGCAGATAAGAAATGGCTTCTCATAGAAGCAATCATCAACAGATAGATCAACAAACCAATTAGAGAATCAACCAAGTCAACATCAGAGTCTTTAAATCATTCATTAGGGAGATGTTGATGGACTCACAATTCATAGTGCCAAAGATAGCACTAGGATCATGCCTTTACAAAAGCAAATCCCTCTTACACAAAATTTATCTACATAGTAGAAGAATCACCGTGTCATATTTAACATATCTAGATCAGTGTTGGTATTCAAACTTCTAGCCACCTTCATGGAAACTTGCTTCAATAATGTTGATATTGTATGCTCCATTTAAGTAAAAATCCTATCACGAATCTTCTTGTCAAATTATTCTTCCATCTTTTCCAATGATTTCCACACCTTGGTAGTCTCCATTATATACCTGAAATCCTCATTGGGAGGCTATGGAAGAATGGGAACAACTATGCAAGCCAAGAGACTCATTATGAAACAATAAATAGAAATAATCAAGATAATACTAATATTTTGAGAGTGTATAATCTACCTTTTGATTTTAGTATTCTCAGATATAGTCAACCTCATCCACATCATTAAGGAGTTAACATTTTTCATACCATCATCAAGGAGTCTCCAACATCAATGAGTTCACATCATCATCATCAAGAAGTTTCCATCATCAATGAGTCCACATCATTAGCATCATCAAGGAGTCCACGTCATTAACAATGAGTCCACATCATCAACAATGAGTCCACATTATTATCAACAATTCCACATCATTATCATCATCAACAAGTCCACGTCATCAAATTTCTTACATCATTATCATCATCAACAAGTTCACATCATCAACAACGAGTCCAAATCATTATCAAGGAGTCCATATCATCATTAATGAGTCCACATCATCAAAAAAAAGTTCACATCATTAGTAATGATTTAAAAAAAAACAAAAAAAAACAAAAACACAAGATACTTAGATTTTCATCTCCCTCTTAATCTCTAGCCTTTATGCGTTCAACCTGCAAATAAACCTCATCATTAATGCATAAAATATTTTAAGAACTAGGGTTTCTTCATAAGGCACAAAAAATTTAATCCACAAGTCCTGGACATTCATTTCCAACGCCTTTTGTATTTATATGGTTTTAAATCCAAACCCTAATGAGTAGGGTTTTTAAACCCCAACACTTATCTTCATAAAGAGTTCACATCTGCATCATCGAGGATTTCATCATCAAGGAGTATACATCAACATCACTATCACCAATGAGGATCATCACCGTTTCCATATCATAACTAAGGATTTGACCTTGTCCAATTCATCGTCAAGGAGTTCATATCATCATCTAGAGGTTGACCTTGTCTTCATCATCAAAAGTCTTACCTTATCCATAAACCTCGTCCATATCATCAAGAGTTTAGCTTGTCCAAAATTGAATTTGACCATATCATAAGGAGTACTTGTCATCAAATAATCAGATAGTGTTTCTTCTTTCAAACGAACATAATCAATCCTTAGATTTTCTTCTCCCAGACCTACCTAGGGTTTACAAAAACAATCCAATGTGAGTAAATAATAAAATAAATACAAGATACTTATGACATCTCCCTCTTGATCTTGAATTCAACCCTTCATTTGTGGAATAAGCTATAAAACCCAGGGAGAAATTTGGGATGAAGTACATATCCTTATAGACATGCTTCGTTCTAACTTCCATTTTGAGCTTTACATCAAGACTATAATGAAAGAAATTTGTGGATCTTGTTATTCATTTAAATGATGACTTCTTACATTGTACATTGACCTTCTTAAATGTATAGAACAATGCTCACATCAAGTTTATTCCATCATGACTCAAATTTCATATGATTATGGAGAGAGAGTTGGGCCTTACAATAGATCTTTCACATCCTTTAATATTTTTCATAATCATAGAGATAATAGGTTACAAATATTTGAACGGAAAACTTACTGACCTTATATGGCATAAGAAGGACATGATTTATGGACATCTAGATTTATTCTAATGACGATTCCTTTTCATACTAATTGACTTCTTCCAGTGTGAATTTGAACATAATTCAACTTTTCTTGGGCTTGGATGAAATTAGATAACTTAGATTACACAAATCAGATGTCTCATATTACTATTTCACAAAGATGAGCTAGGATCATGGTCGTAAGGATGATTTCAGACATCATCATGTATTTATTCAAAAAGGATATCGAACAGGTCGAAAGGATTCAGACTAAATTTATGTTAAGTACTGACACATGACCAGGATAAAATTCACAATTTAATATAGCTCAGACTTTAATAAGCTAGGTGCATCTGAATGCTTGTATGATAGATACAAGTAGCATGCAAAAGAGAGTTAATAATATGGATTTTTAAGAATCTTGCTTATCACTGCAATATGTGCCTCAGACTCTTCAATAGTTGCTTTAGATACTACAAAGAAGAGGGTAGTCAAAGGTACCACAAAGAATACGTGTTATAGGGATTGCATACAGGTGTTACAAATATTAAATAAAGAAGCCACAGAGGTTCACATTCTACGAGAGCCACAAAAATTTGCACAAAGATGAGATGCATAAGTGATGTCACAAATTTTCTTATATAAAATGGAGATAAAGAGCCCATAAATGCATACCACTGGAAAATTATGTTAATATACATACCTTTCATTCCTTTTCTACATAGATTCATAGTCTCAAGTCTGCACTTGATCCGGATTTATACAGGAACACAATAAAATACAGAAATAGACATAAACACAGAGATGCATCGGAAATAATAATTCATTTCATTAATATCAAAGAACTGAAATTTGCTTACAGACAGAATGGAAATAAACTAGCTAGGGTGCTAGTAGCGTATCTTTGAGAAGAGATGTGACAGCTACAGACCTCTGAAATATCTTACAATGAGGCTTGAGGGCCTATTTATTATTGAGAAACAATGGAGAACTCTAAACATCCCAAAAACCTAACCCTAGGAGATGAAATGCCAAAACTGTGGGCCCCATTTGGGTAGATTGGTGTTTCAACTTCCTAGGGACGTAACTTTGGCATACGATCTCCATTTGACGCGTTCAATAGCTCGTTAGAAATCTCTTCGAGGAGTAAAAATTTTTGTGTGAGCAACATCGATCCATGGACCCATGTTGCTCTCGGTTTTCCCAAAAAACGTCGTTTAGGGCCTGAAAACGGCTCTGGAAGTTCAGGACCTGAAAAATTGCTAAAAATAGTAAGTTGTGCTGCAACTTAAAAACTGAAAGAATGGGTGGTGGGGGTTCAAATGGAATAGGTGGGTGGCCACCAATATCCACCAAGATCATTAAGGCCCCAGAACAGCTTTGGGAGTGTAGGACCCGAAATCTTGCTAAAAATAGTAAGTTGTGTTGAATGTGAAAAGATGCAAGAATTGATGGTGTGGGTCCAAATGGAATAGGTGGGTGGCCACTGATATCCACTTGGATCAACACTCTCAATGAGCCTTGGAGGAGATCGCATATCGCGTACCACAGAGAATCAATGCATATCTCAAAATTGCTCTTCAATCCCTTTCGAACTTATAAACAAACCTAAAGGGAGTTTTTACCTTCTTTCAAAAGTTAGAAATTTCGATCCTTTTAAGAAGGTTCATAACTTTGGAGGCTCGAACTATTTACATTCCTCAAGATTTTGGATTCTCATAGTGCTTCTCCATAAACCTTTGTCACAGATCATTTGATTTGGCTTACAGTACAGGGATTCCATAGATACTTATAATTAAACCTCCTAAGGGATCTCAGCCAAGTCATAGAAGGATAACCATAGATCCTTCAAATTCCTTCAATTTCTCATTGAACCTATGCTTTGATACCATGTTGAGTTTTCTAGGGTGCAACTAGAAACGGTTTTTCTTCAACATATAACTACTTCCAATGATAAAAAAAACATTAGTTTCACATAACATTGAATTTAATATCATTTAAGAAAGTATGCAGAAGAAAAATGTCAACAATTAAACATAAAAGAGCAATAGAGTAACTGTGAAACAATGAGACAAGAGACACATAAATTAGGCCTGATGCCAAGGCAAACCCACAAGGGGAAAACCCATAAATGCTTCGTTATGAGAGAGAGAGAGGGAGAGAGAAAGAGAGTTACAGATTCATCAATACAAAAAAAATAATGATGACAATATAATATCCAAACCAGTAATCGAGATCATGATCAAATTCCATGACAAAAACTATACTCCTAAAATTTTGGCCCTCCCTAAAATTTCAACCTCCTCTTGAAATTTCAACCCTCCCTACAATTTCACTATATCTGAGATGCACAAGACAAATTCGATTGCGTAAATGACAAGGGATTATCTCCTTTATATAACCTTCAGGTGGGGGTCAAATGGTTGCCTCTTAGGGGCCCAACCGACCTAAACAAAAATGAGGTTGACTTTGAATATTTTGGAGGCAACAATAAAATTTCTAATCTTCTAATTTTTTTCATGATGGAAATTCCGACCATGGCTACCATAATTTAAAACAAAACCTTGTGCTCCAAAATTTTTAATTTACATGTGTCTTCATGCTCTCTTTTATAAATTCAATCCATGCTAAATTAGGCTAGTTCAAATTTAGAACTCAAGTTGTGATATCAAGTTAACTGAGAGAATTACTCACTCTCCTTCCAAACATCATTGGAGTTGTTAACTTGTGCTCTCTCTAATCAACACTAGATGTCTAAATCACTCTTCCTTCAATCAAAACTGAAGACTAACTCACTCTAAGTTAACTACTAACTGCCACCTCGTTCTGTAGTCAAACTAATGAAGACTCCACTTAATTGAAGCTTCAACACTACACATGAACTCGGGATGATTATTCCCATAAGCAGGAAATTAACTCACAAAAACAGAAGTCGATCTTATGAGCTCACACTCAAACTGGAAAAGGATGGTTTGAAGTATTCATTAGCTAAGGCACAAGCCATAAGACCTTTAGTCGCCATGTTTTCAAACAAAATCCCTCCCTTCAGATAACAACACTGTCTACATTATAGTTAGTCATCTCCAAATAATCTCTCTCTTTTAGGTTCCATAAGATCAAAATTTTCAAGTAGATAATACATCCAATCACACCTCACAACTTTGACAGGGGTTGCTAAGGAAAAGAGTGATGTTATATTATCACTCCAGTCCTCAGTCTATCCCATTATCAAATCATGACTCATACCCTCATATTAATTAACCATGTGGCACATAATCAAGATGGATGGATTGCATTTGAGATGAAGGGATTCAACAAGACTTTGATATCACTCTTGAGGATGCACACTCTCACTCTCACATGCTCATTGAATGTTGTGCATGGATTTGTTTTGACAACTGTGGGATAACGAAATTATTCATGGATGTATGCTCTATAAGTGGAAGTAATGCCACCAATATGGTAAGAAGCTACCCCCATATATGGATAATTATCTGGAACTTAAGCTAAAGGGATTTTAGCTTGGGTTTCCATGCTTTGGTTATTAGATATCAACTCTTATGTGTTGAATTCTCTTGTTGGATTACAAGATTTTGTTACATCTATGAGATTGAAAGTCCATGTTATTCCTATTTCATCAATGGTGTGCACGATTTTCCTATTTGTAAGTGGGATTTAATTTTTGGGGGTTGTTATGCCATTATTTTACTTTGGTTCCTTTAGTTTATGTTTTCTTGTAGTTTATTGGGCAAGAAAAAAGTTGTTTATGTTTGCCAAGTACAACTTATTTTTTGAGAAATTTTGATGAGCATTCATTTACTAGTTTCATGGATTATATGGAGGAGGCCCAAGACATCTTGGGAACCCTTCATAGGGAAAAAGAGTCCATCCAATGGAACAAGACCTCCATCTTCTCATTCACCACAGAGCTTCCCAATAATGAACATCAATGTTCAAATCATAATTACATAACTACGATAACTTTGGCACAATATACACTACAAATCAACTCTCTAGAAGTAGAGTATAACGTGGTCCATAAATTGAGAAAAAAAAACAATAAAAAACCATAAAATTTGGGATGCCCACCAATTCTATACATATAAATGTTAAGAGAATGTCAATCACCATAAAATGCTCGATCACATGGATATTGGCAACTAGGAATCAAATCCAACCAATATGGGGCTATAAGAGGCACAACATTGTCATTTATTTTGTTATGTATTGCAAAGTAGTTTGTGTCTTATGGGTTTTTTAAGAAAATATACCAATGAGAACATCTAGGATGAAATTCTTGAAGACTCAAGAACTTTATGTGTGTGGAGAATTATGAGCTAGTATTTTTTTCTAAAATTTAAGGCAAGCAAATTTCATAGCGTTGTTGTTTAGCCTTGAATACAACCTTGTATAATATAAAATTTATACATTTTTTTGTGTGTTTATATATATATATATATATATATATATATATATATATATATATATATATATATATGGTAATCTCAAGTGGTTGGGTGGAATGGTTGTTGTCTTCCCCATCGAGGTTCACATTCTCACTAATAACATTATGAGCTATAATGCCTTGATAAGTATTATTGTAATGGCTTTGTGCTTATGAATATTGTTGTGTTGACTTTGAGTATTGTAAAATTTTAAGTGAGTATACATTTAATTTGGCCTTCTACCAACAACCTCACCTAACCCTCAACCCGAGAGGGAGGCTAATTTCTTTCTTCACACACAAATGCACAAAAAAAAGAGAAATCCTTTTATAAAATCATTTTTCTGCAATTTTTGTATATATATTCTAGAAGATGGATTACAAAAAAAAAACTTAAGAAAAATTAGCCAACATGTGCATTGATTGGAGCCAAAACTACCTTCAAGTCATTAAATTTATGTGCACTTTTAACGTGAAAAGAGGATGAAGACATTGTTTTTGCACATGAAAAATATATATTAATATCATAGTAACTTACACCCTCCATGATGATGGGAGTCACTCTATGATTTTTTGAAGGGTTCTATGGTTTGTAGATTGAGGTGAAGGTAGCAGGCTTCTTGTTGACAGGTGGTTATGGGAGCTAAGATGGCATGATAAAGTGGCAAGATGGAAGACATGATGGGTTATTCAAGTGACCTCATTGATATGGGTCTTATCTTTACAAAGTGGCCACCTCAAACAAATGATGTGGCATTTTGGAATACAAATGGCATGGTGAGGGGAGACCCAATATTGCAACAAATTTGGGATGTGGTGCGGTCGGAGGTTGACAATGAGGCTCATGTATGGTTTTCGCAAGGGAGGACCCCAATAGTTTTGTAGTAGGTGATTTCTTAGAATTTCCCAAGGAGACAATATGGTCCATGAGGGTTTCCAAAATCAAGGCTCCATTCTTGCAACTCAATATTTGGATCTCCCCGCAAACAAACTTTTGAATATGTTTTCACTCACATCAGAGTAAAATTTAGAAGGCCCTTCCTTTTTCTGGTTGAAGATGAAGGTAGGGGAGAAGAAATAAGGGTTTTAAGCGAGGTGTTGAAGCCTCCATCAACGACAGGGTTATGTTCTTCTGACGAATCAGGAAATGTTGATGAGGGTGTGAGCCCCAACCAACCAAAAGAAATAGAGTAATTAAATTGGTTGGTTGAAAATGGTGCTACAGGCGGCTCAGAAAAAACCCTAGGTGAGTGAGATGTATCAAGGGACCTACCCATTTTAAGCAGAAAAATAAATACAGGAAAGGATTCTAAAGTAAAAGAGGCAGACAAAAATCTAGTTCTAGGGGAGGACATGTTGATAGATGAAGTAATGGACATGACTGAGAAGGTAGGGGTTGGTACGACCATAGGTAGACCCATCTATTCCAAATACTTGAGAAAGTGGGGCGAAAAAGAATGGGGAGGAGTCATGAAAGGTGCCCCAAAGGTGAGCATACTCTCTCATTGTTGGTTTATGTTTGATTTTAGTAGGCTGAAGTGGTGAATTAGATGCTTGGTAAAAACTAGATTATAAACTCCACTCTAGTAGTTTTGAAGTGATGGAACCCTTCATTTTATGCTAGTCAAGAAAAGGTTGACATGATCCCAACATGGGTGAGGATGCCAGTTCTTCTTCCTTAGTTGTGGACATTGTATGTCTTCAAAAGGATTGGTAATAAATTGGGCACGTTCCTAGAGGAAAATATGTCCTTTCTGGTTGATGGGAGAAAGACGATGGTGCGCGTTTTAGTGAACATGAATCCAAGAGAGGGTTTTTTTGGAAGAATTGGATATTGGCTACAAAGGTTATTCGGGTTTCCCTTTTTTATTTTTTCATTACCAAAATAATGGGCACATCTTGAGGGACTACCCAATTCCTTATTCAGGTAAATTTAGATGTTGTGGGATGTGAAAAGGGGAAAATAATGGAGCATAATTCTTTGAAATGGTATGCCAGACTAGGGAAACTTCATTAGATTAAAATCAAATTCCTTGTGAGACACCTATGATGAGGATTGATAATGGTGGTGTGGAAAAAGGAATTTAGGTTGATGCGGGGACCCAAAGGGATCAAGACAGCACTTCGCCCTTTCCAAGAACCTCTTTTCCAGGTAATTTCTCTCCGTCACATTTGGTTAATATTCTGATACATTCTTTAGGATCTCTAGATATGGGTTCTAGGCTTCAGGAACATTTTATAAAAGTTCATATGGATATTTCTCCCTCTCCCTTTCTAGCAATGGTCTCTTTCCCTTTACCATTGTCTTCAACTTGTTTCTCCTCCCCTAAGCCTGCATATTCTCTGGATAAATTGGAACCTTTGGTTCCTTCTTCATCCTATAATCTTTGTCCCATAAATGGAAAGGGTGACACTTTGCGGTGTGGTTGCAGTTTGGGTAAATCGTCCCACTCTGCCAGATTCCTAAGGCTGAAGAAGGAATCCCAATAGAGGTAACCACAAACCAACCTTTTAACTTGGTATCTAGCCCTACAAATTCGAAGAGGGCTCTCTCCACAAAAATAAGAGCCAAGAGGACTGGATGAAAAGGTTTTAGGCTAGCTATTAAATGCAGAATGGTTTGTTTTGTTTTGATTGGGTTGGGTTCACTGGATGAGGATTAGGTCAGGGAAAATGAGATAGAATTGTAGTCCATTCAATGGGGCAAGGTAGGTAGAAGGCTCAACACTTAAAGGTGATTTGGTGAGATGGTTTTAGAATGATGAGGACCTGGGAAGATCATAGGAGATGTATTCTTCCTAAACTAAATAAAATGGACAAATTATCACAAATTTCCCAAAACATAGCATGAAAAACATGTATTCTACCTATCAACTTGAAATTTATCATATAATAGACATGAAATGTTTATGAGATTACAAAAAATTCATACAAATGATCACAGAGAAAAAAAAATATGCCAAACATTCATACCACATGAATCCCAAGAAAATAGCTGCAATTCTTCATTAATTTCCAGGCCAAACTGGTTCTTGATCAATACACTAGCATCCAAACTTATTCCAACCTTTGAAAATGAGTCAAAAATTACATGATATAGGCCTCAAGCAACCTCTCCCAACCTCAAGGGTCGAATCCATAATTTGAGGAGCCGATACACAATAATCTAAACTGATACCTAGAGTGTAGGGAGGTCCAAGTGACTCCTCCCTAATTACAATGAAACTGATTCATTGACTTCATGATGACATTTAACCAATGTATTTACCCCTAGATAAATTATCCACATCATAATTACATTTACCATCCTCAATTACATAGGTGAAATAATCATTTCAAAGAAAAAATTCAAATTTGCAGTGAAAATTCAAAAATATCAGCACACTACCAAACACACCCTCTCTTTGGTAAATGCACCCTCCCTTTGGTAAACATGCCCTCCCTTTGGAAAACGCGCCCTCCATCTCGCAGGCCACTTTTGGAGGCCTTCCCGGTGTCAAAATTGGGCCCAACATAGCTTGTTGGAATGAATATCCTATATTATTTCCAAATATGCATTTATTTTTTAGAATGGACTTGATTTGACTTGTAAAACAATATTCTCCTAAGACTGGTCAAAAAGTGCAGAATGAGGGTGCAAAAATGAAGTGTGCTCTTCCAAGCAACTTTTGGAGGCCTTCCTCAACTCCAAATTGAGCTCATGATAGCTCATTGGAAAAATATATCTGTCTATTTATGATTTGACTCATCAAGAAAGTCATTTGAAGAATCCATCTAGGAGAAATATTTATTTTCCCAAGGTCACTCCAGAATTGCAACAAACCTCTTGTAGCAATTGTATTTTTTACATTTCTCCAAAACCATGACACTTGTGTAAAAAAAAAAAGGATTTTTTATTTCTTGGTTTATGATGGAAAAAAAACTCTCTCACTTTTTTCAAATGTATTTTTTTTTGGTCAAAAACACAGTTTGAAGAAAAACTGGCTCTATGTGTGGCATATGATTTGTCCCTTGGAATGAATTCTTGAAAAATGATGGAGACATGATGTTTATGAGTTGTAATAGCCTCATAATTGATGAAATGACCTCCCTAATGCCTCCTCTGGTCACATTTCTCTAAGTCCATAGCAAATCCTAGCTCAGTGGGAGAGGAAATTAGGGTTTGGTGTAGGCAAAACAGGGGATTTAGGACTACCTTGTAGAGGGAGGAAAATGAAGGGGTTAGGGGCTATCTAAATTCTTGGGGAAGTTTTGGGGGATATGGATAGATGTTAGAGAGTAAGGGAAAGTGGAATTTTAAGGATTGAGTGAGGGGAAGGGGTCCAAAAGGGAAAGAAACGAGGAGGCCTAGTCTAGAAAAGTGTCAAATTGTAGCAATAAGCTAGGGCTTGTGGAAAAATTATGATTTTGAGGGATATGAGTGATGGGAAGTGTTTAAGAAGGTATATTAAGGGTAGGGGAAGGTTTACGAGCATCAGGATATAGGTCTTGTTAATTATTTAACCATGGAGGTCATGAAACCAAGAAAAATGTCGTCAAAACCCTAGGAGAGGGAAATGAGATTTCCAAGCACAACTGAGAGACAAATATGGTAAACAAAAAACCACTTACTTGGAAATTATAGTTTGGAACCTGAAATTGTTGAAGACCTTTGAATATTAGTACTCCTTAAAAATATGAATTTGATGGTGAAATGACCAATTTTCATGATTTTGACCCTATGACCTAATGATGGCACACCATGGAAGAATGAGCTAAATGATGACCATGATGACTATGGGACTCTTTCAACCATGAATGACCTGACCATGATGATTTCCATTTACCATGGAGGTGAAATGAGTAGTAATGATCTGAATACCCTAATCAGTGACCAAATTTTTGCATGACCTAGTGGAATGATAAAAAAATTGTGAGTGGGACTCCTTAAATGATATGAAAAGAGGATTTTGATCACTGATGGCAGGATGCAAATACTGACACTAACATTGGACTTATTGGGGATGATAGCTCTGAAAGAGGTGTCAAGAACCACAGAAATCTGGATTTTGCATATCAGTGCCTTATCCATTTGGGCTAATACGGTAAAAAACTCAAACTAATAAACATGACTGAAAAATTATAACTCAGAAGAAATAGACTAACTCAAGACAAACTCAAATAATTGAAACTTGACTCAATACTGACTAAAATAAAAAACTTACTAAAATTATTGATGGCAGCATATCACCGGGACTTGAGGGCTTCAAATCCTGATGAAAACCATCTGTTTGTTGAAAGCATATGTACAATTAGGCGATATCAAAATTCCAGTGTAACCAATCAAGAAAATGCCTCCTTGATTGATTATCCCAATTAGATTCTCTGGAAAACAATACATATTTACAATTTGGCAGCCAAAAACATAGCTGACAATGATCTCCATCATCACTTAATACTGCAATAATTACCTTCACTGTTGACTGTAATAAAATTTCCACTGGATCTTGAAAAACATGAAAATTTACCTCTTGCTGATCTAGAAGAAACAAGGTACCTTTTTCTCTTGATGTTGATCTCTCTTCATAATGTAACTCAGTAAGAGTGTATTCCTGGTCGTCAAAAACTTCTGAACAAGTAGGTGAGAAAAATTATTCTTGAAATAAAAATTCTAAACATGAAACATGAGAAGGAAAATCTGAATGACAATCCTCAATTCCCTGGTCCTCTGCAATTTGAATACATTGTTGATCATCTTCATATGACATGGAAACTAGATTGTCATGTTTCTTATCACACCCATCAGTCATAAGAGGGAAAACTTCATATTTTTCGTGAAACTCAAAACTGACATTTCTATCATTTACTGCAGAGTCATCCAAAGAATAATTTTCACTTAATTGAACAAATATCTCATCTTGTTTTTCATAAAGGGACTGGATTACCTCTTTTTGAAGGATTTTTTCTGATGGGATGAGAACACGGGTCAATAAATTTGTTTTCTTCATTCAAGGTGATCTCAAAAATAGAGCTCTCCTTTATGGGATCTAGAAAAATATACTCTTCATCATCACAATCTAAATCTAGATCTGGAATAGCCATCTTAACTTTATCACAATCTTAATTTGGAACTTGATTTTCTTGCATACCATCTTCTGCTACAAGCAGATCTGAAATAAGACCTTGTCTTCCATCATTTTCAACTGTACAAAGATCTTTAGCTTGCTACAAAATTTCCTGAGCATCTTGATAAGTATCCTCTAAGTTTTCTTTATGTTGCTAAAATGGATTTTCATATAGGGCTTCCATGATCTCATCATCCATGAATTCATCATCTCCATACAATTTCTCAAGATTTTCAATAAAACTATCAACATGTTTAGAGTAATTATGAACTAATATTAAGGATGGACAAGATTCTTTATACCTTTCAACGAACATGGTATGAAAATCCTTTAAACAATAAATACAAGCAGGTGGCAAAATTTCATACTAAGATCAGGCTTCACCTTCTAGAGTGGCCATGAATATCTTCATCAAGCAGTGTTTAGGTAAATCAATCTTTAATCTATGCACATGCATGTGAAATATCACCAGATGAAGAGAAGCATCATTACCTTTCACATTTTTGAACTTTAGAAGATATGTCAGCCAATTAACCCGAGGCATGTTGTTCGGAAAACCTGGTATGTGATCTCGGCTCATGGGAGCATACCTTCGACCAATTGAATCCATTTTGACAACAATGAAGTCACCAAGAAATTATTTAGACTATTGGTTGTTGAACAACGGAGTTGCCATGAGAATTTTGAACCTTGGGATTCTTCGACACTAGAGTCGCCAGGTGAATGATGCACAACCTTCTTGTGCCTGATCATTGTTCGCCATCAACAATCAGATATAATCTTTGTCGTTCTTTCCCAGGGAAGATTTGTGTTTTCATCTCCCCGAAAATGACACTAGTATGTTATCACTCTGCTAGATTCCTAAGGCTGAAGAAGGAATCCAAATAGAGGTAACCACAGACCAACCATTTAACTTGGTATCTAGCCCTACCAAGTTAGAGAGGGCTCTCTTCACAAAAATCATAGCCAAGAGGGGTGGATGAAAATATTTTAGGCTAGCTATGAAATGCAGAAGGGTTTTTTTGTTTTGATTGGGTTGGGTTCACTGGATGAGGATTAGGTCAAGGGGACTAGGTCAGGGCAAATGAGATGGAATTGCAGTCCATTTGATGGGGCAATATAGGTAGAAGGATCAACACTTAAAGGTGATTTGGTGATATGGTTTTAGAATGATGAGGAGCTAGGAAGAGTATAGGAGATGTATTCTTCCTAAACTGAAGAAAATGGACAAATTATGACAAATTTCCCAAAAAAGAGCATGAAAAACATGTATTTTGCCTATCAACTTGAAATTTATCATATAATAGACATGAAATGTTTATGAGCATACAAAAAATTCATACAAATGATCATAGAGAAAAAAAAAACTATGCCAAAAATTCATACCACATGAATTCCAAGGAAATAGTTGCAATTATTCATTAATTTACAGTCCGAACTGGTCCTTGATCAATACACTAGCATCCAAACTGATTCCAACCTTTGAAAATGAGTCAAAAATTACATGATATAGGCCTCGAGCAACCTCGAGCAACCTCAGGGGTTGAATTCCTAAGTTGAGGAGTTGATCCACAATAATCTGAACTGATACCTAAAGTGCAGGGAGGTCCAAGTGACTCCTCCCTAATTACAATGAAACTGATTCATTTGACTTCATGATGACATTTAACCAATGTATTTACCCCTATATAACTTATCCACATCATAATTACATTTACCATCCTCAATTACATAGGTGAAATCATCATTTCAAAGACAAAAGTCAAATTTGCAGTGAAAATTCAAAAATATCGGCACACTGTCAAATGCGCCCTCTCTTTGGTAAACACGTCCTCCCTTTGGTAAACACGTCCTCCCTTTGGAAAACACGCCCTCCATCCTGAAATAAACTTTTGGAGGCCTTAATCGTGTCAAAATTGGGCCTAGGATAGCTCGTTGGAAATATTATCCTGTCTACTTTCAAAATATGCCTTTAGTTTTCAGAATGGACTTGAATTGTCTTGTCAAAAATTGATTCTCCCAATACTGGTCAAAAAGTGCAGAATGATGGTGCAAAAATGAAGTGTGATCTTGCAGGCAACTTTTGGTGGCCTTCCTCAGCTCCAAATTGAGCTCATGAAATCTCATTGGAAATCTCTCTCTGTCTAGTTATCATTTGACTCATCAAGAAAGTGATTTGGACAATACATCTAGGAGAAAAATTGATTTTCCCAAGGTCACTCTAGAAGAGTAGCAAACCTCTAGTAGAAACTGTATTTTTGACACTTCTCCAAAACCATGACACCAGTGTAAAAACGGAAGGATATTTTATTTATTGGTCTATGATGGATAAAAACCTCTCTCACTTTTGTCATATTCATCTTTTTTTGGTCAGAAACACTGTTTGAAGAAAAATTGGCCCTATGTGTGGCATATGATTTGTCCCTTGGAATGACTTCTTGGAAAATGATGGAGACATGATTTTTATGAGTTGGAATGACCTCATAATTTCTGAAATGACCTCCCTAATGCCTTCTCTGCTCATATGTCTCTAATTCCATAGAAAACCCTAGCTCAGTGGGAGTGGAAATTAGGGTTTGGTGTAGGCAAAACAGGGGATTTAGGACTACCTTGTAGAGGGGGTAAAATGAAGGGGTAGGGCCTGTCTAAATTCTTGGGGTAATTTTTGGGGATAGGGATAGATGTTAGATAGTAGGGGAAAGTGGAGTTTTAAGGATTGAGTGAGGGGAAGGGGTCCAAAAGGGAAAAACGTAGGCCTAGTCTAGAAAAGTGTCAAATTGTAGCAATAGGCTAGGGCTTGTGGAAAAATGATGATTTTGAGGGATAGGAGTGATGGGAAGTGTTTAGGAAGGTATATTAAGGATAGGGGAAGGTGTAAGAGCATCAAGATACAAGTATTGTTTATGATTTAACCATGGAAGTCAATAAACCAAGAAAAATGCCCTCAAAACCCTAGGAGAGGGAAATGAGTTTTACAAGAACAACTGAGAGACAAATATGGTAAACACAGAGCCACTAATTTGGAAATGATAGTTTGGAACCTGAAATTTTTGAATAAATTTGACTATCAATACTCCTTAAAAAGATGAATTTGATGGTGAAATGACCAATTTTCATGATTTTGACCCTATGACCTAATGATGGCACAACATGGGAGAATGAGCTGAATGATGACCATGATGACTATGAGACTCTTTAAAAAACGAATGACCTGACCATGATGATGTCCATTGACCATGGAGGTGAAAGTAGTAGTAATGATCTCAATACCCTAATTAGTGACCAAGTTTTTGCATGACCTAGTGGAATGGTAAAAAATTTCTGAGTGGGACTCCTAAAATGATATGAAAAGAGGATTTTGATCACTGATGGAAGGATGAAAATAATGACATTAACACGGGGTAGGAGGGTCCTTTATGGCTAGGGTGAAACAAAAATCCAACTAGGATGTGGCAGCTGGGAAGTATAAATCAATTGTTGGGGCTCTTAGAGCGTTGCAATCCCTCGATCATGTGTTATTGTGATTTTTGTCTCCTTCAACTATAAGGACCTAGCCATCACATATAAAAAATTGGATTTGAGAATATTGGTGAATTTGAAAAAGTTGGATGTCTTGTTTCTTCAAGAAACGTTAGGGCAAGGGGACCTAGTTAAGGGAATTTTGGAATCTTTATTTCCTGGATGGTGGTTTGTAGCTTCAGATGCTAAAGATAATTTAGGGGGTTGGCCATTGGCATATACAAAAAATCTATTACATTTATTTGACCCTAGGGGGAGGATACTATTTTGGGAGCTAATCTATACTCCATTGATCTAGGAAAGAAAAATAAGGTGATAAACATCTATCACCCTTGTCAGGATAGATATTTGTTATGGGATGGGTTGATAAGAAGATCTTCTATGAGAGTTGGAAATCATGTTGTGGGGGGTGATTTGATTTTTTTAGGGGGCATATAAAGTTTTAGGTCCCCATGCACATGTGGATTTGCGGGTTGAGTATTTCATGCATGTTTTAGAGGAACATGTTTCTCATAATCACACATAATTCTCTTCTCTACCTCGCAAGAGAGTGTTAGTTTCTGTTTTTTGCTCTAGTTGGAAAGATCTATTATTTTTCATGGCGTGAGTCCTTGAATTGGATTTTTTTTTTTGTGGAGACGTGTAACAACCCTCGTGAAAATTCCATGTAATAAAGATAAAAATAATAACCATGTTTGATGGGACACTCATTCCAAGCTAAATTTTGGGCAAAACATCCTAGTGTGGGTGTTCATAGGTTTATTATGGCTAAGGAAATTGGCAAAGGAAAAGGAAAAGGAAAGTCATTTGAAAAGGAAAATGGCATATTTGGCACATTTATTTATGAAAATAATGAAAAATAGGAGAAAAGGGAGATGAAAGGCCACAGGTTGCATGTGAGGAGGAAAATGAAGGAAAAATAAAGGAAATTGAATAAATTAGAGGCCTCGTTAATATAAAGGCTTATGAGGAGTAGAAGGAAAGCTTGGTCAATTCATTTTTGGAGCTCTCTCATTATTCTCTCTCTCTCTCTCTCTCTCACTCTTGGACACATAGAGTTTCTTGGAGCACTTTGGCATTGGAGCAAGAAAGGAAAGAAAAAAAGGAGGATCATGAATCAAGCAGTTGCAACAAGATTCTTGGTAGGTATTGATTTGCATGTGTGTTTTCCTTTCTAGATCTGGAATGAATGGTATTGCATGTGGTTCTTTTATGTCATTTCATGGGTTTTTCTAGGTGTGACAGTGTTTTCAGCCTAGCCTTTCCATTTACGTATAAATTTTATGAGATGGGTTTCTCATACATTGGTTGATTTGGATTGCCGAATGGATTCGAAGTTGAGTGGGGTGGATCTCTGAAATGAAAAACACATGTCCTAGTGGTCCCTAAACTAGATCATGGATCACGGTAAATCCACTGGCCTAGTAACCCTTGAGCCAGACTGTGGGTTGCGGTAAAGCCAGATTGTGTGCCTCGATCGGCCTAATAATAATGGTCGGTGAATGGTGGGCTATATGGTAAATCCAAGAGGTGGATTGGTCTTCGTTGGGCCTAGTAGTCTCGGGATGGGATGTACGATAAAGCTTGGAGAGTGGGTCTTGGTGTAGGTCCTAGTGATCCATGGATCAGACTATGGATTATGGTAAAGCCCGAGAGACTAGAAGGCACTCAAATTCCTCATGGTGTAGGCAGAGAATCCTGGTAGCATTCATGCTTGTTTAGTTCTTTTTGGTTGGTTAAGAGTCACACATTCATGCTTGGAATATGGCATGAGGGTGATTGGATGAAGTAAGATTTGGCTCAACCAATATATGGTTGCGTGGAACATGGAAGTCCCATATTCAGTTGGTTTTTACATTTAGTAATGAAGAGCTCATTACTTTGGTATTTGGTATGCAAATGCACTGGTTATCATGTGGATTCTATTGTTGTTGTATCCATGGTATTTTTGTTGTTATTATGTTGGTTATAAGCATGTGTTTTATCAGTGATGGTGTATGAATCTATGCATATTTTTACTTGTAAATGAATGCACAATGGGTCTATGGTCAAATAGATTGTATTGAAGTTAATGTTGTAACTGAGAAATGATTCTTAGAAATTATCATATAATATGAGACCCCTATGCTTAAATTTGTTGTTTACACCTATGGATTCAATGTTTGTGACATGTTTGAAAAAATGTCTGTCATGGCTAGGAGGGGTCCAAATGAGTTCTTGTTGATGTGATTTCTTTCGTATCATTGTCCTAATGTTATTTTTCACCCTTAAGTTTTCATGAAGTTCTGGGCAGTGATGTGGGCTCTGGGCCTAAAAAGGTGACTAAAATCCCGAAGTTGCAGGCATAGAACTGAGTAATTAGGGCCCTGGCTGCATGCTTGTTGTGTTGTTCCTGTGGTTATAGCCTCCTAGCTACTACCTTGTTGTGTTGTACCTGTGGTTATAACCTCCTAGCTACTACCTTGTTGTGTTGTGCTTGTGGTTATAGCCTCCCAGTTGCTACCTTGTTGTGTTGTGCCCACTGTTAAGGCTAAACGTGGTCATAATTTCAGTCTAACCCAGGGGCAAGAGGTCATAAGGTTTGGGATACTCCGTGGGGACGTTGTTGTTTTTTTGTAAGGTTTGTTTGTCAGGTTTCCATTAGTTCCACTTCCTCAAGGCTATCTAGAGGTTGAATCTTGTATTATTATCCTCATGTCACATGTTTACCCCTGTTGGCCAGTTACTTGGGTAGATGTGGGAAGAGGGTGTTTGAGAGCGGTATCAAATCATGGTTCAACCCTTGGATTGGATGGGTGGTGTGTTGGTCATGCATTTATATTGGTTTCATATGTGTTCCTTATGCTTGTAGTCTATGTGCTTGTTGCATATGTGTTGTGTTGGCCATGGTGGAAGTGGCATTGCCACGTAAGTGCTGCTGGTCTAGTTGTCAACATGTTGTCATGAGTGTATGACTGGTTATGTGTTGTTCTTGCTTATTTATTGTTCGTGCATGTTTGCGCACTTGTTGCTACATGTTGTGTATGCATTGCTTTTTTATGCTAGGTCACATATTAGTTATGCTCGTGTGTTGTTTGTGTATGCTTTGCTTTTTCCTTATGTGATGTTATATGTGGGACATGAATTGCTCGTTCATGATTGGTTATACATGTCAAGTGGGTCCATATGCTCAAGTTTGCATTTTTTTGGTGAAGGTTGTTGTGCACAAGGTCATTGTATGAAATTAGGTCATCATGATGATATTGGTATGTTATGATGCTAATGTGTTGACTATGATAGAGCAGGAGATGCAAACCATCAAATTGAAGTTGCAACGTTGGACCTCGAGGCAAGAGCATGTCTTCATACAGGTTTGGATGTTGGGCATGGAGGTATGTAGGTTAAGGATTGTTATATGCATTATGGTTATTAATACTCCTTTAATTCTATTTATGTTATGGTTACATGCATTATAGATGCTAGTTGATTAGTATGGTTATATGTACCTATGTCAGATAGTCATGAATGATAGCAACCTGTGGTGGTATGCATTTCTATTGTTATTTTATGTTAGATAACTTATATGTTGTTGATGAGCATGTTATAAGTTAATTTGTTGTTGTTATATGATAGTAGATTGATGATTAGGTTACATGTTGTTGATGAGCATGATATATAACTTGTTGTTGTTACATGCTAGTGACTTGATGATTGGGGTTATTTCATTAACATCTTGATGTTATATGTACTATTATGATTTGGATTGGCACATGCAAATGGTTAGGGTTTGATCCGGATTTATGCAGGAACGCAACAGAATAAACATATAACCATAAATACAGAGATGCAGCGGAAATAACACTTCATTTCATTAATATCAAAGAACTGAAATTTGCTTACAGACAGAATGGAAATAAAACTAGCTAGGGCACTAGTAGCTATCTCTGAGAAGAGATGTGGCAGCTATAGGCCTCTGAACTGAGTTACAATGAGGCTCGAGGGCCTATTTATCATTTAGAAACAATGGGAAATCCTAAACAGCCAAAACCCTAACCCTAGGAGATGAAGCGCCAAAACTATGGGCCTCGTTTGGGTAAATTGGTGTTTCAACTTCCCAGGGCGTAACTTTGGCATACGATCTCCGTTTGACGTGTACCATACCTCGTTAGAAATATCTATCCGAGGACTACAAATTTGGAACGAGCAACATCAATCCATGGACCCATGTTGCTCTCCGTTTTCCCAAAAAACGTCGTTTAGGGCCTCAAAACGGCTCCGAAAGTTTAGGACCCGAAAAACTGCTAAAAATAGTAAACTGTGTCGAAACTGAAAAACTGAAATAGACAATGGTGGAGCCCCAAGTGGAATAGGCGGGTGACCACCAATATCCACCTGGATCATTCCTCCCCCCTTAGGAAGCAATGGTCCCTATTGCGTTAAGTTCCTCCATGAGATGAGGAAATTTCTGCTGAACTTGGTCCCTGGTGAACCACTTTCCTTGGTGCAGGAGTTGGCCAGCTTTGACAACCCGATATAGTTGGATCTTCTGCTGGCGAGTGTTCTTGATTTGCATGTCCATGATACAATCTATGGTGGCCTGTTCCATGCAGTCTGGATTTAACTCTGTTGGTGTGAGTTGTTCTGCAATGTCCGAGGTGTCCAGTAGAGGTGGGAAGTAAGGACGAAGGCGATCCACATTGAAGACTGGGTGCAGACCAAGGAATGGTGGAATACTGAGCTCGAAGGAATTGTTCCCTATAGCCTTGGTGATGGTGTACAGCCCGTATCAGAGTGGGCAAAGCTTGCGGTGGGGTCCAGTGAGGTGCTCCTTCTGCAAATGTAGCCATACTTTGTCGCCCACCTGGAAGCTGTGTGGCACCCAGTGTTGATCATGGTGTTGCTTGTACTTGGCGTTGGCTCTGTCCAATATATCATGAACCTATTGGCGGATGTGTTGAATGCGCTCGATGAAGCTACTGGCTTTGTCAACTTCAGACTGGACATGAGCTGAATTGGCTTGAGCAGTTGCAAATGGCATGGCTACGTCAATGGGACATAGTGGCTGGAATCCCAAGCCCACCTGAAAGGGGCTATGGCTGATTGAGCTGTGGAGAACCCGATTATAACTATGTTTTACATAGGGGAGGATCTCGTCCCATGTGCGTGGATGCTTTGAATTGTACATGCGCAAAATGTGTACAATCATTCTGTTGACGACCTCTGTCTGGCCATCTGTTTGGGGATGGAAATCTGTGGACTTGGTGAGCTTGATATCCAACATTGACCAGAGGCTGGACCAAAATGTGCTGAGGAACCTACTATCCGGATCTGATATGATAGACTGTGGGATCCAAAAGTGCACCCACACTCGTTCAAAGAAGAGTTTAGCAGTGGCTTCTGCTGTGATATTCTTCTTGCAGGCTGCCATAATGGCCATCTTCGAGAATCTGTCGACGACCATGAAAACACAGTCATTTCCCTGCTTAGTAGAAGGCAGGCCTGACATGTAATCCATGGAGATGGATTCCCAAGGTCGACTAGGGGTAGGTAGAGGAGCATATAGGCCTTGCTTCTTGATGGTCGGTTTGGCAATGACACAAGCAATGCAGGATATGATGTGCTTCTCGACATCCTTTCGAAGGTTCGGCCAATAGAAATACTTCTGCAGGATTTCTACTATTTTCTCGACCCCGAAATGCCCAACGACTCGACTGTAGTGTGCTTCCCATATCATCTTGTCATGATCGCTTGAAGGAACACAAAGGTGTCCCATGTGACATAAAAGTGCATCTTGGAGGTGAGAATTTGGAACTTGCGTACCCCCCAAGAGTGCCTTGTAAGTGTGGCTAAATTCTGGGTCACTCTCATAAAGAAGCGACCAATCAGAAGTCTCGTACCCATAAGAGTTGAGCACAGTGGTGAGCGCCACGATCGATGGTCGACTGAGGCAGTCTGTAACATGATTGGTGCTACCCTTCTTGTACTTTATGTTCAAATGAAACTGTTGCAGATATGTGGACCACTTCTGATGGTGATAATTCTACAACTTCCCTTGTGTCTTTATGAACTACAGGGGCCGGTGGTCTGTGTGGATGATTGTTTCCTTCCCCAAAATGTAATGCTTCCATTGTCGACAAGCTTGCACAATGGAATAAATTTCTTTGTCATAAGTGGGATACTTGCGAATTGTGTCAGACAATGTCTCACTGTGAAATGCCACTGGATGTCCCTGTTGAGTAAGAACTGCCCCAATAGCATAGTCAGAGGGATGTGTCTCGATCTCAAATGGCTGTTGCAAGTCCGGTAAAGTGAGCACTGGGGCAGAACAGAGGCTATTTTTCAATTCTGTGAACGCCTTCAGTTGAGGTTCCGACCAAAAGAATTTTGCTCTCGCTCCTCCCTTGGTGACTTGACTCAAGGGCCAAGTGATATGAGAAAATCCCAACACGAACCTCCGGTAGAAATTAGCAAGACCCAGAAAGCTGCGAAGCTCTGTTATAGTGGTTGGGGCTGGCCAATCCCGAATGACTTGGATCTTGGCTGGATCCACATGCACCCCCCTTTTATGAATAATGTATCCCAGATATTGAACCTGGGTCATGCCAAAAGTGCACTTCTCCAAATTGGCACACAACTTGTGTTGCCGCAGTGTTTGGAGGACTTGTCAGATATGGTGAAGGTGCTCTTCCCAAGTCTGGCTGAAGATTAGAATGTCGTCCAAGTACACCACTACAAATGAGTTGGTGAATGGCTGCAAGATGTCATCCATCATCCTCATGAAGGTTGCGGAGCATTCGTCGACCCGAAAGGCATTACCAGCCATTTGAAAAGGCCTTCCTTGGCTTTGAAGGTAGTCTTCCACATATCGGAGGGTTCAATCAGTACCTGGTGATACCCCGACTTCAAGTCAATCTTGCTGAAATATTTTTCACCTTTGAGTTGGTCAAGAAGGTCATCAATCCGTGGGATCGGGTACCTATTCTGGACAGTGATCTTGTTCAGCGCCCGATAGTCAATACAGAGTCTCCACGTCCCATCCTTCTTCTGTACCAACACGATCGGGCTCCCACAGGGCGATGAAATTGGTCTGATGTGGCCTTTCATACTACTCCTTAATCAGCTTCTGATTTCATTATTCTTCAGAATTAGTAGCCACTGATAGACTCCATCCATTAGGTAGGAAAGATTGGGGGTCAGATCAATCCGGTGCTTGACCTGGCAGTGCAGAGGAACCCCTGTGGGTGAGGTGAAGATGTCCCCGTACTCCTCCACGACCTTATCCATTTGTTGTTGTCGTGCAGAGGGGCCCTGTCTGGAGGTCGTGGCCACAGTCTTCTTCTTGCCCTGGGGGCAGATCATCAGAAAAACGAATTTCCTGGTTTGGGAAATGAGCTTACTACATTGTTTTGCAGTAACCAAAGAGATAGTCGTAGGAGGTGGTACCTCTGGTATCCCGTACAACTTATTTCCCAAAGTAATAATAACAGCACGAGGTCGAGACTCATACACAGCATGACGCTTCCACAAGTATGGTTGTCCTAATAATACATCAGAAAAATCAATAGGAGCAACGTCACATAATACCTCATCCGTGAAGGGCTTGATGCTATAGGGAAGGCGGCACTGCTGGCTGACGCGGAGATCTCGTCCTTGGTGAAGCCACCCGATGGTGTATGGATGTGGGTGAGCTGTGGTCGGCAAGCCCAACCACTTCACGATGTCTATTGAAATGAGGTTCTTTTGGCTCCCATTGTCGACAATGAACTGTACCAGGGAGCCCTTTACCCACATCTGGGAGTGGAAGAGACGTTCCTCCTCCTCTGGATCTTCCGGTTCCTCCTTCTGGATCTTTGTAGTGGCAACAGTGGCATTGGGCTCCGCATCAATAATCTGTTTCCATTTTTCATTCCCCTTTTCAGGTTCTAATTCAGAGTCGGAGCATGCATCTGACTCAAAAGCCCTCATCTTGGCCACTAGCGACTGCTTGGCCCGACACTCACTTGTGTTGTGAGTGGAGCTCTTATGGAACTCACACCACTTTCCCGTGTCCTTCTTTGGCTTTGTGGTGCTGTTCTTTTCTTGTGGCTTCGATGAGTTGTCTTTAGCCACCATGCCTTGGCTCTGTCCTTTGTTCTGCGGTTTGGAAGCACCTTTCCCTTGCTTTTGGTTCGCAGATCCAAAGTCTCGCTTCTTCTGTTTGAATTTCTGCTCAATATTAGCAGCATACCGGTATGCCGTACCAAGCGAGGAGATGTTGAGGAACTCCATTTCCTCCTAAATGTATCTGTGCAGAAAGCTGTGATACTTTAGAACCAGAAGTTTCTCTAAATCTTTGATACCTAACTTTGTGCGCAGGGTATGGAACAAATTCGTCAGCTCATACACATCTTGATCCCTTTGCTGTCGCAGCGTGGTCCATTGTATGTACTTGTCCTCATAGCTCTCCACGAGATAGTACTATTCCTTGATGGCATCTCAGAAATAATTCCAAGTTGGTACGGCCGAGAACAGAGAGGGTTCTGTCTAGTCCTTGTTCTCACAGTAGGTTTCCCACCAGTCCTTAACATGGGGGGTAGCTTTGAGGAGTGCAAAAATAATCTTCTACTGGTCTGAAAAGTCATGAACTGAGAAATATCCTTCTAACAGATTCAACCATCTATCTACTTCGCATCCGCGTCTATTTGACCCTCAAATATGGGAATGTCAAAATTTACTTGTACCTTAAAAGGAGCTTTCGCTCCGTAGTGGCCGCCGAATGTAGATGTACACACGGTAGCCGCTAATGATCCGAGCAAAGTTATCCATCATCGCGTCTTGTTTTTCGAGGGCCTCTCGAGAAATATTTTGATAGGATCTTCCCGCTTCCTCATCTTTCTTTTCGTCCCCCATGGGCGTCCGCCGAGGTTTGCGAGGCCGATCTTGCAAAGGTTCCACTCAGACTGAGCCCTAGCTCCTTATACCCCGACCTCGTTGGGGACATGCAAAGAAGGATCGAGAAAAAGTAGACCTCCCGATACCACTGATCCGGATTTATGCAGGAACACAATAGAATAAACATATAACCATAAATACAGAGATGCAGCGGAAATAACACTTCATTTCATTAATATCAAAGAACTGAAATTTGCTTACAGACAGAGAGGAAATAAAACTAGCTAGGGTGCTGGTAGCTATCTTTGAGAAGAGATGTGGCGGAAACAGGCCTCTGAACTGAGTTAAAATGAGGCTCGAGGGCCTATTTATTATTTAGAAACAATGGGAAATCCTAAACAGTCAAAACCCTAACCCTAGGAAATGAAGCGCCAAAACTATGGGCCCTGTTTGGGTAAATTGGTGTTTCAACTTCCCAAGGGCGTAACTTTGGCATACGATCTCCGTTTGATGCGTACCATACCTCGTTAGAAATATCTATCCGAGGAATACAAATTTTGAACGAGCAACATTGGTTGCATGTTGCTCTCCGTTTTCCCAAAAAACGTCGTTTAGGGCCTCAAAATGGCTCCGGAAGTTCAGGACCCAAAAAACCGCTAAAAATAGTAAACTATGCCGAAACTGAAAAACTGAAAGAGACAATGGTGGAGCTCCAAGTGGAATAGGCGGGTGACCACCAATATCCACCTGGATCAGGGTTATGACATTCAAGCATGAATCGACCTAGTTATGATAGTGTGTTGTATTATGTCTAGATTGACTGTGCATGTGTGATTATATGCATGAATGGCATTTTCTTATGAATTTATGATGTGAACATGTTAGCTAGATATTGTTACAGATATAATGATCTTATCTATGATTGGGTTGATATGTTGTGAAGTTATATCGTGCTAATCTAGATTGGTTGTGCAGACAATATAGCCTCCCCTAAGATACATTAAGGTATGAGTTTGCTTATGTCGTATACATGGTGCTTGACTGTTTTGAGTGTTTTATTATGTCATATAGTTGATCTATTTAGCATGGTATGTTTGCAATTTGTTTGAATGTTTGATTAATTGCATGGTATGAGTATATGTGTCTGTAATATTTCATGAAGACATGGTCTTGTTTTAAGATGGTTGTACTAACACATTTGTGTTGGGACATATGATATGTACTTGAGTGTAAGTACGTGATATTTTAGCATTATGTATTATGATCGATGAATATGAGTTGATTGTGGAATATGACATGGTTGTTAGCCTTGGTAAATTTTGATTTCGAATTGATAGATATGTTGTCTTGATGTTGATACATATGGATGACATGTGTGTGTTTAGTTACAAGGACGCATGATTGGCACAACAAGGTAATGTAACTAGCTTGTTGTTATGTTTATTTATGCACTGACAATTATGTGTTTATTGCAGTATGATGCAGGGATTGCATGGAAAAAGTGGCCGCCATGAAATCTTGGAGAAGGCTCGGGTTGAGCTTTCCATTGGAAGCTTTGGGAACCCATGGGGAATTGAGTCATGGTGTTTGTTGCTAGTCTTGTGCTTTTGGTCTCTTGTGATTGTTGCACATGATTTGTGGTCTTGATTGCATCTAGTGCATGTCCATGCCATTTTGTTGTAGCGTCATATCGTTTTTGGGTTTTTTCATGGTTTTCTTCTTGTTGTTTCTTGTTCTTGCCTTTTGAGAGTCTTGGGATTGGTTTGGGAAATAGGAAAATTGATGAAGCTCAGGAAGAGATGAATGGAACCTGACAGGTAATTTAAAATCCAAATGAAGCTCGGTGCATGAGTAAGCACAATGGAAGGTATGAATATGACAATGGGTTGGATTGGTTGAGTCCATTGGGTAAATGGACAGTAGCAGAGTAGGTAAAGTGAATGGATCTAATATGTTAGATGCCTTGGATATGTTGGAAATTGTTGTTCTCAACGTTGTGCATATTATGCACAGATAAAGGGAGTTCTCTTAACCTTTACCTTATGATATCTGGTAATTATGTTGTGATCATGATTATGCTGATGTTTATATATGTATACATGCATGTATGATGTGTGTAACAGGGTCATCATGGATCATGCTTGTATAAATGCTAATGTTTATATATATATGTGTGTATGTATGTCATTGTATGACAAGATCATGATTGTTCTATGCTAATGCTTATATATATTTATGTATGTATGTTACAGTATGACATGGCTTTCAAGTATCATTCTTGTGGAGGAATGATTGCTTATGCAGGTGAATGGCATGAAGTGGTTCTTGGTCTTATGAGGAATCAAGTGGGAAGAGCAACCCTGACAGATCTATGAGGTCAGTATCATGTGGACATGAATTTATATTATATGCTTGTACTATGCCTATGTTTGTGTTATGGACAAGTAATGTTGAGGGGTACATCAAAAAAGTGAAGGTAGTGTGATCTATGAAATGCTAGGATAATCATGGATAGTGGAAAGACACTAGAAGAAATGTTGCGTGTGGGGTCAGTGTGTGATCTATGGATGTGCATTACTACTATTTTGTATATGTTTTGTATGGTGTATATTCAATGATTGTATCTATGGTGATGTGTACATGTAACATATGTAGTATTGTGTACATATGATGTTGTATGCATGTTGTATATATGGTGTTGTGTGTATATTTCATATGCAGTTCTAGGTATAGATTGTGCTATGTACATGTTGGATATGCAATGTTGTGTACATATCGTACTGTGCACATGTTGGATATGCGGTATTGATGGTGATGTGCACATGTTGGATATGTGATGTTGTGTACATATGATGCTATGTACATGTTTAATATGCAGTGCTATGTACATATGGTGTTGTGTGCGTGATGTAGATATGGTGCTATGTACATTTGGTGTTGTGTGCATGTGGTGTTGTGTACATGATGTACATGCTGTGCATGTGGTTTTGTGTACATGTGGTATTGTGTACACATTGTACAGGTGGTGCGATGTACATTTGGCATTGTATATATGTTTTCCAAGTGGTTTCGTGTACATGTGATTTTGTGCACACGTTGCACAGGTAGTGTTGTGTACAAGTAGTATTGTGTACATGTTGTGTATATGGTACTAGTATACATGTGGTATTGTGTGCATGTTGTACATGTGTTGCGGGTATGCGGTACTATGTATGTGCATGGTGTAGTCGTGGTATTGTCACATGTGTATTCATTATGTTGTACTATGTATTTGTATTGTATTGTACATCAAGTGCAGGTATATGTATTGTGTTGTGTTCTACACTAGATGTAGGTGTATGTGTTGTGTTCTGTTGTATTGTACATTGGGTGTAGGTGTATGTGTTGTACACTGGGGGTAGGTGTATGTATTGTGTGGTGTTGTACGCATTGTGTTGATGTACGTGTTGTACACTGTGTGTATGCATACATGGTTAATGAGAAGGCATTGGGTGCTTGTCACGTGTGGCAACCGATCCGGTGTGTGTACAGAAGGAACAAAGGAAAAAGTAAGGAATGGTGAAGGATAAGTATTAGTATTTTATTAATGTCCTATCATGCATGTGATTTATGATTATGATCTACGATGGTTGTGTTTTGAGCTAACCTGATGTGATATGTTTATACATTGTGATTTGGTCAAAGATTCTAGTTTGATTTGTTATGATAGGAAGCGAACAGGATTTCAAGTGTACCTTGTTGAAAAGCTATCAATGAGGTATGATGTGAATTTATTTTAATTTATTTTGAATCTAATGGAAGTTATATGCTTGGTACAAGAAGCACAAAAATTCCCGGTTGGGTGGTTGAAACTGATTGCAAGAATTAGCAGCAACACCAAAATAAATTGAAATAGGCAGTAATATGTCGGTAAAGCACTTCATGAGTAGGGCCATTGTGGGAAACTGGAACCCAATAGTGTCCATTGATTTCCGTGATCATGTTATGACCGGTATGATGGTTTAGAGGCAGATATATGCTTTGGTTGTTTGAACTTCCGATGTAAGGAAGCCTTGCCAAGGGATGGATCACCCATGATAGGGGGTGCCAGGGAACTTGGAAGGTGAGTGAATGCACGGAAGGGGATTACCGGATTACCCGAGGGACTGCCTAATAGAGAAAGGGAGGATTGGGATGAATTTGTTTTGGTTATTAGCATTGTCAAATGGAATCATATGCACATTAGGAGTGTGCCCTGGAACAATGAGAGGGTAACTATTTACTGAGGGTGAAATAACGCAGGATTATAGTGCTATAAATTGGATGTAGACTTGGACTTAGGCAATGGATTCTAGACTTCTTGGGAAGGAAGTGAATCTTCGTATTTCTTTGAGGGTGGAGGTGTGGACCTATGGATTCCCCTATTATTGATATAAGCATCATATCCTTCTTATTTGACGATTTAGAAAATGTGCATATTTTTATATGTGTAAATTATTGTAAATATTGTAATGAGTTGTGTTATAAAGCTCCAATACATGATATGATTGTCATAATGGTTTTTTCTTTTGAGCAAGTTATTCATTGTAAATATTGAAACAGACTGTGTTATAAAGATCCATATGAAATATGTTTTATTTTCGGTGGTTTGATGGTTTTTAAGTGTCATTGAACACCAAGGACGGTGTTCCCCCAAAGGGGAGGGTTCAGTAACAACCTGGTGAAAATTCCATGTATATAGTTAAAAATAATAACCACTGTTGATGGGACACTTATTACAAGCTGAATGTTGGGCAAAAAATCCTAGTGTGGGTGTTCATCGGTTTATTATGGCTAATGAAATTGGCAAAGGCACAGGAAAAGGAATTTGGAAAGGAAAATGACATATTTAGCACATTTATTTATGAAAAGAATGGAAAATAGGAGAAAAGGGAGATGAAAGGTCACAGGTTTCATGTGAGGAGGAAAATGAAGGAACAATAAAGGAAATTGAAGAAATTAGAGGCCTCGTTAATAAAAAGGCTTCTGAGGAGCAATGGGAAAGCTTGGTCAGTTCATTTTTGGAGCTCTCTCTCACACTTGGACACTTATAGTTTCTTGGAGCACTTTGGCATTGGAGCAAGAAAGGAAAGAATGCAAGAAGAATGAGGAAGCAAGTAAGGAGGAGTAGGAATCAAGCAGCTACAACCGGATTCTTGGCAGGTATCGATTTTCATGTGTGTTTCTCTTGCTATATTTGGCATGTATGGTATTTCACATGGTTCTTTTCTGTCATGGCATGGGTTTTTCTAGTTGTTACAATGTTTTCATCCAAACCTTTCCATTTCCATATAGATTTAATGAGATGGTTTTCTCATACTTTGATTGATTTGGATTTGCGAATGGATTCAAAGCTGAGTGGCGTGGATCTCTGAAATGACAAACAGATGGCCTAGTGGTCCCTGAACCAGACTGTGGATCATGTTAAATCCATTGGCCTAGTAACCCCTAAGCCAGAATGTGGGTTGCGGTAAAGCCAAATTGTGTGCCTCGGTGGGCCTAGGAATCCTTGCCGGTGAATGGCGGGATATATGGTAAATCCAAGAGGAGGATTTCTCTCCGCCTAGTAGTCCCAGGATGGGATGTATAGTAAAGCCTGGAGAGTGGGTCTTGGTGTAGGGCCTAGTGATCCCTGGATCAGAATGTGGATTACAATAAAGCCTGAGAGACTAGGAGGCACTCAAATTCCTCATGGTGTAGGCGGAGAATCCCTGTAGCATTCATGCTTGTTTGGTCCTTTCTAGTTGGTTATGAGTCCCATATTCATGCTTGGAATATGGCACGGGGGTGATTGTCTTAAGTAATATTTGGCTCAACCAATCTATGGTCGATTGGAACATGGAAACCAAATCTCCAGTTGGTTTTTACATTCAGTAATTAAGAGCTCATTCCTTTGATATTTGGTATGAAAATGCATTGGTTATTATGTGGATTCTATTGTTGTTGTATCCATGGTATTTATATTGTTATTATGATGGTTATAAGGATGTGTTTTATTAATGATGGTGTATGGCTCTATCCATGTTTTTACTTGTAAATGAATGCACAATGGATCTATGGTCAAATAGATTGTATTGCAGCTAATGATGTAAGGGAGAAATTCTTCTTAGTGATTCTCATATAAGTATGAGATCCTTATGCTTAAATTTGTTGTTTACACCTGTAGATACAATGGTGTGACATGTTTGACAAAATGTCTGTCATGGCTAGGAGGGGTCCACATGATTTCTTGATTTAATCCATGAAAGTGACTATATTTTATCCCTGCGAGGACAAGGCATTAGCCATTGGTGTGTTGATCACTCAAAACCTAATAAAATCTACCTTCTCTCTCTCTTTTATCTACTTTTCCTAGGCAAAGTTAGGGCTAGGATAAATTTAGGTTGCCTTATTTTAAGGATGAAATTGAATACTTTTTGGAAAAAACATTGCTCTTAATTTAGGCTTTATTTTGGATATGCATTTCATGATAAATCTGGCATTAATACCATACAAAACCTGATAATTAAGTGTGAAGCCATCCTCGCTATTGTAAGAGAGCATATGGTGAAAAGATTTATTTATACTTGGCTCTCTTACCTGTTTGATGACCTTAGTCCTTTGCCATAATCTTTTGAAGTCATTTCCTCTATCTCTTGTTTGCTACGTGCCATTGCATGCCCTATTTGTCGAGGACCAGTCAATCCCTAAATTGCAATAAGTCCTTTTTTCTTCAAGGTACTATGGGAAGTTACATGAAATTAGGGCCCTTCTTATCTCAACTTTCCCAAGGTTTGACCAATTCTTTCATTGCCTTTTTTTCTTTTCTCTCTTCTCACCCTATTCCTCGTTTGTTGAATATCTTCAAATCCAAAGGTGCCTTTTAGACCCATATTTTAATACCCAAACTTTTGGATTTTCCTCTAGGTAAGCCTCCCTTGTGGATATTTCATCAACCATGAAAGAGCAAAACATAGACCATCAAGGAAACAATGGGTGGTTGTGTTTTTTTATTTTATTTTGACCTAGGTTTCATAGTGAGAATTTACACTAGGCCTTCAAGATTTTGCAATAACATTTATGGTGTCATTACTAAGGACTATTTCAGTTCAACAAAACAACAATCAAAGATAAGTTTCCTATTCATTTCATAAATGAATTATTAGATGAATTACATGGAGAAATTTTCTTTACTAAGTTGGATCTATGTTTCAGATATCTTCAAATCAAAATGAGGTAAGAAGAAATTCCCAAAATAGTCTTTAGAATACATGAAAGTCATTGCGATTTTGGTTATGCCATTTGGAGTTACAAATCCACCTTCAACATTTCAATGCTTGATGAGTTATATTTTCAAACACTTCCTTATAAAATTTGTGTTAGTATTTATTGATGACATATTAGTTTGGGAAGAGCATGTACAACTTGTTGATAGGGTCTTAACACAATTAGAAAATAATTAACTATATGCAAAACCTTCCAAGTATGCCTTTCGGGTTCAAGAAGTGGAATATTTGGGTCATATTGTATCCCATGGGGGTGTCAAAGTGGATCTTAACAAAATCAAAGTGTAATGACCAATCTCAAATTAATGGGAGCATAGGAAGATTAGCATGCATGTTATGCATGCATATGATAGCTACATATGCATGCATCACATGTACTACACTAGTAAGCATACTAAGTAATTGTGAAAAATATCGAAGTATAGAGTATTAAATTAATTATTGAAGTACTAAATAAATATGATGGATTATAAAACATAAAAAAGGAATTATATATATATACATATATAATCAATGTCATTACATTAGCTAGAAAAGGGTGGTTTGGCATTATCATCACAATTTCTTGATTTCATAAAAACACTCTTATTAACCTTCAATATGTTATCAATCTTCCCCTTGACTTTAGTCTTCAAAGGACTAATGGAAATCACAACAAATAAAATTTGAAACTCAATAGTTTGGAGAGTTATCTTCATATGCACCCACAAATTCTCAAACCTCATCTTCATAAATTGAAATCCTTTTGGAAGGAATATCTTTTAAACGAAAAGTTCACTATCCATTTCACATGAAAAACACAAAAATCATATGTACGTAATTGAAATTCTTAAAACTTCATTGTCAAATGAACTAAATAAATATTATATTTATGAACATCACTGACAATGCTTAGAAAAGTGTGACTGCCTCTTCAGACCATTCGGGATGCCAAGTGACTGACAAAGGGCAAGAAATCATATTATAATGTTGAGACGTTGGAGGGTTGGGAGGAAACGATATTTTGGGATATAAGGAGGGTGAAGAGGGCATTGAAAGGAGGAGTTTTTCGTTTTGGTATTTCCTGAGAATTATATACAAATGAGGGAGATTTTGAGAAAGCAATGACTTGGAGACTGGTGAGCCCTGGTATTGCACCAAGAGTGCTGCAACTCCCAGGGGCTGTCCTACTTTACTTTATCAACTCGGGGTTTGTACAAACTTGGAGGTGACAATGCTATATACACAATAGATGCATTTTGTTCATGTCATCCTCTTCTGCTCTACAAAAGGGTGCTACTTCTAGGGGTTCTTAGTGAAATCTGTCACACTTCAATTAAACTAAAATAAATCGTAGAAAGGAAATGACAAAAATGAAACTAATTCAATTTACAGAAAGGAAATGGCATAAATGAAACTAATTTAAATTGCAGAAAGGAAACTAATTTATACTACACTTAACTTGGCCAATCAGCTAAACACACCCTACTCTATCTATCATGCTCCTATCTATGTAGTTATTCATGACCTAATTCTAATTTGAAGAAGTGTGCTTGCAGTTTGGAGGAAAAAGGGCTAAAGAGGCTAATGGAGGGCTTAACACATGAAACAAGGCTTAGAAGTGGAAAGAGCGGGATTAAACCTTATAAAACCTTATTATAGTGTAGAAATGGCTTTGGAGTGGAATGTTTTGAAAAGTACGATGGCGAATAAGCGAGAGTACAGTTCGGGAGTGGGAGTGAAGTGCAATTTGTGAAAATGTAAAATATGCGAAGTGCGAAGTGTGATATCGCAATATTGCAATTGGCTGTTGGTAACGGTAAGTCTTAACGAAAACCAATTAAACAGTGTGATGGGTGACGTGGCGGTGGGATTGATGGTGGAGCGTGATCATAATATCGCAATTGGCAGATCAGAGGGTAAGTCTTAAAAGAAAGGGTAAATGTTGCGAAGTGATATTGTGATGTATGGTAGCAGGAGAACCGAGAAGAAAAGGGCGGAGGTCAAAATTTGATGGTTTGTCAAGCGTTTTGCGCTAAAATGGCTGCGGTAGCCGCAGAACGTGAAAACGAAGGAATAGAAGGTAGACTTAGTCGTTTTGAAGTGTTTTTGGGAATAAAAAGGGTGCGTTAGTTGCAAATAAGTGAAAATAGAAGAGGATAGAAGCGTAACAGTAGAGATGGAAAATGAAGCGGGAAGGCGAGGGTGAACTTCTCCGGAAATTTAATGTTGATTCCTGCAAACAAACCTGTAGATTCATGCACAGGAAAACATAAAATAATGCGTGATAAAAACAGTGAACAAAAATAATTTTTTTTGGCCTATGGGAAAGCCTACCCCCCTCGAGCTCTACTGATAAAGATGAGAAGGGAAGTCTAGGTCCAAAACTTTTAGAGTTTTATCCTCCATTCTATTAAGAAAATGAAAACCTACAACAACAATTCGAAACAACAACTTGAAACTATCAGAAGCAAGATTAACTAAATAACAGAAACAAAAATAACTAATGGATAGAAACAAACTAACTAAATGATAGAACGAAAAGAATGGTAACAAGAAGAGAAGCTGAGGCACATGGATTGGGCCCTAATCCACGAGCCCAACTCTCTGGAACTAGATCAACGAAAAGTCATCTGAATACTCATTGCATTAAAATGAAATATTATTACATCCGGAAGGTCTTAAACAGAAAAAAGCCTAATAGAATGGAAAATTGATGGCATGGGATGGAATGGAATGAAAATGGAATGGGATGGACTGTATCGAATGGAACAGAATCGAATGGCTAGACCAGAATGGAATAGAATCGACCCTAATTAGCTCTTGATTAGCTTTATTTATCCTCAAGGGCAGCTACCAGCAACTCCCTAAAAAATAGGTACTTGACTCCAAGTGAAGTATGGCTTGAGTGCACTTGGTCTTAAGTCGCTTGGCTGCCTCTGGAATTTGAATTTCTGGAGGGGATCTCATGAGGATCCTTTGGATGCCTTTGAGATTTTTCCCTAATTTCCTAATATTGTGCTCATTTATTCTCCAATCTTTATCTTCCAATGGCAGGGAGCAAGTCCCTAAACCATCTCCTTCTCCAAATCTGCATAATCTGCCAAATATTTTCACAATATTCTACAAAGATAACCAATATTAGGCACAAATATGCAATTAGCTTTAAACCTTCCTAGTAAAATATTGAAGCATAAGAAAACATTATTAAGTGTAGAAGGAGAGATCTAATATATATATTTATGTGCATAAGGAATGTAGATGGGCTTAAGAAAGGTTAGATGGGCCTTATTTTATGTCTAATTTAGAGGCCCATCAGAGACTTGAGTATTTTTTCTTGGATCTTTGCGTACAAGGGCTAGAAGACCTTAAATACGAAGTATTTTGGATCTAGGAACTGGATAGATTGATCCTAGATAGGTTGGGAGGAAATGGTTAGTTTGGTAGCAGGATCAGGAGAAACAACATATCATAAACAACTTCAAACATATATCCGGGTATTATTTTATGCATTTGAATTGTTAAATTTAGATTGTCTGGTGAAATCACAAATTAGGGCATTAGAATCTGGTATAAATTCTTAAATTTAGATTGACTGTTTAATTTGCAAAAATTAGGGCATTAAATTTGGTATCAGAGTGAGGTTAGTAACTCTCAGATATGTTAAAATGGTGTTATAGTCTATGCCTTATCTATTCATGATTCCAGGTTTAAAATTGTGTAGATTAATCGCATGGTAGGAACAAAGCAGGATTGTCTTGCTTCAAATTAAATTATAACATGTAACACAGGAAGTAAGTGACTGTTATGTGGTTTTGCAATTAACAATCGCTATCAATTTGTTTAGTTTAGGTGAGACACTTCATTGATATTAGCGTTTAAGCATAAATCCCATAGATATATATGAATGATATAAAGTGAATTGAAATTAAGAATCAATTGTTTTCTTCTCCACTGATTGGTCGAGAAGCATTTTTAGATGCAACTTTGTTCCAGTATTGATCCTCCTTTTCAGCCTCTACTAGTAGCTTCCGCTAAAAATCGAATTCTAGTTAGAAAAAAAACTTCGATGAATTTCTCCAATCTAAGGAGTTAGTTGTGGTGGAGGTATGATTTAGTATTCCAATTTTATTGCAACTATGATGCTTGTTCCTGATGAAGGTGATGAAGAAAATAGGACGGGAGGCAGAGGCATATTCATAGGGAGATTGACGGGCTACCCAACCACTGGGTAAAAAGAAGGACCATAGCCAGGGTGATATGGAGAGACTTTGGATCGATCGTAAGGTTGTTTGTACATGGGCCTAGACCCATCATATGGAGCAATAGTAGTGTCTCCCATGTGACCCTTAAAATAACCACCTCCTTTTCTGTAGTCGAAATCCATCGCTACCAGTTCACTATCTTAAGCATTGAGGTGATGGAGACTATCTCAAAATTGAATAAGATTATGTGCCTTCCTTGATTAGGAACCAGGCCAATAGAAGCCCTCTTATTTCATATGTGACCTCATTTTAATATGCTAAATCTAGAAGAAACCTCAATTATCCAGTAAAAAAAAAATATCTCTTTTCACACAAGTTTCTGCATGGGGTACCTTGTTAAAATTTAGTATATAATAATATATATTTTTGTAAACTTTGGACCCTTTTTCGTTTTAATAAATTCATAAGTCTACCAATTCTTGTAGATAAGCTACTTAAGGAGATAAGGCTGCATTGAGCCACGAAAATTGAAGGGAAAAGGGTTGGGACAGTGGCATGTGTGTTGAACTATTGTTGATGCTGGCATTTGCTTATGGTTGCCCTTCGAGGGGCCAACTGCTATATGTATGTCAGTTATGACTGAATTTTACGTATGCATGGTAAGGAGTGTCTCCTTGACATTGTGGTACTCATTCCCTGCAAATAATTATGTTGTGAGATCTAATTATGAAAGAAGTTTTCCTGACTGTGAAAATAAAATACACAACACAAACAATGAAAGCTAATCAATTGTTTGGAAATGTTAACCTATTTTTAAAATATATATATATATATATATATATATATATATATATATATATATATATATATATATATATATATATATAAATTTAAAAAAGAAGAATTGTATTGTATTATTTTCTTCCTCTCGGTAAGCCCTTCGACCCTTTTATGTTAATTATTATCAAACATTCGATCTGAGATCTAGAGACACTAAGGAACATATCGCCATTGCATTCTTCTTCCTATCACTAAATGTCAAGAGCCGAAATTTTCCCTGTTGATGAATGGTACGGGGAAACACTCATGTGAAAGAGACTGAAAGGTTACGTTGACGTTAAGTGAAAGCCATGAGGATTTCGTCTTATTAAACGACGAATTATTCATTAACATCATGGAAACAAAATCCTGTCGTGTGCTTTGGAAATTTTTTAGTTAATCCCATCCTTTTGGCCGCATTTTAGGGTTTGTATATATTTTTGGAAACTTATATATATGGATTTGTGCCTATTATGCCTTTCAAAATTAATTGCCAACCATATTGCATTTTGAAAACAAATTAATACAATTCATTGCCAAAATTAATTGCCAAAATTAATACAATTCATTATGTTTACGATGTGTAAATGCATGAATGGTTATACAACATAACATAAAATGATGTATGGTTTATATTATTCACATTTCTATTAATATATATATATTTAGTATGAAATTATTGAATATTCACACCAAAAAAAAATGTTTACGAGATTTACATTAAGGTTTGATATATAAAATATTAGTAAGTTGTCACAGTGATCAACATAATAGGATACCCTCGACGTTGAATGGCTTATATGTTGCTTAGTTTATACATCCTTTCTCATTTTGAATAACTTCATAAATAAAATTTTATTAATACAACTTCTCTCCAAAAGGTTATATATATATATATATATATATAAAAAGAGATAGTTAATTTTTTAAATTTAAAATTGTGTAATAAAGTGCTTTAAATTCATTAATTTTAGCACGAATTTGCATTTTAATATATATGTGTGGGGTTATATATATATATAATAATTAAATTTCATCAAAAGAGTAGAGTTATGTAGGGGTCGTATGGATAAATTGTAACAAGATGATATTTGTATATTTCTAAACAACGTTTGTTAAATATTAAAAATATTGAGTCGAAGCAATTAAAATCCTTCAATATAGTAGGATAAGTATTATTCTGCATTGTTGCATACTAGAACTAATTTTCGTTTAATTTTGGATAATGAGGTAATGATACCACCCTCCTTTACCTTAGTATCAGTAACACCAAATTTGCATGTAATAATAGCATAAAACCTATGCCTACATGTGAGCTTGAATTTGCAAATTTGTCTTCACTAATCTAAATTGCACGTCATATACTCATAACCATATTTTGTGATCAAGAAAAAACTGCAATGGTAAAAACATATCGACAACGGGGTAGACCAACAGTGACTTCATTGCCACCACCACCACCAACACCACCATCAACACCAATTGCTTCGGCGCCTGAATTAACCATTATAATGTGGTCATTAGAACCAATCCTAGAAACACTCAAAGGGTCGCCGATAGATAGTACCAAGGAATAACAACCTCACCTTGAGGAGGGAAACATAAAGAGGTCCAAAGGGTTAGAATATAGAAACCTCATGAGGATATTTCTAGGGAGATACAAAAGATTGAGCTTCCAAAATTTTGAGAACTAATGTGACACTTATAAGAGTGAAATTTCAAAGTACGATAGTTGAGAAAGGAAAAATTCCTAATTGCAACAGTTGAGAAAGCTTGTTTAGAAGATAACACACTTGCGTTCTATAATAGAGAATGCCCCTTGTGCTCCAAAAGTGTATAGTGCTAAAAAATGAAAGATAAGTGTGAGGAATGAGGGATACAGTGAAGCACACTTCATGATGAAAGTGGAGCGCACTCCTTGTCAATAATGAGAGTGCACTTTCATTATTGACAATGAGTGCACTCTCGTTATTGACAAGGAGTGCGCTCCACTTTCATCATGAAGTGTGCTCCACTGTATCCAAGAAGTGTGTTGTGAAGGGAGCGAAACTTAGACTTGTGAATGCATGGTGCATCGACAATTAGATTTTTTAGGGGAAGACTTGGATAAGTAGAAAAATATGACCATACATGAATTTGATGCCTTGAAATGACAATTCACAACATTAAGAGGCTCCAAAATTTAAATAAAGGCAAACTTTTGGGGGGGTTGGAGTAGCTACAATACTTATAAATTCACTAGAAGAACCCCAACATCTCTCTTTAGGTCGAAATTTAAGCATGAAATCTAGCCTTTCAGGAGGTATTGTCTCATCTTGTAGATTATCCTAGCTTCCTTACCTAGACTAGTTATAAATGTAGTCTCTCTTGTTCCTCTTGTCGATTTAACACTCTCCATAAAACTAGTCAAGCTCCAGTTTTTTCAATTAGGGAGAAGGATCATATGAGTTATGCGATTTTAAGATCTTCATAATTTTAGTGTTACTCCACTGCCAGCATGCCTCTTCAGTACCCCGATGAAGTTGCTTTCCCCACCTCTCTGCGTAGCAAGCCTTTCTACTATTTCACCCTTTGATTTTTTATTACTTTATACTCATTGGAATTTTATCAACGATTGTTGAGATTCAACAAGAAGGTTCAACACCCACACTAGTGCATTAAGAACCTGGTTGCATTAAGCACCTACACTAGGGTGGGGTCCACAGGGCTATTTTTGGGTGCATGTCTATTTTTATTATCCCTTAATTTAGATGGACATTAAACTGTAATCTATTCTCAATGTGGACTTGAAATAGTTAAATGAAGTGGAAAATTCAGTTAGCTAGTGAATTTCGAGTTAGAGGTTGGTTGGTGGGACATGCAGAGTAATTCTAGTTGTAACAGAGTTCGAAGTGCAGTGGTGCATGAGTTGGTGCAAGTTGTAAATCAGTTTAACTCAGTTAAGTGAGTTAAACTCAGTTACGCTAGTTGTAACTGAAGATACACTAGTGAGAGATCTAGTGAATTAAATATTAATTAATTAACAATAAATGATCTCACATGCAATTGAGGATTTTCTATTATTAGCTGCATGCATGTAAGATCCAGTGGAGACCCAATTCAGTTCTAGGTGAAAGGGAAGTTGACTATCAGTTGTGACATTATCCACTTGCACACATGCAGACAAACATCCATTGGATGTGCCAATGATACTTGCGCAGTCAAGGAAGGAAGGATTGCATTAATTCAGGGATTGCGCAAGGTAGGCAGGTTGTCTCGAGGTAGTAAATTGGCTAAGGAACTTGCCAATTTTTGTATGACAATGTGAGACAATTAGCTGATGTACTGAGGGATCTTGTGAGGAGAGTTTTTTATGTAATTGTTTCATGATCCATGATATAATATACAATAGAAGATAGTGGGGTTTTTAGCTGTAATATTTCCCTGGGAAATTATCTGTGTTGTGTGTGATTGAAATTTCTTCATGTTCATGTGATTAGCGATTGTGTTTTTAATTCCACAAAATATTTGTAGAAGAGATTCAGTATTTAACTTTAGTACATTTTTATATCGGGTGATTCCAAGATATACATGCTTGTTGTATAATTTCTACAAGGTATCGGAGCATAGGAAATTGCAGAAGTGAAGCAGGAGCTGAGTTTGTGACTGGATAGAATTCAAATTTGCAGAAAGACTTTCTTGGTGCTACAACTGATTCAATATCGAAATGGATTTCAATGGCTTGAGGTTCGAGTATGCACTTAAGGGTAGCTCGAACTACATTTCTTAGAAGGATAGGATGGAGGCAATAGTTGAAGACAATGGCTTGAAGGAATTCATTGAAAAAGATGTTCCTAAGCCAGATGTTGCCAATCTCGATGCATGGAAAAAGAAAGTGGCAAAGGCGAGCAGGATCCTATTGGAGGGAGTACAAGACCATATTATCTCAAGCCTCCATGGGAAAGCCACACCATATTCTATGTGGAAAGCTTTTACATATCTATTCTGAATCAACAATGACCATAGGAAATTGGCACTCAAAGATAAACTCAGGAAGATCAAGATGGAAAAGGGTGACACCATTCCAAAGTATCTCATGAAGTTTGTCCAATGTCAAGATGAACTGGGGAGTGTGGGAATAATAGTCACTAATGATGTGAGTTTGGTTGTCTTAGGACTTCCTAAGAGTTGTAATAGTTATGAATATTCTGTCAACAGATGGGAAAAATTGCCAGATTGGGAACGAATGTGGTCGGATTTGGTGCAGGAGGAGTTCAGACGGAACACCAGAGATGGATCTTCATGTAAGCATGATGATGAAGAGGATTTTTATTTGGCTACCAAGGTGAAGAAGGGGAAGGGGAAGAAATTCCATTCTAAATTTGAGTCTAAAGGAAAGAAGCAGGACATGTCCAAGGTGAAGTGTTTTCACTGTCATGAACATGGGAATTTTGCTACTAACTGTCCACAAAAGAAGAAGAACAAGAAGGATGTTGGATCTGCAGCAAGTGAGGCCCTTGCCTTGCAATTTGAGCTTGAATTCTCCTTGATTTCATCCATGGTGTCAAGTGCATTGGGATCGGTGTGGTATTTGGATAGTGGCACTTCCTTTCACATGACGAGATATAAGGAATTTTTCAGTGACTTGGAGGAGAAATATCTCCAGATGCATATTGAGACGGGCGACGAAGAACGGTACAGTGCTACTGGGATTGGTACCATTACCTTTTATAGGGAGTCAGGTAAACCATTTCAATTAAAAGATGTAATGCATGTACCAGGTCTGAAGAAAAATTTGGTCTTAGTTGCAATGTTGGAGAATAGAGGCTATGGCGTTGTTTTTAGTGATGGGAAAGATTTCCTACAACATAAAACAACGAATCAATCCAAGAGGATTGGGATTCAAGTTAAGAATATCTACAAGTTGGAGGTAGATGGATGCGCTGCCATGATGAGAAAGGCAGAAAAAGTGGTGATCCGGGATGAGGGCGAATTATGGCACAAGCGATTGTTCCAACTTAATCATGGAGCCTTGAAAGTCATGCAACAAATATCTACTAGACTTCCAATGGGAACACTTGCTCAGTTAGATCAGTGCAAGGGTTGCACCATGGGGAAGTATGTAAAGTCCATCTTTCATGAGAAGGAGAACTGAGCTTCAGGGATCCTTGAGAGAGTTCACACAGACGTGTGTGGACCATTCTCAATTGCTTCAACAACAAAACATAAGTTCTATGTAATATTTATTGATAAATTTTCTCACAAATGTTGGAACTTCTTCATGCAGAAGAAAGATAAACCATTCTCTAAGTTCTGTGAGTTTAAGGCATTGGAGGAGAAAGAGTTGGGGAAGCAAGTAAAGGCTCTTAGGAGTGATAATGATGGAGAATACATCTCTAACGAATTCAAGAACTTCGGCAGCAAAGAAGGAATTCAAGGAGAACTCATAGCGCCTCATAACCCACAACAAAATGGGGTCGCAGAAAGGAAGAATAGAATGATCGTGGGTGCAGCACGAGTGATGTTGCATGATCACAGCCTACTAATGCATTTGTGGGTGGAAGCATGAAACACTGCGGTTTATGTGCAGGACCGTTGTTCTCATATAGTACTTGGCATGAGTATACTTGAAGAAGCTTTCACTGATAAGAAATCAGATGTTTCACACTTTAAGATTTTTGGCTCATCTGTTTATGTGCATGTGACCAAGGACGCCAGGAAGAAGCTAGAACTGACTGCTAAATTTGGGATTTTTGTGGGGTACATAGAAACACCCCATAATTATCGTGTGTATTTTCCAAACAGCAGAATGACTGTTGTGCGATGGGATATAAAATTTGATGAGGGGAAATCCATGCGGTTGTCCCTTGAGAGGGAGATGTAATTGCATGCAGAGGAGGAACTTCTGGTTCCCAAGGATGAGTCTCAAGATGTGGATCAACCACAAGAGGAGGTTCATGGAGTGGAGGAAGCCACTCATGCAGAGCCATCCATTAGAAATGGCAGAAGGCACACCACAGAAGCTGATAGGCTGAGACTTGATGCTGCACAGAATGTAGGAGCCCCTACTTCACAGTGCAGACAAAGACAGTCTCCTGACCAATTTACTGGATAAATGGCTCTCATGAGGAAATGTATTGTGACTGAACCATATTCCTTTCAGGAAGCATCGCAACAACCTACTTGGGTTGATGCAATGGTGGAGGAGTATGACTCCATTTTCAAAAACAGTGCATGGGAAATTGTCCCAAGATCGGTTGAAAAATCAGTGGTAGGTTCGAGATGGATCTACAAGGTAAAGCAAGCTGCTGATGGGAGTGTGGAGAAATACAAGGCCATATTTTTGGCTCGGAGCTTTTCATAGATCGAGGGGATAGATTATGAAGAGACCTTCGTACCTGTCACAAGGTACTCTTCCATATGATCCATCCTTGCACTCTCAACGCAGATGGGCTGGCGCATTCATTAGATGGATGTGAAAATTGTATTTCTCAATGGGATCATTGAGGAAGAGGTGTACATAGAGAAGCTTGAAGGTTTCAAGATAGTCAAGAACGAGTCGCATGTGTGAAGACTCAAAAGAGCACTTTATGGGCTGAAGGAAGCACCTCGTGCTTGGTACACTTGGATAGACAACTATTTCACCAGACTGGGCTTTGCCAAAAGTGAAGCAGATGAAAACATGTACCTGATTGTGGTTGAGGGTAAGATATTGATCATTGTTCTTTATGTTGATGATTTAATTTTTTCTGGTGATGAGTAGCTGATACTCTCATGTAAGGAGGATCTTGCAAGGGAGTTCGAAATGAAGGACATGGGACTCCGTCATTATTTCCTTGGATTGGAAATATGGCAGCGGGATGGTGAAATTTTTGTGTCTCAAGGAAAGTGTTAGTATGAATCTTTCGTGGTAAAAGATCACTTTAGCTACGCATAACAAATAGGCCTAACATCGATTATGGCTGCAAAATATATTTAAGTCTGCAATGAGGTGATCCAAATAGTGCTGCACAAATCCAGATCTAAGCACAAAAGACATTAAGTAGATAAAATACAATATGGCTCCATGCATCCAATAGACAAGATAAGAACAATGTATTTAAAAGAATTTTATATTATATTAAAAAATGGGGTACCTGAGAGGAAAACAAGAAAGGTGTTTTTCGGTTCTCCTTAATGGGATGGGTTCTTGAAAGTCCTTAGTGTTTCAGATCTAAAATTCCTCTCTCTTATTAGTGTAGAAAACCCAGACAAACATAGAACTCAATGGGAGCTCACAAAGCAAAAATGGAAAATGGTGACCTAGAGTAGATCCAGAGTGATCTAATGCAATGGAGGTGACTAATGAATGGGGAAAACCCTCCTATTTATAACAAAATATTAGGGTTATCTAGAACTTGTTGCATGAATAAAATATTATTAATCAAGTTCTAGAACCACCTTTTAGGAATATTTTATTATATTTGTTGGAGGGAAAAGGTCTTTTGACTTGGTTCAATTCCTTTATTTATAAACAATAAATAAATAAATGATTTATTTATTATTTTAGGGAGATGGTGGGAATATAATTAAATAAATAATGATTTATTTAATTAATCTCCTTGTTTTGGGTTAAATATGACCGGGTAATATAGACAAATGTTATTTCACATGGTGAAAGCAATTTTACTTAGGGTAAAAGTGGTCTTACATGGTGTACTTGGGTTCATCTAATGATAATAGGTTAGATGACCAAAAAAATGGTGTAACAGATTCCCCCCCAACATACGAGTGTTAGGAGAAAATCGTATGACCAAAGTACGTTGTAAGAACTCAATCACTAGGCATCAAGAGGGGAGTGAGAGAGAGAAATGTAAGGTAGTATAATGTGCTAGAGGACTAGACCCTGAGGAGACGAGACTTACAGGTGCAACAAGTCTCTAGTTGATGAAGTGGTACCAGTGTTAAAGGCGGTGGGGGGGGGCATACCTATGCCCACCAAGACAAGAGCACAAAGAATGAAGCGCCTGAAAAAACACGGAACGCAATAAGGAAGCATGTGCTGGCCTAAAACAGAGATAGTATGCCAAAGTTACGTCCATGGGAAGTTGAAACACCAATTTACCCAAACGGGGCCCATAGTTTTGGCGCTTCATCTCCTAGGGTTAGGTTTTTGGGATGTTTAGGGTTCTCCATTGTTTCTCAATAATAAATAGGCCCTCGAGCCTCATTGTAACTCAGTTCAGAGGCCTGTAGCCGCCACATCTCTTCTCAGAGATAGCTACCGGTGCCCTAGCTAGTTTTATTTCCATTCTGTCTGTAAGCAAATTTCAGTTCTTTGATATTAATGAAATGAAGTGTTATTTCTGCTGCATCTCTGTATTTATTATTTAGCTATTGTTTATTTTTTGTTCTTTGCACTTAAATCCGGATCGAGTGTGTCGGAGTGTCTGATTTTCTTGATCCTTCTTTTGCATGTCCCCAACGAGGTCGGGGTATAAGGAGTTAGGGCTCGATCTGGTGGAACCTTTGCAAGATCAGCCTCGCAAACCCCGACGGACGCCCATGGGGGACGAAAAGAAAGATGAGGGAGCAGGAGATCCTATCGAAATATTGCTCGAGGAGGCCCTCGAAAAACAAAGGAACGCGATGATGGATAGCTTTGCTCAGATCCTTCAACGGCTGCCCACCGGCGGCGCATCTGCATCCAGTAGCCACTCTGGAGTTGCGACTCCCTTTAAGGTACAAGTAAATTTTGACATTCCCATATTTGAGGGTCAAATAAACGCAGATGCCGTAGATAGATGGTTGAATCTATTAGAAGGATATTTCTCTGTTCATGACTTTTTAGACCGGGAGAAGATTATTTTTGGACTCCTCAAAGATACCCCCCATGTTAAGGACTGGTGGGAAACCTACTGTGAGAACAAGGACCAGACAAAACCCTCTCTGTTCTCGGCCGTACCAACTTGGAATTATTTCCGAGATGCCGTCAAGGAACAGTACTATCCCGTGGGGAGCTATGAGGACAAGTACATACAATGGACCACGCTGTGACAAAAAAGGGATCAAGATGTGCACGAGCTGACGAATCTGTTCCATACCCTGCATACAAAGTTGGGTATCAAAGATTCAAAGAAACATTTGGTGCTAAAGTATCGCAGCTATCTGCACAGATACATTCAGGAGGAAATGGAGTTCCTCGACATCTCCTCGCTTGGTACGGCATACCGGTATGCTGCCAAGATTGAGCAGAAATTCAAGCAGAAAAAGCGAGACTTTGGATCTGCGAATCAAAAGCAAGGGAAAGGTGCTTCCAAACCGCAGAACAAAGGACAGAGCCAAGGCATGGCAGCTAAAGACAAATCATCGAAGCCACAAGAAAAGAACAGCACCGCAAAGCCAAAGAAGGACACGGGAAAGTGGTGTGAGTTCCATAAGAGCTCCACTCACAACACAAGTGAGTGTCGGGCCAAGCAGTCGCTAGTGGCCGAGATGAGGGCTTCTGAGTCAAATGCATGCTCCGACTCCAAATCAGAACCTGAAAAGGGGAATGAAAAAGGGAAACAGATTATTGATGCGGAGCCCAACGCCACTGTTGCCACTACAAAGGTCCAGAAGGAGGAACCGGAAGATCCAGAGGAGGAGGAACGTCTCTTCCACTCCCAGATGTGGGTAAAGGGCTCCCCTGTACAGCTCATTGTCGACATGGGTGCCAAAAGAACCTCATTTCAGCAGACGCCGTGAAGCGGTTGGGCTTGCCGACCACAGCTCACCCACATCCATACACCATCGGGTGGCTTCACCAAGGACGAGATCTCCGCGTTAGCCAGCAGTGCCGCCTTTCCTATAGCATCAAGCCCTTCACGGATGAGGTATTATGTGACGTTGCTCCTATTGATGTTTCTGATGTATTATTAGGACAACCATACTTGTGGAAGCGTCATGCTGTGTATGAGTCTCGACCTCGTGCTGTTATTATTACTTTGGGAAATAAGTTGTACAGGATACCCGAGGTACCACCTCCTACGACTATCTCTTTGGTTACCGCAAAACAATGCAGTAAGCTCATTTCCCAAACCAGGAAATTCGTTTTCCTGATGATCCGCCCCCAGGGCAAGAAGAAGACTGTGGCCACGACCTCCAGACAGGGCCCCTTTGCACGACAACAACAAATGGATAAGGTCGTGGAGGAGTACAGGGACATCTTCACCTCACCCACAGGGGTTCCTCTGCACTGCCAGGTCAAGCACCCGATTGATCTGACCCCAGGTGCGCCGCTACCCAATGGACCGATCTATCGACGCTCTGTTCTAGAAAATGATGAAATCAAGAGGCAGATTCAGGAGTTGTTGCAGAAAGGTCACATCAGATCAAGCTCATCGCCCTGTGGGAGCCCGATCATGTTGGTACAGAAGAAGGATGGGACGTGGAGACTTTGTATTGACTATCGGGAGCTGAACAAGATCACTGTCTGGAATAGGTACCCAATCCCATGGATTGATGACCTTCTGGACCAACTCCAAGGTGCAAAATATTTAAGTAAGGTCGACCTGAAGTCTGGGTATCACCAGGTACCAATTGAACCCTCTGATGTGTGGAAGACTTCCTTCAAAGCTAAGGAAGGCCTTTTTGAATGGCTGGTCATGCCTTTCAGGTTGACAAATGCTCCCGCAAACTTCATGAGGATGATGGACGACATCTTTCGGCCATTCACCAACTCATTCGTAGTGGTGTACTTGGATGAAATTCTGATCTTCAGCAAGACTTGGGAAGAGCACCTTCATCACATCCGACAAGTCCTCCAAACACTACGGCAACACAAGTTGTGTGCCAATTTGGAGAAGTGCATGTTTGGCATGACCCAGGTTCAATATCTGGGATACATTATTGATGAAAGGGGGGTGCATGTGGATCCAGCCAAGATCCAAGTCATTCGGGATTGGCCAGCCCCGACTACTATAACAGAGCTTCACAACTTTCTGGGTCTTGCTAATTTCTACCGTAGATTCGTGTTGGGATTCTCTCATATCACTTGGCCCTTGAGTCAAGTCACCAAAGGAGGAGCGAGAGAAAATTTATTTTGGTCGGAACCTCAACAAAAGGCGTTCAAAGAATTGAAAAATCGCCTTTGTTCTGCCCCAGTGCTCACCTTACCAGACTTGCAGCATCCATTTTAGATCGAGACAGATGCCTCTGACTATGCTATTAGGGTAGTTCTTACTCAACAGGGACATCCAGTGGCATATCACAGTGAGACATTGTCTGAGACAGTTCGCAAGTATCCCACCTATGACAAAGAAATGTATTCCATTGTGCAAGCCTGTCGACAATGGAAGCATTACATTTTGGGGAAGGAAACAATCATCCACACAGACTACCAGCCCCTGCAGTTCATACAGACACAAGGGAAGTTGCAGAATGATCGCCATCAGAAGTGGTCCACATATCTGCAACAGTTTCATTTGAACATCAAATACAAGAAGGGTAGCACCAATAATGTTGCAGACTGCCTCAGCTGACCACCGATCGTGGCGCTCACCACCGTGCTCAACTCTTGTGGGCACGAGACTTCTGATTGGCCGCTTCTCTATGAGAGTGACCCAGAATTCGGACACACTTACAAGGCACTCTTGGGGGGCACACAAGTTCCAAATTTTCACCTCCAAGATGCACTTTTATGTCACCTGGGACACCTTTGTGTTCCTTCAAGCAAGCGTGCCAAGATGATATGGGAAGCACACTACAGTCGAGTCGCTGGGCATTTCGGGGTCGAGAAAACAGTATCAATACTACAAAAGTATTTCTATTGGCCGAACCTTCAAAAGGATGTCGAGAAGCACATCAGATCCTACACTGCTTGTGCCATTTCCAAACCGACCATCAAGAAGCAAGGCCTATATACTCCACTACCTACCCCTAGTCGACCGTGGGAATCCATCTCCATGGATTACATGTCTGCCGCCCTCTACTAAGAGTGGAAATGATCGTGTTTTCATGAATGCCACAGATTCTCGAAGATGGCCATTATGATGCCTGTACAGCTACGAATATCACGCAGAAGCCACCAAACTCTTCTTGAACGAGTATAAGTGGCACTTTAACCTGTTACCATCATATCAGATCGAGATAGCAGGTTCCTCAGCACATTTTGGTCCAGCCTCTGGTCAATGTTGGACACAAAGCTCACCAAGTCCACAACTTTCCATCCCCAAACAGATGGCCAGACAGAGGTCGTCAACAGAATGATTGTACACATTTTGCGCATGTACAATTCAAAGCATCCACGCACATGGGACGAGAGCCTCCCCTATGTACAACATAGTTATAACCGGGCTCTCCACAGTTCAATTGGCCATAGCCCCTTTCAGGTGGGCTTGGGATTCCAGCCACTATGTCCCATTGACGTAGCCATGCCATTTGCAGCTGCTCAGGCCGATTCAGCGCACATCCAGTCTGAAGTTGACAAAGAAAGTAGCTTCATCGAGCGCATTCAACACATCCGCCAACAGGTTCATGATATATTTGACAAAGCCAATGCGAAGTACAAGTAGCGCCATGATCAACACCGGGTGCCACACAACTTCCAGGTGGGCGACAAAGTATGGCTGCATTTGTAGAAGGAGCGCCTCACTGGACCTCACCGCAAGCTTCGCCTGCTCCGATATGGGCCGTACACCATCACCAAGGCTGTAGGGAACAATGCTTTTGAGCTTAGTATTCCACCATTCCTTGGTCTGCACCCAGTCTTCAATGTGGATCGCCTTCGTCCTTACTTCCCACCTCTACTGGACACTTCGGACATTGCAGAACAACTCACACCAACAGAGTTAAACCCAGACTGCATGGAACAGGCCACCACAGATTGTATCATGGAAATGCAAATTAATAACACTCGCCAACAGAGGATCCAACTGTATCGGGTTGTCAAAGCTGGCCAACTCCTGCACCAAGGAAAGTGGTTCACCAGGGACCAAGTTCAGCAGAAATTTCCTCATCTCATGGAGGAACTTAACGCAATGGGGACCATTGCTTCCTAAGGGGGAGGAATGATCCAAGTGGATATCGGTGGCCACCCACCTATTCCACTTGGCCCCCCACCATTGTCTCTTTCAGTTTTTCAGTTTCGGCATAACTTACTATTTTTAGCAGTTTTTCGGGTCCTGAACTTCCGGAGCTGTTTTGAGGCCCTAAACGACATTTTTTGGGTATCAAAGCACCAAAGAATTTGATCATCAAATTTGTCTCGAAAGCTATAGTCCTCGGATAGAGCTTTCTAATGATGTATCATGTGCGTCAAATAGAGATAGTATGCCAAAGTTACGTCCCTGGGAAGTTGAAACACCAATTTACCCAAACGGGGCCCATAGTTTTGGCGCTTCATCTCCTAGGGTTAGGTTTTAGGATGTTTAGGGTTCTCCATTGTTTTCACAATAAATAGGCCCTCGAGCCTCATTGTAACACAGCTCGTAGGCCCGTAGCCGCCACATCTCTTCTCGTAGATAGCTACCAAGGTTCTAGCTAGTTTTATTTCCATTCTGTCTGTAAGCAAATTTCAGTTCTTTGATATTAATGAAATGAAGTGTTATTTCTGCTGCATCTCTGTATTTATGGTTATGTGTTTATTCTGTTGCGTTCCTGCATAAATCCGGATCACTAGACCCTGAGGAGACGAGACTTACATGTGCAACAAGTCTCTAGTTGATGAAGTGGTACCAGTGTTAAAGGCGGCGGGGGAGGCATACCTATGCCCGCCAAGACAAGAGTACAAATAATAAAGCGCCCGAAAAACCAAGGAACAAAATAAGGAAGCATGTGCTGGCCTAAAAATGAGTCGGATAAATAAAATGATGAATCCCACATAAATGCGATGCCTGGAATAACCGTCAGGACTTATACAAGAATATTTTAGTACATGAGATACAAATACACCCAAATTCCCCCTACACACGGGGAAGGGCTCACAAAATCTGACTGATACATGAAAATCGAAGAGGCGCTGCAAGCGGTTGAGGCCGATATCATAAAATGAGAGGAGCTGCATCAAGGGAAAAAATTAAGAACTCATTCGGGCATGTGGGGGGCTACTTGCAGGGCCACCCCCTCATGAGGGTTGAGACATCTCACACATGCCCAGGAATCACCAATAGCTGCTATTGCATCACTGGACTATCAAGTGTATAGATGACGATCATGCGGAAAAAGAGCTCAAACCAAGGTACACTGCCCCCTAGACCTGACTTTTGGATTAAATGAGCTGATGTCGACAGAAGTAGGTCTGCCATATGTGAGGCAATAAGGGAACCTCAACTAAGGCACGGGAGAAAATATCAGAGCGACGAACAGGCGGACATTAGTGATGATAATGAAATGGGGGATGATCCAAAGGGGATCATAAAAAACATGAGTACAACATGGTATCTCATGACGAAAATTGACACAAACAAGAATGAGTATGGAGGTAAGGTGGTGCCCCCAATGACAGGTGTTGTAAGTGAGAAAATCTGATTTTCAGGGGAGGTGAAGTAAGGCTTCGTGGACAACAGGTGTCCTGGTGAAGTAGCGAAATGTAAAACAAACAGGTGCTGGCTATCTAGAAGAAAATAAAACACGCATTTCGAATGGAAAATGCTAAGGGTAATATCTCTTAAGATAGAGTGCATTGGGAGGATTAGGAAGGATGTGGCCTTCAAAGTCCTCTAAAAGATATGCCCCCTTACCAAGGTCTTTACTGATAATGTAAGGACCTAGCCATAGTGAGTCGAACTTCCCATGACCGAGGGTATCGTGGGCCTGGTCATATACTAGAACAAGGTCACCTTCATGAAAGGTACGAGGGTGGAATTTTCGGTCATACTAAGCTTTGGTGTGCTTTTTGGTCACTTCAAGAGTTTGTAATGCAACATGACGGTCTTCAGAGGCACGCTCGAGCAAGATAAGTCGTTGTTCTAGAGGTTGGGTATCAGGGAGAAGTTCGACGACCAAGTGAAGGGAAGGGATTTCACACTCGATTTGGAAAACTACCTCCTCGCCAAAGACAAGGTGGAAAGGAGTGAAACCGGTGGCGGTTTTAACAGAAGTATGATAAGCCTACAAAGCAGGGAAGAGCATGAGATGCCAATTGGTTTTGTGCTTATTCACTGTTCGTTGAAGTATGGTCTTAAGAATTTTTTTGACCGCTTCAACTTGGCCATTACCTTGGGGGTAATAGGAAGATGAATATTGGTGCTCAAAACCCAATAGGGAGGATAGCTCATGCCAAATTTGATCTTCGAAATGTCGGCCATGGTCCGAGACTAACTGTTTTGGAACTTCGAATCGAGCAATGACATGGTTGAAGAAAAAGAGGGCTGCAGTGGCTTCCGTATTGTTTAACGTTGGCATAGCTTCGGCCCATTTAGTGAAATAGTCAACCGCCACGATGATAAATTTGTGGTTACCAACAGATGGAGTTCGACATTCCATAAAGTCGATGGCCCATTTAAAAAAAGGACCGGCTGTGACGACAGGGTGGAGATGAGCGGGAGAAGCTCGCGCCTTGGGGGCAAAATGTTGGAAATTGGAACAGTGTTTGACTACTTCAATGCAATCACTGAAGAGAGAAGGCCAAAAATACCCCGCACGCATGATTTTTTGGGCAGTGGTGAGGCCGGAGAGGTGGCCACCACATGCGCCGCTATGACAGGAATTGAGGACTTGTTCGGCTTCAGCATGTGTGAGGCAACGACGAAGGACAGTATGTATTCCGCGACGATAAAGGTCATCGCCGATTAGAAGGTAGCGAGAGGCTTGGTGTCGAATACGTCGTCGAGCATCACGATCAAGATGAAGGGCGAACTTTTGGGTTCACAAGTAAGTAAGGATGTCACCGTACCAAGGATCGTCGGTGGTGATGGCAAACAAATGTTCATCGGGAAGAGCATCATTAATTGGAGTATCGTGCGTCCTAATAGGCAAATCATAAATGAGTTCAGCGAGGACTAATCCTTTCTTACTTTTTGGGGTGACAAATTCAAGGTCTAATTCTTGGAGGATAACGACCCAACAGGCGTGCTTCCCATTGAGGATGCGGCGACTCAATAGGAAAGCCATGGGTTTGGAATCAGTCACAACCTTGGTGGAACACATGAGGATATAATGACGTAGTTTTTGGACCGAGAACACGACAGCTAGTGCTAATTTTTCTTCATGTGAGTAGGACACAGGTGGACTGGCAAGGTTCTTACTGACATAATAGATCACATGTTTGATACCATTATCATCCTCCTGGATAAGGACACCAGCAACCAAATAGGTGGAAGCGGAGATGTATAAGATGAAATCTCAGTCAAAGTCAGGGGGACGGATCAAGGGAGCGGATGTGAGAGCATGCTTGAGGGCATCAAAAGACTCTTGAGCGTATGTATCCCAGACAAAAGGGGTGTGAGATCGAAGAAGTCTAAGGAAGCCATGTGCGGTAGTGGCATAGTCAGGAACGAATCAGCGAAGAAAATTAGCTTTGCCTTGGAGACTTTGTAGCTGGCGTAAGGTACAAGGCATATGAAGTTCAAGAATGGCTTGAACCTTCAAAGGGTCGAGAGTTATCCTGTCTTTAGACACGATGAAGTCGAGGAGACGACCGGCGGGAACACAGAAGACACATTTCAATGGGTTAAGGCGAATGTTATACTTGCGGCATCGGAGAAAAATGGTACGCAGGTCATGAAGGTGTTGCGCCTGATGTTTAGAACATGCAGTAAGATCATCTAAATAGGAAAGGATAATATGGGCTAAGTCATGGAAAAAATAAGACATGGCTCGTTGAAAGGTGGCACTGGCATTTTTAAGGCCAAATGGCATGACTCAGTATGCGAAAGTGCCCCACGGACTAATGAACTTGGTTTTAAGTTGATCAGCACGACGGATAACAATTTGGTTGTATCCGAAGAAGCCGTCCATAAAGGAGAGAATCTCGTGCCCCGCACACTCATCGATGATTTGGTTAGTAAATGGTGTGGGGAAGTTGTCTTTGGGACAAGCTTTGTTCAGATCACGAAATTCGGTGCAAACACGAATGGTGCCTTGTTTTTTGAGGACGGGAACTGGGTTAGACACCCAAGTGGTATATTCAATGGGGTAAATGAAACCAGCCTGTCGGAGCTTGTCGATTTCAGCTTTGGTGGCTTCATGTCTAGAAGGATGGATGGGTCTCAACTTTTGACGGACCGGAATGGCATCAAGACATGTGTCGATGTGATGTTCGACAATGGCAGGATCGAGTCCGGGCATTTCTGAGTAGGACCAGGCGAAAATATCATGGAATTCTTTGAAGATTTTGGTGTAGGCTTCAATTTCTTCTGGAGTGCATTGGACGCCCATGGTGATATGTTCTTCAATACCTGGTTTGACAGAAATGTCTAATTTGATGGTAGGAGAGATATTAGCCATATTGCCTTCTTCGAAAGCGTCAGGTGCAGGGATGGGGTTTTTGAACCAATCAAATTTATCGGGAATGAAGTCTTTAGATTCGAGGGCATATTGGTCATGGGATTGGTGTGGTAGGAAGTAAGCACAATGGTGCATATCATCCCATGGAAAATCAGGTTTGGTCATGGCTTCCATGATGTCTGCATTGGTCTGAAAGATGGGAAGAGTGGGTGGAATAGGAGGATCAGTAGAAATATGAGACACCTGATTTTGAGGGGGAAGGTTCACATGTGTGTCGGCATGAGGGGTGACAACGGAGCGAACAGAGGAGTGGGTAGGCGAAACATCGGGGGAAGGAACTAAGGGGTCGGTTGCAGGGAAATGCGGGGATGAGGAAAGGTAGGAAATAGTGGCTGAATGTTCGGTCATTTTAGTATCGGTATGAGAAATGGTAATCGGGGTAGACAGGTGGTCTGGTGTTAGGGAAGAAGGATGACGGGCAAGCGCGGCTTCGAATTGGCGGTATGTGGCTAAAGAAGCATGATACTCATTAAGGCGGGGGCAAAGATGGGTATAATGTCCATGGAAATTGCACAAAGAACAAGGGTGATTGGTGCGCAAGTGTTTAAGTTTGGGAAGAGAATCAGGTATGGTGGCATAGACTTCAGAAATATCGGATTTGGGAAACGTTTCATTAACCATGGTTTTGAGATGTGGTAATTCAGGGCAGGTATGGGTAGCATGTAACATCGCACAAGGCACACTGGATGGGATGCTTTGGAGGGCGAGGAGGGGCAGAGGTTGTCGAGGCGACTTTGACCTTGGATTCCCCATTGCAAGCTTTGCTAGTGGTGCCTGACATGGTCGCAACAGGAGGTGGTTCCTGATGAGGGGACTGGGGTACAGGTGCAGCGGGAGAAGCCATGGGTATCGGTTGAACTGGCGTCAAAGCAAGATAAGGTTTGGGTTGGCCAGGTAGAGTAGTGGCTGGGGGGTCTAGGTACCAGACGGGTATACCCAAGGTCAAGTTGGGGAGGGATAGGGTGGCCAAGATAGGGACAGAATGAGCGCCAGGAGGGGGAGCAAGGAAAGGAATCTGACCAGCAGGGAAATGGCCAGGAGGAATGGTGCCAAGGGGGTTGTGCTCGTGCGAGGTCGACCCAGGGGGGTAGAGATGTGCGTGAGGAATGTTCAGGGAAGGAGATTCTAAAGGAAGAAGGTTGGCGAGCGGGGGCGAAGGGCTAGGAGCTGGTGGGATTGGGTAAGGGTGCGTTTTCTTACTAGCCAAAGTGGGTTGTGCAAGGTCAGCACAAGAATATTGCATCATGCAGACATTTGCCATGCTAGGATCGGGTACGGGAGGAGGGTCAAAAAAGGTGCCAAGAAAGGAGGAGTCTTTATAGACGCCAGGGGAAACACTGGTCAAAGAATCAACAGTTGGCTTATTGGTGACAGTAGAGATGGTGGACTCAAGGGATGTCTGAGATTTTGGTTCATGGTAAGTCAACTGGTCAATCGTGACAATCTTGCGATTATGAGGAAATAAAATCTTGCGGTGGACTGCGGATGGGACGACAGACATGGCATAGGTGTAACTACGCCCCAAAAGAATGTTGTAGTCAAGAAGGGCATCGATAACTTCCACTTCGGCGCCAATAGTCTTACCCGCAAGGGTGATAGGACAATTATGAAAGAGGCCGATGGGCTGGGAGGCATGGCCATCCCACGCACAAAGGGTGATTGTGGAAGGGGCCAACTCAGGAGATCCAAGTTGTTTCCAAACCGAAGTAGACATCACACAGGTAGATGCCCCCTCATCAATAATACACCGAGCGACATTGGAATTTTAGATTTTGACTAGGATTTGGAAAGCAACAGAAGGAGGAAGAGGGGGATGGTCTGACTGACGGGCATAAAAAACAATCAATTTGTCATCAGTAGGATCTACAGCACCCACGGCAGATAGTAGAGCCTTCTTTTGAGAAGGGCACGAGTGGAGGAGTTCCAGTGTTGAAATGGCAACAGGAGATTGTGCCAGATCATCTACTATACTATATGAATGGGCAACCCGACCATAGGCAGCATTTCGGCGTAATCAACCCTTAGGAGTTTTGGGATGAACCTAGGTTTTGGGTGGAGGGATTCGCAAGGGACCATTGGGTGTCGACAGAGGCTCTGTAGGACCTAAAGAGGGAGAATCAGAGATAGATGGAACGAGAGGCGTGGAATACTGACGGGACCAATTTTGAAGGTTGAGGTCGACGGTGAGAGGTGGGTCAGAGGCCATCATGAGAATCTGGTAATCAGAGGAACCAGAAGGGGAAGGTTGAGTGGTTACCGGGGCATGAGAAGGTTGAGTGGCCACGAATCCTTGTTGAGGGAAAGGATCGGTAAACACAGTGGGTTGAGAAGTAGCTGGAGTGGGATGGAAAGTAGGGGAGGAGTGTTGTCCCTGCACAGTGGCCTGAGACTCCCACATCTGCCGCATTTGTGGTAATAAGGGACAATCGTGAGTGTAGTGACCATAAAAACCGCAACAAAAACATGGATTATTGGTGTGAAGTGGCCTGTCCGGCTTGGGCTGAGAGCCCTGTGGCTGGTTGGCAGTGGTAGAGTCAATACTGGAAGGATTGGATCCACGATTACCAGAAGCGGATTGATTGGCTTTTCTCTTTCTTTGAGAAGGAAGAAAATTAGTTGCCCCCTGCTGTGCAAATACTTGCCCTAGAGGGGGTAGTAAGTGCGGTTGCGGGGGTGGAGAAGGAAACAGAGTGGGAGGTCCAAATGCTGGAGGAGCTAGGACAGCAGGTTGTGGATACGGATAAGGGGTAGGATGGGCAGCAATGAGGTAAGTAGGAGTGTGGGAAAAAGGAGGAGGTATGCCGTATCTTGGGTACATGCTACCTGGAGGGGGGAAAGTGCCAGAGGGGCTGGCCCCTCCTCGAGGGAAACCATAGCCCAGAAGAGGTTGAGCAGAGGTATGTGATAGGGTTCCAATGATACCGTTGGCAGAGTGAGATGCCCTCGAGGCATTGGGGCCACCGGGCTTGGGGAGGTCAGGAAGGACGATATAAACATAACCAGATTGGGCATATATAAGGTCATATTTCAAGGCTATTTGGAGGGCGGCTTCTTCGGTTTGGGGAAAATGGGAGGCGACATATTTGCCAATGGGAGGTAAGAGAAAGCGAAGGAGCCAGTCCATGTAAACCTGATCTTCAAAGGGGGGAGCGCGACACAAGCTCCATCTTCGTCGCCATTCCTAGACATGAGCGAAAAGCTGGGTCGAAGAGGATTGATGGAAATAATTTAATAGTTCAGTACCAGTGTCGTATCAGAGAGGGAGCTGGAAATAAGATAAAAAGGCTTGGGCAATGGTCGCAAAGGTGGTATGGGAAGAGGTGGCTTGATCAACATACCATTTAGAAGCTTCGTCGGTTAGCGTGCATTGGAACAATCGAAGACGGATGGAGTCATCGATGATGGAATTGGAGGAACACCACATGTGGAAAGATCAAATATGGTTAGAGGGATCTTCACTAGCAATGCCTTCAAACTTGGGAATGTTGGAGGGGAGCTTGGTTGGCATAGCAGACCAACTGACATCATGGTGGATAGGATCGTTAATCAGCTGATTGAAGTTGGGGAGACTGAGTCTGGCCATATAAGGGAGAAAAGGGGCAGTCGAGGTAGGTCCCGTAGTGGTTCCACTGGAAATAGACCCAACAGTAGAACTGGGGTTGCTTCTGGTAGTAGGCCCTGAAGTAGACATGGCGAAAGTAACAGGGGGAGAACCAGGAGTAGGGGGAGAACCCAAACAATCAGAAGAAGAGTCGCAGTGCGGACTCGGGGGAGGACTTACTTGATGACGACGGGAAGGAGGAAGTCGACCAACCAGAAACTGAGGGTGAAGGCCAAGAAGTCTCCAGGACAAACACCTTGGAGGCGCAATGATGACGGGAAGAAGAAAACCGACAGGGGCAGGGAGGGGTAAAATCAAGTGAGATCAATGTCGAAACAAGAGCAGAGAGGTGCAGTGTCAATTGATTTTAAAGGCTATGCCAGGCAGTGATAACCAAACTCTTCTTCACCTAGGGTCAATGTGTGGCATGCGTTAATTTTAATTTTTTAAACCCAGACGTTTTGAGAGTAAAAGAAAAAGTGTGATGCGTAACTGAAAATAAGACTAAAAGAACAAAAAATTAACAGCTACCAATGCATCAATCTAACCCAAGAAGGTGGGTCTCTCAAAACTAGTCTATAAGAGGGAAAAAACTAAGAAAAGCACACTAAAAAGAGGCCAATAGATCTAAGTTTGGAAGGGACGGGGATCTAAAGGAGAAATCTGCTGAAAAGAGGTGCAGAGAACAACAAAGAGGCAGAGGCAAGGTTGCTGCTAAAAAGGAGGAGATCAGCTAAAAGTAAAAGGGACTAGGAGGCGGCCCTAGAAATGAACCCAAACAAAAATATATGAGGTGATTTGAAAGGGAGAAGAGCTGATCTAAAGGGATCTGAAAATGAGGTATCAGATTTGGAAGCAAAAGGGCTGAAATCCTGGAAATTCAGACTTCTGAAATAGCAAAAAATCTCCCACAAAAAGTGGAGGGTACTAGAGCCTAAGGGGCAAGATTCCCACTTAGTTGAGTGAAACAGATCAGAAACAGGTCTAAACAGGCGGAGACAGAGGCTGGAAAACCCTGACGGAAGCTTCAGACAAACCCAAAAAAATTGTTGGAAAACATAGAAAAAAGTGCAGGTCACAGGTTATGACCTGTTTGCATTCCAGGTCGCAGATTTGGGGCAGAAAAGTGCGACCTCAAGGCCAGGTTTCGCTTTTTGGGCTGATAAGTGCGACCTGCAGATCGGGCGCTTTCGGCGGCAGATTTCAGAAAAATTTATCGTCTCAGCTGCGGCTGATGTCTGTCACCTGCGAAATAAGGCCAGAAACACACGAAAGTTAAAAATTTGACTGTTTGAGGGTTTTAGAGGTGGAAAGCACCATAAAAATAGGAAAAAAAGAAAATGGAAGAGAAACCCTAGGGTCTGAAACAGCTGGATATGCAGGAATATATGAAACGACAACAGTCGCAAAAGAAAACCCATGTGGAGTCGCCAATTGTTAGTATGAATCTTTCGTCGTAAAAGATCACTTTAGCTATGCATAACAAATAGCCCTAACATCGATTATGGCTGCAAAATATCTTTAAGTCTACAATGAGGTGATCCAAATAGTGCTGCACAAATCCAGATCTAAGCACAAAAGACATTAAGCAGATACAATACAATATGGCTGCATGCATCCAATAGACAAGACAAGAACAATGTATTTAAAAGAATTTTATATTATATTAAAAAATGGGGCACCTGAGAGGAAAACAAGAAAGGTGTTTTCCGGTTCTCCTCAATGGGATGGGCTCTTGAAAGTCCTCAGTGTTTCAGATCTAAAATTCCTCTCTCTTATTGGTATAGAAAACCCAGACAAACATAGAACTCAATGGGAGCTCACAAAGCAAAAATGGAAAATGGTGACCTAGAGTAGATCCAGAGTGATCTAATGCAATGGAGGTGACTAATGAATGGGGAAAACCCTCCTATTTATAACAAAATATTAGGGTTATCTAGAGCTTGTTGCATGAATAAAACATTATTAATCAAGTTCTAGAACCATCTTTTAGGAATATTTTATTATATTTGTTGGAGGGAAAAGGTCTTTTGACTTGGGTCAATTCATTTATTTATAAAAAATAAATAAATAAATGATTTATTTATTATTTTAGGGAGATGGTGGGAATATAATTAAATAAATAATGATTTAAATAACTTATTCCTAGGAAATAATTAAATAGATAATGATTTATTTAATTAATTTCCTTGTTTTGGGTTAAATATGACCGGGAAATATAGACAAATGTTATTTCACATGGTGAAAGAAATTTTACTTAGGGTAAAAGTGGTCTTACATGGTGTACTTGGGCTCATCTAATGATAATAGGTTAAATGACCAAAAAAATGTTGTAACAGAAAGTATACAAAGGAGATACCGGGTAAGTTTAACATGGAGGGTTGAAAACCCATGGATACTTCTCTTTCAGGAATTGGAGGAAAGAGGATGCTACTTTTGGAGAGGTAGTGGATGCTAATGTCTATCGAAAGTTAGTGGGTTCGCTAATGTATCTAGTGAACACGAGACTGGACATTTGCTATGCTGTTAACCAACTGAGTCAAGCTATGTTTAAGCCTACCAAGATATTTTGGAAGGTAGGGAAGCATGTCCTGAGATACCTAAGGGGCACATCAGAGTATGTTCTATGGTATAGACAGACGGATGGAGTGAAGTTGCATGGCTTCACATATGTATATTGGGCTGGAAATCCATCGAATAGAAAGAGCACATCGGGGGGATATTTAGCATTGGATTGACAACAATTTCCTAGTACAGAAGAAAACAAAAATCCGTGGCACTCAGTTCAGCAGAAGCATAATACATGGAAACAAGTCAAGCTACATGCAAGGCTATCTGGATGAGAAAGATCTTGGTTGATTTGATCGGTTCTCAGATGGATCCGACAGTGTTTCATTTTGATAATCAGAGTTTCATTAAAATCTCAATTAATCCTATGTTTCATGATAGGTACAAGCATATAGATATTCGGTACCATCATCTCAGAGATTGTGTGCAGAGTAGGATCATGTTGTTTCAGTACATTCCCACAAAATATCAAAACGCTGATATTCTGACGAGGGCGCTCGCTAGGAGAAAATTTGAATATCATAGAGACAGGATTGGGGTGAAGGATAATCCCTTTCTTGTTGAGAGGGAGTGTTGAGATTTAACAAGAATATTCAACACCCACACTAGTGCATTAAGCACCTGGTTGCATTTAGCACCTCATTGCATTAAGCACCTACACTAGGGTGGGGCCCACAGGGCTATTTTGTTGGAAATACTGAGAGGGGGGTGAATCAGTATTCCTTTCAATTACAACATTAGTTAATCTTCAATTATTATCAGTGTTTGTACTATGATAGCAGCAAACAAAAGGAACACAAATGCACACAATTTTTAAGGTGGAAAACTACTCCGGGACAAAAATCACCTAATGCTTTTCTAATAATTATTTAATATTCAACTCCAATTGAAAATAAAGCTCCAACTTCCTAGAATCTAGAAAATAATTCTTCTCTAGCTCCCACTGGATGGATGCTCCAATGCCCGAGATTCTTCAATAGTCAACTAAACGGATGCCCCAACACCCAATGAGCTACAACTCACCCTAGCACCACCCTACCACCCTATAGAAGAATAAAAGAAGAATGGACTCCCGTACCAGGGAAAATGGTCCACTTTACAATGATATAGAATGTTGTAGAAGAAGAAGACACACTAGACCATAACCCAACTATGACACAACCACCTAATGATGATCCTAGACCTCTTGAGACTTCCTCTTCAACTCTTGGCAGATAGATACTAGAACAATTTTTACAATAATGTATTTACAATGACTTAGTACAATGATACCTTTACAGTGACTGTATGCAGTGCTGCCCACTTGAAGATTTCATGTGATGAAATTCTTGCTACTGTTCTGCACCTTGTTTTTTTCTCTTGTCATGCTACCTTTTGTTTCACCTTTATTTTCTTTGCTTCCCTAGAAAGTCTAGTCCTTTGTAGCCCTTGACAACACATGATCTAGCTTTTTCTTGCCTTCTAGGAGCTCGATATTGAATCTGGTGTATCTATGTTATTTCAGATCCCCAATATCTGATTTTTGGTCCTGTAGTAGTCCTCTGAGTCATCTTTCCAATGCCATAGGTCTGAACCAATTTAGATTCTTCAAGGGAGAGTTATGCCCAATCTTTCACAATGCCCTAATTATGGAATGTTTCAGTAGAGCGAACTTGTACGACGTACCATGTGTTATTTTTTTTTTTATTCGGCTCTGAAATTGTTAGAGAGAAAACTATAGTCTGTGCAATATTTTCCACTTTTTACAAAATTCCAATCCGATACTCATGATTTTCCCAAGGTCACTTCTTTTAGATGAATTTCAGGAGCCTGCAAAAACACTGACTTCCACAGATCATATCTCCGAAAATATTGCGCACCTTGATCTGAAATTTTCACAGGAGCTTCCTCAGGATTTTGGCTTTGCCTCATAAAAATTCCAACTTCTGAACCTTCATAGAAATAATTTTAGAGTGAAAATTCTATGATGACCTGTTTTAAATGGCGAAATCCCTTGCATAAGGAGGATATGAGGATCAAAATTTATATAAATTCCTAGGTTGAGAGGAGCTTCAACAAGTGAACGTGGGAGGGATTTTAGGAACTTAAAAATATTAATTATGACTTTTCAATGACCCATGCCACAACCCCATGGGGTTTTAGCCCACTAACTGGGGTTACAAACTTCAAACATGAATATCTCTCAAACCGTGAAGAATTACGTGGCATGCCATATATCAATGGAAACATCTCGATAAGAAGAAACCATCAAAAGCATTATTGATCCAGAATATAGTAATTTTGTAGGTCAAAATTCCCATGCAATATTGAGGTAGCCCCTGGTGCTGCTTGGGTTGACATCAATGACAACCGTTGATCAACAATCTCCCCCTTTGGCATTGATGGCAACACAAGTACTCCCCCTGCGATCATGACACCTCTTCCTACAACATTCTCTCCCCCTTTGACATCAATGGCAAAGGGTAACTCCCCCTGACACACAACCATCCTGCGGACCTGCACACACTTCCACTCCCCATTTATATTATGAATAAGGAAAATATAATGAGAACTTGGGAGAATCCCAAGATTCTGGCGAAGATATTCAAATGGTTCACGAGGTAAATGTTTAGTGAAGATATCAGCGATTTGTTCTTTTGTACCAACATACTCAAGTTTGATATCCTTTTCAGCGACCTGTTCTCTAACAAGATGATATTTGATTGGAATGTGTTTTGTTTTTGAAAGCATGGCAGGATTCTTGGAGATGCTAATGGAACTAGTGTTGTCACAGAATATGGGAATAGGCTCACTGAATTTTACTTGAAGATCTTGCAAATTTTGTTTCATCTAAAGGACTTGAGTACAACATGATGCCGCGGCAATATATTCTACTTCCGCTATAGATAACAAGATTGAGGTTTGATTTTTTGTCAACCATGATTCGAGACAACCACCTAGATAGAATGTTGCTCCACTAGTACTCTTACGATCATCAACGCTTCCTGACCAATCTACATTTGTAAAGGCTTGAATAATGAGATTGTTACCCTTGGGATACCACAAGCCATATTCTTCTGTGCCCTTTAGATATTGAAGAATTCTTTTGACGACAATAATATTTGATTCTTTTGGTGCTGCTTGGAATCTTGCTACTTGTCCAACTGCTTGCATAACATCTGGCCGGGAGGCTGTTACATATAGAAGACTACCAATCATAGATCTATACAACCTATGATCCACATCCTTAGATGAGTTGTCTATGCTAAATTTGCAACCTGTTACCATCAGAGTAAGGACGGGTTTACAATATTCCATTTTGAATTTCTTGAGCATTTCCTTGATGTACTTGGCTTGACATATAAATATTCCTTTCTCTTGCTGAGATATTTGAAGCCCTAAGAATTATGTCAACTCACCAAGTAAAGACATCTCGAACTCACTTTGCATCTTTGTAGAAAATTTCTTACTTAGTCGATCATCATTTCTACCAAATATTATATCATCCACATATACCTCAACGATTGTTAAATTATCTTTATCTATTTGTACATAAATATTGCTATCAATAGTACCTTTCTTGAACCCTTGTTGACGTAGATATCCATCAAGACGAGCATACCATGCTCTAGGAGCCTGCTTGAGACCATATAGAGCCTTCTTTAACTTGCAAACATAGTCTTCTTTTTCTGATAGTAGAAAACCTTCAGGTTGTTCGATGTAAACTTCTTCTTCTAATTCTCCATTTAGAAATGTTGACTTAACATCCATTTGGTAGACTTTGTTTTTTCTTGAACATGCATAGGTGAGAAACATTCGGATGGCTTCCATTCTAGAAACTGGTGCAAATGTTTCATCGAAATCAATTCCTTCCACTTGTGCATAGCCTTTGGAAACCAATCTTGCTTTGTTTCTGGTAACCTTTTTATCTTCATTCAGTTTGCTCCTAAACACCCATTTAGTCCCAATGACATTTTTATCTTTTGGTCGTGGAACTAATTCCTAGGTGTTATTATTCTCTATTTGATCCAATTATTCATTCATAGCTGCTACCCAATGTTCATTCTAGTTGGCTTCCTCAAAACTACTAGGCTCAAAGGTTGCTAGAAAAGCAATGTGAGCTTGTTTTGATGAATGAAGTTGTCGACCTTCATTTATGTCACCAATGATTTGATTTGATGGATGGTTCATTTGAATCCATTCTTTTGTTCTCCTTGGAGGAGATTCTTATTGTTGTTCTGATATATCTTGATGATCATTATTTACTTCTTCTTGGTTGATAGTTGCTTCTTGTTCTAGAATTTTATCTGTGTCTTTTTTAGCCTCTGTCTCAAGTTTCAAAGATTCTAGATCCTCATCATTATTCGCTAGAACACCATCTTTGTCAAATGTAACATTTATGCTCTCCACTATCTATTTTTGTCTTAGATTATAAAATTTATAGGCCTTTCTTTTGCATGAGTGACCAACAAAGATACCTTCATCAACACGTGATTCAAACTTACCCAATTTTTGATCTTCTCTTTTGATATAACATTTGCTTCAGAAGATTCTAAAATATTTTACATTAGCTGGTTTTCCTTTCCATAATTCATATGGGGTCTTGTTGCAATTATTTCTGAGAAGAATTCTGTTGATAATGAAGACTGTCGTATCAATTGCTTGAACCCAAAATTTTTCATCCAATTTTGAGTCCTTCAACATTGTTCTACCCATTTCCTGTATGGTTCTATTCTCTCTTTCAATAACTCCATTTTGCCGAGGTGTTCGTGCTGTTGAAAATTGTCTTTTTATTCCATTTTCGTCACAGTATTGCTAAAATAATTTGGAAGTGAATTCTCTACTATTATATGATATTAGACACTTTATTTTCAAATTAGTTTCATTTTCGACCAAATCCTTGTAGATCTTAAAGCACTCAAATGCTTCAGATTTTTTCTTTAGGAAACTAGCAACTCTCATCCTAGTATATTCATCTATCAATAACATGAAATATAATTCTCCATCTAAGCCTTTTGTTCTCATGGGACCACATAAATCAGTATGTATCAATTCCAATGGATGTGATGCAAAGTGTTCTTTTGTTTTAAATTGGAATTTTGTTTGCTTGCCGTGCCGACAGGCCTCACATAGTGTGTTGGAAGGTTTTGAGATTTTTGGCATTTATCGTACTGCTTCCTTTTTTCTTATCCTGACAAGATTGTCAAAGTTTATGTGACCCATTTGTTTGTGCCATAACTATCTTTCATCTTCTTTAGCTAGCAGACATGTTTTATTTGCTTCATCCAAAACATATATGTCATTTGGAGCTCGACTAGCTGTAGCCACAATTTTACCATACCTTCCTTTCCTGATTTCACATTTTGTGGAGTTGAATAGCATTGTGTGTCCTTGATCACAAATTTGTCCAACACTGAGCAGATTGTGATTCATGTTTTCAACCAATAGAGCATTATTGGCTAGAACATCTTTGCTTCCAAGAGTGACGGTACCTGATCTTATAACATTTGAAGATCCATCATTTCCAAGGGATATGGTTCCATCCTTCTTCTCTTTCAGAGATACAAATTTCCTTCTATCTCCAGTCATATGTTTTGAGAAACCGCTGTCAACATATCACACATATTTGTTGTTTTGAGCCTTGAGAGCGAGAGCATAATTATTAGTATTCTTCTTCTTCCATGTTCGTTCATTCTGTGGCTTCGAAGATTATTCTAGAGGATTTTCAAGTCTACGGTCTCTGGCTTTGTGTCCAAAGTTCTGACATTTGTAACATTCCATATTATTTCTTAAATGTTAAAATCTATTGATGTTTCGTTGAGCCCTGGGAGGTTCATATTTGAAGGATCTCTTGGAATTGTATTGGTTCCTAGGGTACGTGCGACATTTTACAGCTTTATGACCAAATTTTCCACATGAATAACAATAGCCATGAAAAATATGTTGGTACCTGGATGGAAATATTTGTCGAGGAATTGTCTTCCAAGGATGTGCTTGTGAAACTTGTCTAATGAAGTCTATATGCATGTCAGATTTCATAGGTTCATTGTATTTTTTTGTAGAAGGTCCTGCTTCTTCTTCTTTGTAACCAAGGCCAGTTTTGTCATTGTAAGATCGTTGATTTTTGATGATTTCTTCCAATGCCCTTTAGCAGTTAGCATAGTTTTGGACAGTTTTTCCCTTCTTCACTTCCTTACACAGCAAGACTACTTTGGCTTCTAATGCTTCCCTTTCTTGGTTGCTTTCTTCCAACTTATTTGAAGTGACTCTTTAATACATTTGTGTTCTTCAACTTCAATTTTGAGACCTTGAACTTGTTCTTCAAGAGTATTAGAACATATCTTCTCTGCCTTGAGCTCTTTTATATGCTTGACTGCTTCCTTAGAAAATTCCTCTGTGGTCAATCCTTCTTCTTCGTTGTTTGATACCTCTTGTTTATTGTGCTTAGCCATAAACAATACTCTCTCATTGGCTTCTTATTTGCTGTCATTGTCTTCATTGGATGATGAGCTATCTTCTTTAGAGAGAAAGATCCTTTTGGATCTTTGCTTTTTGAATTTCTTAAAGCCTTTCTTTCCTTTTGAGTTGCCATCACTTCTGTTTGGAAATTTTACTGTGAAATGCCCAACCTCACCACAACCGAAACATATCAATGGAAGTTTACCTTTGAATTTTCCCTTACCAATTTTTAGTTTTCTCGTAAAGTAAGCATATTCTTCATCTGAAAGACCTTCTCCATCATCTCCCTTTTCTTCACACTTACAGGTGCATGTCTTTTCAATTGAAGGTTGTTTGTCCTTATTTTTTTTCTTAGATGCAACGAACATAGTTTCTAGATGCGAAGTACCCTCTTCTTCATCAAGTCTCATTTCATATGCTATGAGAACTCCATGTAGTTCCTCTTTGTAGAGTTTGTCCAGATTTGAACTGTATTCTAAGACCGATACCTTTGGGTTGAATCTCAATGGTAATGTTCTAAGAATCTTTAGTATAATAGTCTTCTCGTCAACTGGCTCTCCCAATCCTTCCAGAGTATTGTTTATTTCATCAACATATTGGAAGTATGCAGCAATGTTGCAATCCTCTTTCATTCCGAGTTGCTCAAATTTTTCTCTATAGATTTGAAGCTTTGCTTCTTTGAAATTTGAGTCACCTGCATATATATTCTCAAGCTTGTCCCATACATTTTTGGTGGTTTTACAACCCAACACTTTATGAGAAGCAGATTCAATAAGTCCACTAATAATAATATTCTTTGCTTTTGCATCATTTACCAAATTTTTCTTACCTTGTTCATCTGCGGTTGATGTAAATCCATTCTGAACAGTGTCCCATACTTTGTAACCTTACACCAAGAGATATACCTCCATTCTTCCTTTCCAGAGTGCATAATTATTTTCATTGAAAAAAGGTACACCATTCTTGGTATGCTCCATGACCTCCTTCCAGTTGTTAAACTATTATTGAAGGAACCAAGCTCTGATACCAATTGTTGGAAATACTGAGAGGGGGGGATGAATCAATATTCCTTTCAATTAGAGCATTATTTAATCTTCAATTATTATCAGTATTTGTACAATGATAGCAGCAAACAAAATGAACACAAATGCAAACGTTTTTTAAGGTGGAAACCCACTCTGAGACAAAAACCACCTAATTCTTTTCTAATAATGATTTAATATTCAACCCCAATTGAAAATAAAGCTCCAACTTCCTAGAATCTAGAAAAGCATTCTTCTCCAGCTCCCACCGGATGGATGCTCCAATGCTTGAGATTCTTCAATAGTCAACTGAACGGATGCCCCAACATCCAATGAGATACAACTCACCCTAGCACCACCCTACCACAATATATAAGAATAAAAGAAGAATGGACTCCCGTACTAGGGAAAATGGTCCAATTTACAATGATATAGAATGTTTTAGAAGAAGAAGACACACTATACCATAACCCAACTATGACACAACCACCTAATGATGATCCTAGACCTCCTGACAGTGCCTCTTCAACTCTTGGCAGATAGAAACTAGAACAATTTTTACAATAACGTATTTACAATGACTTAGTATAATGATACATTTACAATGACTGTATGCAGTGCTGTTGTTCTACACCTTGGTTGCTACTCTTTTCATGCTACCCTCTGCTACACCTTGCTTTGCTTTGCTGCCCTAGAAAGTCTGGTCCTTTGCAGCCCTTGACAACACATGATCTAGCTTTTTCTTGCCTTCTAGGAGCTCGATATTGAATCTGGTGTATCTCTGCTATTTGAGATCCCCAACATCTGTTTTTTGGTCCTATAGTAGTCCTTTGAGTCGTCTTTCCAACGCCAGAGGTCTGACCCAATTTGGATTCTACAAGAGAGAGTTATGCCCAATCTCTCACAATGCCCTAATTATGGACTGTTTCAGTAGAGCTAACTTGTATGGCGTGCCACGTGTCACTGTTTTTTCATTCAGCTCTAAAATTGTTAGAGAGAAAACTACAGTCCGTGAAATATTTTCTAATTTTTACAGAATTCCAATCCGATACTCAGAGAGAGAGTTATGACTATTTTCCCAAGGTCACTTCTTTAAGATGAATTTCAGGAGCCTGCAAAAACACTGACTTCCACAGATCATATCTCCGAAAATATTGCGCACCTTGATATGAAATTTTCACAGGAGCTTCCTCAGTTTTTGGCTTTGCCTCATAAAAATTCAGCTTCTGAACCTTCGTAGAAAAAAATTTAGAGTGAAAATTCTACGATGACCTGTTTCAGATGGTGAAATCCCTTGCATAAGGAGGATATGAGGATCACAATTTATATAAATTATTAGGTTGAGAGGGGCTTCAACAAGTGAATGTGGGAGGGATTTTAGGAGCTTAAAAAATACTAATTATGACTTTTCAATGACCACAACCCCATGGGGTTTTAGCCCACTAACTGGGGTTACAAACTTCAAACATGAATATCTCTCAATTCGTGAAGAATTACATGGCGTGCCATATATCAACGGAAACATCTCGACAAGAAGAAACCATTGAAAGAATTCTTGACCCAGAATATAGTAATTTGGTAGGTAAAAATTCCCATGCAATATTGGGGCAGCCCTTGTTGCTGCTTGGGTTGACATCAATGACAACTACTGATCAACATATTTTTGGGTGCATGTATATTTTTATTATCCCTTAATTTAGATGGAAATTAAACCGTAATATATTCTCAATGTGGACTTGAAATAATTAACTGAAGTGGAAAATTCAGTTAGCTAGTGAATTTTGAGTTAGAGGTTGGTTGGTGGGACATGCAGAGTAATTATAGTTGTAATAGAGTTTGAAGTGTAGTGGTACATGAGTTGGTGCAAGTTTTAAATCGGTTTAAATCAGTTAAGTGAGTTAAACTTAGTTTTGATAGTTGTAACTGAAGATACACTAGTGAGAGATCTAGTGAATTAAATATTAAGTAATTCACAATCAATGATATCACATGCAAATGAAGATTTACTATTATTAGCTGCATGCATGTCAGATCCAGTGGAGACCCAGTTGAGTTCTAGGTGAAAGGGAAGTTGATTATCAGTTGTGAAATTATCCGCTTGCATACATGCAGGCAAACATCCATTGGATGAGCCAATGATACTTGTGCAATCAAGGAAGGCAGGATTGCATCAATTCAAGGTTTGACTTTAAATATTTCCAGGTGAATAGAGCATTTCCATAGGTGTTGTTATGCTCAAGGAGACATGAGAATGAATCAACCAATATGATCTTCTGAGGGAGAATGAAACTTATTTGACAAGGATAACCACCAATGGAACAATTTTACGTCATGACCTAATGGAATGATGAAAAATTTATTCAGAATGGGACACCTAAGACGCACATGAAAATGTGTTTTGACACCTAGTGGAAGTATGCAAATACTGATACTAACATTGGCTCTAGCTGGGGATGGTAGCTCCTTGGAGGTGCCAAGAACACCGTAGACCAAGTGCCTACTCATTGGGCATGGAGTCAAACTATAAAGACTAAATTGAAATACTGAAAGAAACTTGACTCAATAAACTAAACTAACTCAAACTGAAACCTAACTCAAAAAATTTGAAAACAACATAAAATCAACAAGCTTTATAGCCTTCACCTTGAGCCCCAAGCCTAGATGATTTTCTGCTCCAAACCTTGCAGAAAATATAAAATGGTATTTACAATGAAAAAGAAACATTCTCTCAGAAGTTGCATCAAAAATAATAATGTTTCAAGAGCTTACCATTAACTAGTCCTCTTGAACATTCCCGTCCATTCATTTCATTTAGCAAATAGGCATTCTGTCCTCGATAACCAAGATCCTGTAGGGTCCCTTCCAAAGATTTTCAAACTTCCCATGCTTACCTTTATCTTCATTTCTTGCATCCCATCTGAGCATTACATCCTCTAGCTGAAAATTATCTGCTTTGGTTTTGTGATCATAAATCTTCTTGATTTTCTCCTGAAGCTTAGAAATAGTTTGAGAAACTTCCTCCCTTGTTTGCTGAAGATGAATCATTTGATTGATTTAACATTGCATATCATCTTCCTCACCATCTGCTTCCTGCAATAATCTCATAACCGAAACTGCAAGTGATGTAGGAAACATTGTATCTGTACCATAAACCAATTCAAAGGGTGACATACCTATAGACTTCTTGGTGCTCACTCGGTATGCCCACAAAGAATTGGTAAGCTACCTATGCCAATTTTTCTTGTTCTCCTCCAACATTTTTTTAATGATATTCACCAAAGATTTATTAGAGGACTTAGCTAAACCATTGCCCTATGGATAATATGCGGTGGAATGGCCCAAAATGATATTATACTTGTGACAAAATGCAATCATCTTCTTTTACTTAAATTATGCAGCATTATCTATAATAATCTTGTGAGGACAACCAAAACAAGACAAAATATTGGATTCTAAAAACTGAATAATTACTGTGTCAGTAGCTTGCCTTTTAGGAATAGTCTCGATCCACTTGGTGAAGTAGTCGGTGGCTGTTAGAATCCATCTGTGCTGTGCCGATGATGTGGGATGAATTTCCACAATAAAATCAAGTCCCCACTATTGAAAAGGGGCATTTACTACAATAGACTTCAGCGGAAGAGGAAGGAGTTTCCTTTTTCCCTGAAAAAACCTGACATTCATGACAGTTTGTGACTCTTTTGTACAAATCAGAAAATAAATTTGGCCAATAATACCATGCTCTCAACACTTTGTTAGCTGTTGTTTTCTAAAACAAATGACCTCCACAATCTCCCGTATGGAATTCATCCATTACATGCTTTGCCTCGTCTTCAACCAGACAATTCAAAAGAACACCTCTTGGATATTTCTAATAAAGGGAACAACCTAGAATGCAGTATTTATCAGATTTCAATTTCAAGGAACTTTCCCGACTTTTTGAAATTCCAGGAGGAGGACATAAGTGCTGAAGAACATACACTATATCAGAATACCATGGTGAAGTGAGACACATTTTTGATACCTATATTAGAGCGCCATATTATTCATCATCTGACATAACTGCAATAAGATTTATGTCTAGAGCATGTAAATTGGATTCAACCATCAACTTGGCTAAACCCTGTCCCTTGATCAGTTTGGTAGGCCTGATCTCAAGATCATACTCTAGCATTGCTGCTATCCACCTACCTCTCCAGCCTTCAAGATCAGTCCGTGTGAGAATTTCTTTTACCACTGCATTTGGAACATAGGCTGTAGTATGTGAATGTAGAATATAGATCTAGAAATATTTCAAAGCTTTGATTAGGGCTAACGCTTGTTTCTCAATAATGTTATAGCGAAGAGCGGCATCTCTAATAGCTCGACTGAAGAAAATAGGCTGTTCAACCTGATCTTTCTTTTGCATCAAAACTGCAACCAAGGTATGCTCGGATGCAAATGAAAATATTATGAAATCGCTGGTATAATCTGGACTAACCAAAATAGTGGCTGTGCTTAAAGCAAGCTTTACCAAGTTGAAAGACTTCATAGCATCAATGGTATAGTTTACATTGCTTTCTTTTTTCAACATATTAGTCATTTCACGGAAATGCTCAGCTAAATTAGGAACAAATCTGCATAAGAAGTTCATCTTACCGTTGAAAGCTTGTATCTCCTTTTTGTTCGGTGGAAAATCTATCTTCTGAATGGCTTCTACTCTGGAAGGATCAATGCGTATGCCATCTTTGGAAATTATATGACCAAGAATTTTGCCTTCCTCCATGGCAAAAAGACTCTTCTTCGAATTTAGAGAAATTCCGAACTCCCTGCATTTCTGAAAAATAATTCTCTAATGATACAAATGATGATCATCAGAACCAGAAAACATTGTCAAATCATCTAGATACACTACTAATAAAACATCTTTCTCATTAGCAAAGGATATATCCATCGCCCGTTGAAAAGTAGCCCCTGCATTTTTGAGTCCAAATGGAATTTTAACATACTAAAAGGTCCCCCACGGTGTTGTGAAAGCAGTTTTACCTTGGTCTTATTCATGTACCAAAATCTGATTATAACCTGAATAACTTTCAAGCAGTGACATCTCTGATGCTCCAACTAACATTTGCAGAACATGGTCCATCTTAGCAAGGCGGTAATTATCCTTTAAAGATACTTTATTCAAATTTTGGAAATCTATGCATAGCCTTATCTCTCTGGTCTTTTTCCTTACCGGAACCAAATTTGAAATCCAATCAGAAAACCTAATTGGAACAATGATACCTGATTTGTACAATTGGTTTACCTCTTTCTCGATAGATGGAAACAATATTGGGTTTATCCTTCTCAATTTCTGTCTAAAGGGTTTTTGATCCGACTTTATGGGAATAGTATGCTGAATAATATTCTTGTCATAGACCTTCAAATTTTCATAATCCCATGCAAACATATCAGAAAATTCAGACAACAATTTGATGTACTTATCTTTCGCCTCAGGAGACAATGTCTTAGACAACTTAACCATCTTGGGCTTATCTGTTGTTCCAATGTTCACATCTTCCACACCCTTCTTTGTAGGAGTTAATGTTGGTTTTCTGGCCACATCATCCTGATCGAACAAATCTTCTAAAGTTACCAGACCTCTAGGAATAATATTGTCTTTCAGCTGCAAAACATTCATCTAATGGGCTTCTATGTCTTGATCATTAGTATCACTAACATCATCAATAAAAGCATCTTTTAAATTTCCTTCATTCTGCAAAAATCTATTAATTTATTTGTCATCCCAAAAAACTTGCCAGTACCTTAAATTATCTGGAACACTAGGTCTATGTTTGACATGAATTTAAAATTTATTGCTGGAGTTCATCAAAATTTTGAGATTACTTGCCACCGTAGCAAGCGAATCTGCAATGATGTTTTGAGTTCTTGGCACTGCTGTTAATTTATACTCAGGAAACATTTTTAAGATATCCAAGACTGCATTCCTATAGGCTCTCATCCACGGATTCTTTGCTTGATACTCTCCTTTCACCAGCTTTATGACAAGCTCATAAACACCATAAACATAAATTCTTTTTGCACTAAGTTTCTTCAAAATCTTGAGACCTATGATTAATGCTTCATACTCTGCTTCGTTATTAGAATAGTCAAACGCCAATTTATAAGAGCATTCTCTAACACTACTTGGAATTCCACCTGACTTACAAACAGGATTTCGGATCCAAATACCAATATCTGCACCTTCCTTACCCAAAGCACCATCAAAATCCATGCTCCAAAGGCCCTCTTCATCTTCTAGATGCTGAAATTCAACTTTTGGTTCTGATTTACTTTGGCCAGTCACCTCATTTTTCTATTCTGTACTGATTTTTTGTTCTTCAAGAGGCTTTTCGGAAGAAGTCACCATTTCTTTTTCTTTATCAAGAACTGCTCTAAATTTTTTTGAAACTTCTAGAACATCTTCAACGACTACTAGCTGATTATTTACATCATTCAAATCACCATAATTATACAAAATAAAAGATTCTATATCTGTATGTACAACCTGTATTGGATGATTTATGGGCTTCTTCTTACTAGTTATCATATACTTCATTTTCTTTTCCCAGTACAATTTCCTCAATTGTCCGAAAACAAGAATAGTAGCATATGAGAAGTCAAGTTGTAAAGTACCTTTGAGTTTGGCTGTGCATGATCTAGACAGTAGCATGATGAAACGAGGTGGTATATCAACCACCACCACATCCATTAAAACATTCTTGGCTGGGATTTGGTCTAAGGAAACCACTAAATCTTTAATGAGACCAATGCAATGAACTCTACCAGAATCAAATGAATACAAATCATGATATGGTCAGGTGATATCCATGCCCAAATTTTCCATCATAGCTTTAGGCATCAAATTGTGAGAAGCACCGGAATCAAGCATAACATTATGAAGTATGTACTCATGCAGTTTAAGTCTTAAATAAAACGGGGGAATTTCACTCTCTTCTATTTGACCATTTATAGCTAGACCGAAAATGAGCTCGAGGTGGTCATCTTCAACATTAACCATATCGGACAAAGGATCAACTAGCAACATTTTAGACACCTAATCTTTGTAATGACTATTATTTAATAACTTTTTCAAAGGAATGGACACTTTCAATTTAGCTATTTCATTTTCTAAACTAAAATTTGTGACTTTATCTACCTCTTTGACAATAGTATCTCTTCTATGATTTTGATCCCTTGTCACAATTTCCTTCTTCTGAGTGTATTTCTCTTTAGTAGGTGAGCTTGTTGATGGTTGATTGCTATTGCTATGATTATGATCTACATGCTCTTTACCCTTTTTCTGATTATTCGGAAGATCATTATTTGACTGGACCTCTTTCCTTTTTTGAATAGGATTGACAAGTACATCTCTGCTCCTTAAAGAATATTGTTTCTGCTGTGCACTCAAAGCATTCATATACCCACGCTGTTAATCATCTGATTCCTTTTCCAAATCATCATCATTTGCCAAGATATAGTCCTCATCATTGGGAATATCCAAATTTTAAGTATACTCTTCATCTTTAGTCAAGAACATGGGCAAGCCATCTGCTGTAAAGAAATGATTTGTTTCAATCACTGGATCTTCCTCTTCTTCTTCTTCTCCTTGGACATAATTTTGCTGCAATGGGGTCCTAATCTGCTATTGTTGTCTTACTATTTGGTTAGGTGCTTTCTGTTCTCTTTGCTTGATTCTAAAATGAGGCTGTTGTTGCCCTCTGAAATTTGGATTCCAGATCTGTGTTTCAGGTCTCTCTAAAATAAACAATCGGTCAACCATCTTCTCCATAGTCCAGAGTAATGAATCCATTTTTGCATCAGAAGTAGATGTCTACTCTTTGATGGCCACCCTCTTTTCTGATCTCATCCTTGCTTTCTTGGCTGACAAATTTGATTCCACACTTGCAACATTCTTTTGCATATACGCTAAAGTTGTAGGATCATGTTCACGCAACGGATATGCCATATCAGTGTCGAATCCATCCGAAAATTTGACCAAAACAATACCCTCCGGTGGTTTCATACGTGCAGGAAGAGCATTTTACACTGCATTAAATCTCACACAATAATCTTGAACAGACTCACCAACATTCCTTTTGATGTTCTCGTATTTAGACAGAATTTGAAGGGGATTTTTCTTCTCTTCCCATCTTTCTATAAACTAATGATGCAAAATCTCTAAAGTACCTATAGTAGCTACTAGTAGAGCTCTGAACCATTTTCTTACTTCCCCTCCCAGACGTTGTGCAAACAGTCTCATCTTCACATCTTCTACATCAATTTCATGAAGGTCAAAGAAGTCATTCATCTTATCTACATGCTTTAGGGCTATTATAGACTGAGTATCATCAAACAAAGGGATTTTAGTTTGATAATATGCGGGCATAGCACTAAGGTTATGAGGGAGAACAAGGGGGGCATATCTTGCAGCCATGAATGGAGGTGGAGGATTTATAACAGGGATTTGGATGCTTGATGTATCTTCGAGATGCCAGTATGTCCAATTTCAAAATAAAAATATGCACTTTACAAATTTTTTAATTCAAATTTTTAAATAAATTCTAAACTTATCATCCACAAGTTTAAGAATTTCAATGAAAACTATATTACTGGTGTTGATCTGATCTTACTCTTTCTTCCCCAGTGGAATCGCCAAAATGTTATCACTTAGATTGAACCTCAGGCTGGGAGAGGCAATTTTGAGGTAACCTCAAACCACGCTTAGCCAAGTAAATAGCACTACTAGGGCAGGAGAGGGTTCTCTCTGTGTAGAACACAATCAAAATGAATGAGGAAAGAATATTTTAGGCTAGGTATAGTAGCTCAGGGTTTTGAGTTTTGATTTTGTGTAGAGTTTGCTGGACCAGGAGGAGTCAAACAACTAGGGCAAGGAAATTAGGTCAAAATCCATAGGGTGTTCAAAGGAGTAAGGTAGGTAGAAGGTTTTACACTTAAAATATGATTATGGTGAGGTGAATAGACTGATGAGAAGTTAGGAAGAGCATTTGAGATGAATTCTCCCTAAATTGAAGAAAATAAACAAATTATGCTAAATTCCCCAAAACAGAGCATGAAACATGAATTCTGCCTTTCAACTTGAAATTAAGCATATCATTGACATGAAAATGGTTTATGAACTAACAATACATTCATACAAATGATCACAAAGAAGAAACTATGTCAAACACTACATACCTCACGGATCCCAAAGAAATAGTTGCAAGTTTATCATTAATGTCCAAGCCAAACTGATACAAAATGTGTCTTTGAGATGCCAAAGCTCCAAGTGAGTCCAACCATTACAATGACTGAGAAAAAACATCAAATAGACCTGAAAACCACTCTCCCTAGCCTTAGGGAGTCGAATCCATGAGATAGGGATCAGTTTCACCTACTCCCAAACAAAAATCTGAAGACTAGGAAAACTCAATAATTTTCCTCTAAAAGGGAGGAAACTAATTCATTTGACCTCTAGAGGACTTATCTAATGTATCTACCCTAGTTAAAAGTGAAAACATGACATTTACATTCACCATGACCATTTACATCAGTGATTTTCTCATTTTCCCAAGTAAAAAGTCAAAAATTCAAAATTTTGCTGAAGATGATGAAAATTGCATTTTCCTGGTAAACGCGTAGCGCCATGACAGAAAAAATATCTTGTCTTGCAGGAAAATTTTGGAGGCCTTCCCGATGTCCAAATCAACTCCATGATAGCTCATTGGAAAACTCTCTGCGTCTAGTTTCCAAATATTCCTCCAGTTTCCAAAATGGTGTCTATATGCCCTATCAAAAACCTATTCTCCAAATATTGGTAAACACGCAGCGCCAAGGCAAAAACAAGGGCAGAGACATGTTTTTTTGGTGGTTTTTTGCCTTTTTGAGGGACCAGTTCTCCTCCAAATCTTCTAAAAATTGCTGGATTTAATGCACTCATCATTTTGAACATGATCGTGGTGGTCATTTTGAAATTGGATGCCCCAAAAAAGAGCGTAGCGCCAGTGGTGTTGCGCGTTTATGTAATATTCCAAAATTTGCATGCAGCAAATTGGAATATTGATTTTTGCTAATTTCACCTAGGAGTTGAATAAATGGGTAAGGAGGCCCATGCATAATAAAAACATGAATAAAATCCATCATAATGTGGAAGGGGATCATTCTAGTAGCTATATTTTACACTTTCCATGTATGAACATGAAGAGAATCATGTTGATTCAATCAAGTTGACTAAGTCAACAACGCAGTATGGAGGAGTAGCCTTGATGGAGCTACAATGTAATTTTGGAGGGAAAGTGATCATGTGATGTTGGAAAACCTAATGGGTGGGACCCAAGGTGAGGAGGCTCACAAAGCTTATAGGGGAAGAGATGGCATCCATTTGAGGTTAGCTTATGGATTATTGATTTTGGTCTGCTTAGACTATTGAGCATTCTTCAGCTGTTGAGTTGAGTATGCAGTGTTGTTTAGCACAAGGCATTCCTACTAAGGGATTCCTTATCCTTCCTTGAGAGGCCTCTTGGAGGAGAATTTTACTTCATTTTTCCACATTTAGGCTTGAGGCCAAGCATCCTCCTTCAGCTACAACGTTATTCTTGTAGCAGGAAACGTTGTGTTGCAAGGTGTTGCAGTGGAAAGATCACAACACCACTTCCGAGCTTATCTTTTAGAAGAGGGAGCTTCCCTTTCTTTGCAAGATCTATGAGGAAGGTCTTGGATAATATTTTACATCTTGGCATGTGGCCAAATCATTTCCCATATTCTACAGTGCAGTCATTTGCAGAAACTGCACCCTTTTTCAGAGTGTTGCAGTAGCAGGGTTTGAACCCTTGTTTATGAGCTCATTCCTTGGAGGAAGGGCCAACCCTTATCCCTGGAGGCTTTGTACATAATTCTTCTTCTATTATTTGTATTATTCAGCCCATTTATGTAGAGCTATAGTATAAATACGTTATTTCAGATCTAGATCTACATACTTTGTCATTTTATACATGTACTTTCATGAGGCCCTTGTCGGGTTGTCTTTTGCTGTATAAAAAGGGCTGAATCCAAATTTTTCTTCACTCTTGCATCATATAAAATCTAGATCTATTGAGGACCGTGATTTTCTGTAGAAACCCTCACTAAATAATTCTTTCCCTTGCTTCAGTCATTTTGTATGCTAAAAGTCATGGGATTTGGGCCTTTTTGAGCCATATCGGGATCGGGAGATCTGTTTAACTTAGCTAGAGTGATTTTTTTTTGCTCCTATTTGGTATTTAAGTCCCATATGACATAATATAAGGTATACCACTGTTATTTTCCTCTGTTATTATGCAAATAGCTGGGAATAACATTTTTGGGGCTTATTTTGCTGCTTTTCCCCAACTTTTGGATCAAAAAATGAAGTATAAGTTGCTGTTGTAGCTTTAATTGATGGTTATGTGTTTTTAACACATCATATGAGTATATTCATCATTTAAAATACATTATTTTATTCATGTGTTGCTGAAGCTCCAAATTTAGAATATCTTAAGATATTCTCATTATTGTAGAATTTCCCTATTTTGGGATATTATAGTCATATCAGAACCTTCATCTTGGCTCAGCCTGTGGATTTCAGATGAAATCTAGAAGATAAGAAGAATCATAGATCAAAATTATGGAGAGGATGAGATTACTCTCATCAATTTTCAGATCTAAGAAGAGCCTCTCCAAGGAGGTTAAACAGATGAAAGAAGAAAGATGTAATGAAACTCCAAGAGGGTTTCAAGAAGGAGAAAGCTGCAGTGAGACCTCTAGAATGTTTCAAGAGAAATAATAAGACCCTTGCACTTCCTATTCTCATAGAGGGAGTGAAGAGCAAGAAGACCACTCAGAACATGAGATCCTGAGTGGATATTTGGTAGAGTACAAGTGCCAACCTAGAGCTTTCAAAGAGACTCTAGATCTTCCTCAGTTTATCCAACCGAAAGAAGAAAGGAGGCCATACAGTGATAGGATGATAAGGGGCAATAGGTTTCTATTGTCTACCTTCGATGGATCACCCTTATGTTCAGCAGAATCTTGGGTGATGAAGATGGAAGCATACTTCCTACTACATCCAGTAGTAGAAAGAGAGGTTGTGGAGATCTCAGCGCTGCACTTGGAGGGCAAGGCAAGCACTTGGTGGTTCAGCCATGTGAGTCATGAAAGAGTATCTACTTTTGCAGATTTCACTCACAGGATGATCAAAAGGTTTGATAGTAGAAGATCAGAGGAGGAGGAGTCCTGACCACCACTTGAAGAGTCGTGTACCAATGTTGTCTCAATCATAAAGGAGCAGCCATCTACATCAGCAGTTGGGGCAACCAACAAATTGGAGGGAGGAACTCTTGTAGCCATGCAAGATGTTCCCAAGGCACACCAAGGTATGCATGAATTTCCATTTTCTATCATTTCATAAATATTATGGGAAGCCTTGGAAATTTGTCTTTACATGATCAAGGATCAAAACACATTACTGATATAGAGCAGCAAGCTTGCACTGCGCTGTACAACTTGGGTTTGATCAATGATGGGGTAAAAAATCATCTTAATGCACCCTTGCTAAGTTGCATGCAAAACTTGGGGTTGGGTTGCGGAAAATTGGAGGGCATGATGAACATTGTGGTACTTTATGATGATGTTTTACCTTCAGAACACTTGGGTCCTCATGGATTCAAAAGGATCATTGATGAGAGGTATTTTCCAAAATATCTCCAAGGATTTGCATCTCAACTTCCCATGAGGTGTAAGAAGAAAAATCTGCTTTGGGAGATTGGTAGTCTTCAATGGGAAGATACCAAGGGGGAGCATGCTTGGAGGCATCCACAATTGTATGAATGAGGGTGGATGGAGAGAAAGAGGTTGGTGAGCCACTTGCAGATCTATGACACAGGGCAGCAAGAGGCAAAGCTGCGTTGGCTACTTTTGAGAGACATTGGCCAGCATATGACATACCCTTTTTCACAAGGTATGTTATGGAGGGAGGCATTGCAGGGCACCCATATGCTATGGCAGCAGAAGATTTGTTTGTATGGGTCATCATACAATATAACCATCATGATCTTACCTTATGGCTTGTATGAGGGAGAGAAGAGGGAGCAACAAGAGTTGTTGTTGCTGTGGTTACACTTGGGAGAGTATGGGCCGAACTTTTTCCATGCTCATCATGATATTTTCGGAGGAAGGAAAGGCACATTCAAAGTGCAAAGAGGTTACCCTTCAACATTGAAGGAAAAGGAGGAGCTTCCACATAGGAAGAAGTTCTTCTCACATAGTAGCATGATGGTGGATGGCTTTTACATGTGGAATGTCAAAGGAAGAAGTCATGGAGTGACTAGAGCCTTATCACCAAGGCCTACAATGCTATCACTTGCGAGTATGTTCTTATTGATGGAGTGTTCCAAGAAGAGTATGTATCCCTTCTTTTTGCAGATTTCTATGAGAAGATTCTCATGGGAGGACTCATTCATGGACCTCACTTTCAGCCTACTCACTATGTATGGTAAGAAATGCATTTATGTACTTGTTGATTGTTCCATTGAGTATTTGCATCTTTTTACCATCTATACACAGTGCATTGCTCCACAAAGGAGCAAGATTATTTTTGGGTTATATGGTCACTTTAGGGCCAACCTTTGTAATGATGATAACCCATTTATACATGACTTTGGGCAAGTGTATTATTGTTTTGATCATGTAAAGCTGATATATATCACTACTTACTACCTTATAGTAGATGAGAAAACATACATAGCTGGTAGTTCAGTGGAGAACAAATTGCCACATGATGTTCTAAATCAGCAGTTGGGAAGACTGCGCTATATCCACCAGAGAAACCATTTGTATTATCCACACTTGCACATAACCCTCAAAAATTTTCTGATTTGGATGCCATATGGTAGTGATGTGCCATTCACTTTGAATGGAATAGTTTGGGCCAACATGATCCATAATTTTGGAGAGGGGGTCTTTGAAGATCCAATCTTTTCCTTGCCACTTGAGGGAAACTTGTTTGCAGCCCATGATCAACATGCATTCTACACTCATCATGAGTGGGGAGAAAGACAACGTGGGGCAGGCCATCTTTTCTACCATGTTTAGTTATTCAGCCCTCCGAAATTTCAAGAACCAAAGGTGGAAGAGATTCTTCATGAGTTGCGATTCTGGAGGGTGACTCATTTTGTATGGTTGATATCTTGGGGATGGGAGATTCAAATGGGGATGATGAACCCCACTATATATCAGTCCAAATGCCTCAAGAGGACCTTTAGACAGCCTATTGTTGCCTCCATGGACATTTCTTTGTTAGAGGATGATAGCTATTTGGGATGCTTACCAAAAGCTAGCTTACACATTTGGGAAGGGCAACTTGGAGATGCATTGATGATACAACATCTTGATCTTTGGAGGATCTTATCATATGAGGATGCTAAAAGGGAAGAAGAGGAGGTTATTCAGTTCTATCCTTGCAGTTTCTTGAGGACAAGCAACATTTGGGAGGGGAGGATTGTAATATTCCAAAATTTGCATGCAACAAATTGGAATATTGATTTTTGCTAATTTCACCTAGGAGTTGAATAAATGGGTAAGGAGGCCCATGCAGAATAAAAAAATGAATAAAATCCATCATAATGTGGAAGGGGATCATTATAGTAGCCGTATTTTACACTTTCCATGTATGAATAGGAAGAGAATCCTATTTATTCAGTCAAGTTGACTAAGTCAACAACGCAGTATGGTGGAGTAGCCTTGATGGAGCTACAATGCAGTTTTGGAGGGAAAGTGATCATGTGATGTTGGAAAACCTAATGGGTGGGACCCAAGGTGAGGAGGCTCACAAAGCTTATAAGGGAAGAGAGGGCAGCCATTTGAGGTTAGCTTATGGATTATTGATTTTGGTCTGCTTAGACTATTGAGCATTCTTCAGCTGTTGAGTTGAGTATGCAATGCTGTTTAGCACAAGGCATTCCTGCTTAGGGATTCCTTATCCTTCCTTGAGAGGAATCTTGGAGGAGCATTGTACTTCATTTTTCCACATTCAGGCTTGAGGCCAAGCATCCTCCTTCAGCTACATCATTATTCTTGTAGCAGGAAACACTGTGTTGCAGTGGAAAGATCACAACACCACTTCCGAGCTTATCTTTTAGAGGAGGGAGCTTCCCTTTCTTTGCAAGATCTGTGAGGAAGGTTTTGGATCATATTTTACATCTTGGCATGTGGCCGGATCATTTCCCATCTTCTACAGTTCAGTAATTTGCAGAAACTGCGTCCTTTTTTAGAGTGTTGCAGTAGCAGGGTTTGAACCCTTGCTTGTGAGCTCATTCCTTAGAGGAAGGGCCAGCCCTTCTCCCAGGAGGCTTTGTACATCATTCTTATTTTGTTCTATGTATTATTCAGCCCATTTATGTAGATATTCATTACAACTGCGTTATTTCAGATCTATATCTGCATACTTTGTCATTTTATACATGTACTTTCATGAGGCCCTTGCCGGGTTGTCTTTTGCTGTATAAAAAGGGTTGAATCCCCATTTTTCTTCAATATTGCATAATATTAACTCCAGATCTCTTGAGGACAATGATTTTCTGCAGAAACCCTCACTGAATCATGTTGTCCCTTGCTTCAGTCATTTTGTATGCTAAAAGTCATGGGATTTGGGCCTTTTTGAGCCATATTGGGACCAGGAGATCTATTTAACTTAGCTAGAGTGATTTTTTTTTGCTCCCATTTGGCATGTAAGTCCCATATGACATAATATAAGGTATCCCACCATTATTTTCCTTATTTGTTACGCAAATAGCTGGGAATAATGTTTTTTGGGCTTATTTGCTGCTTTTCCCCAACTTTTGGGTCACAAAATGAAGTATAAGTTGCTGTTGTAGCTTTAATTGATGGCTATGTGTTTTTAACACATCATATGATTCTATTCATCTACTATATTGGAGGTTTCTGTGGTGTAGTTTGTCAGATGTAAAACTCGGAATATCCACAGTAGTCATTTTTAGTCTACGTTTCGAGTCTAAATCAAGACTCATCATCAGGACAACCTGCTAAGAAGAGAGAAGATCAGGGTTAATAAATAGTGGAGAGAAAGAAAAATGAAAGGGCCAACCAACTTTTAATATTTGTAAATTAATTAATGTATTGTTTTATATTTTATTTAGATTTATTACATTATTAATGCAGTGATATTTAAAAATATTTATAATTAAGGTTTATTTAAGTTATTTATAAAATTAGAATTGTATGTTAATACTAAATTTTTTTGAGCATAATGATAATATATATTATAATGGGTGAATAATAAATTAAAATTAATGATTATAAGGGTCTATTCACTATTTATTTTATTAAAGTGATTTTTTATTAATAATAATATATATTTAATTTATATTTATTTCATTTCAAAAGCAGTGATATTTACAAATTTTTATTATTATGGTTTATTTAAGTTATTTATATAGAATTAGAATTGTATGTTAATAATTTTTTTTTGAGGAAGGGTCTATTCACTATTATTTTATTAAAGTAATTATATAATTTTTTTTAATCTTTTTTAATGTTAAAAAAGGGGGGGGGTGGAGTTTGTTAATAATTAAGTAGGTTGTATACTAAAACTAAGGGAAACTAATAGGGTATATCTTAATAAATATATTTAAGAGGGTAATAAATCTTAATAGAATTAGAGGGGGGTTTATTTAATTAGTAGTATTAGAGGGGTTTTAATTTTATAGTATTAAAGGGTTCATATAATATGTAGCGAGACCTAACTACAGAGTTAAATAATAAGGGAAGTAAAGAAAAAGAGGGGGGATAAGGTAGGTTAAGGAGAGTTTTTTATTATTAAAAGAGGATAAGAAAGCCAACAGGTTAGTGGGGGAGAGGGTGACAGGAGATGATATAGGGGAGAAAGGAAAAGGTGGATAGAAGGTAGAGGTATGGTGTGCAGGTCAGAGTATAAGAGATGGATACAACAGGAAAACAAGGAAGGGACAATGAAAAGAGGGCAGAAGGGTAAGGTGTTGACATACAATAAAGGGGAGGGTAAGCTTATTTTCAGGAAAGACTATGGATCCAATTTCTGCTAATCTCTAAGCCTCCATCTCTATTAAGGTTGTGGGGGTGTTTAATGATTTCAAGGGCTTCACGTACTTTACGTTTAAAATGATGTTTCTCATTGGTAATGACCATTGCATCTTCAAGGCATATGTGGTGACGCGTCTTATTGGAGTGTTTTTCCAATGCCAAGGTTTTAGTTCTTCCTGATCTGATGTCTGCCCCATGTTCTTTAAACCTTATTTTGAAGGTCCTACCTGTTTCCCCTATATATCAATCTCCACATGAACAATTAATTTTGTAAACCCCTTTTTGTTGGAGGTGGTCGGGGTCATCTTTGACAGATTTCATCCTTTGTTTGATGGTCATTAGAGGTTTGAAGGATGCTCTAATGTTTTTCTTAGCTAGAACTTTGGCCATCTTGTCCATGACCCCTTGGATATAGGGGAGGTATGCTTTCGATGTTGCAGAATAGTCAGTTGAAATTTTATTATTTATGGATCCTGCTCTTTGAATAGCTCTGTTGATGCCTCTATTACTGTATCCCAGGTTCATGAACGATCTTCTTAGATGTTCTATTTCTTCCTCAATATGAGTATCGTCTGATATTCTAAAAGCTCTTGTAAAAAGTGTCAACAGGACCCCCATCTTCTAGGCAGGGTAGTGATGTGAATCAACATGTAGGTAATTGTTTGTGTGAGATTTCTTCCTGAACATTTTGTGTCCAAGGGTTCCGTATTCATTTCTCGAGAGGAGAATGTTGAGGAAAGGGTTCTAGCTTCATTTGAACATCCATTATTGTATTCATGTGTTGCTGAAGCTCCAACTTTAGAATATCTTAAGATATTATCATTGTTGTAGAATTTCCTTATTTTGGGATATTACAGTTTAGCATAATTTTTGTTTGTCAAAATTGCCCCAAAAATTTGCACTAAAGTGCCAAATATGCCAAAAATTTGTCCAAAATTGTGAGGTTACTTGTTGATCAAGGGTTGGATGCATGAAGAGACACCTCAGCAAGTATAACTAACCCCTCCTCCTTTTTCTTGGTCAAATCTCGAATTTTTGCATGGGCCCATTTGAGCTTGGCCCTTGCAATTTTGTTTCTCACAGCATAGTGTTTTTCCATCTTCCTCTGAATATCATTGTCCTTCTTGGCCTTCTCCAGCAAGCTCTCCAAATTCAAGTTGGCTCTATCAAGCTATGACTCTTTATCTCTGCTAATCTCAACGATAAAATCATCTCACTTGGAGTGAGTTGCTCTGCCAACTCAGCCTCTTTCTGTCTCTTATGGGCTAAAGCTCTTTTTAGTCCTATTATCTTTGGTCTCTGTCTAGGAAGCTAATCCTCCTCACCATCAATCTCACCAAATCTGGCCAAGGTCTCTTCCAACAAGGCTTTAGCTTTCCCTGCCTCTCTTTAAGCTTTGATGGTCCTAACCTCACTGATGATTTGCTTGGTCTTCACCTGCTGATTTTCTTGCTCAAGAAAGTCAATCACATACTATGCTCTGTCAAGATTAGCTTGAAGCTCACTAACCTTTGCTTCCTTGCTTCTGATCACTGCACTAGTGACTCTATCCTCATCCTCCTCATCAATTTCAATCAACTGAAACTCCTGCTCAGTTTCATGTTTGTCCTCCTGCTCATCAATGATAGGCTCTGTAGCCTTTTCTTTGCCCTTGTCTACCTGTTGTGCTAATGAAGAAAGCATGGCCCCTTTCACACCATGTGAATCAAACACATTCTTGTGGCTTCTCTGATAGGTCTTGGGAAATGGCTCAACATCAGTCACATTAGCCCAAGTTGCCTCAATGTCCCTTTCACTACTTGATGCTCCAGTATCATGATGTGATGATGAAGGGTTATATAAAGGTGAAGAGGTAGGATCAACATGAGGTGAATGGATTTGACTAGGTGATGATGTATGAGCAGCAGGCTGAGATGGAGAAGTGGATATGGGAGGATGAGATGATGAAGGGATATTCTGCTCATGATGACTAGGTGGGGTAGTGAAAACCTCATTTGCAATGAATGTGTCCCATGGGATGTTCTTTTGCTCCAGCTGATGCATGACTACCATATTAATGAGTGAATGATGGAAAAGACTTTACATTTGATGATTAGAATCTCTCTTTTGCACAATGAATTCCATATTGTCAATGTTGTGGAAGAGATAGTAAGGTATGTGAAGCATTCTGACTCTAGTGAAGTGCATGATGAGTCGAATATGGTATGAGTAGAGTCGAGAAAACCTCCCCTCACAAGTGAAGTACTTCATGATTATTTTCATCACGGGGACATATCGGTCAAGGAGATGAGAGAAGGTGTGCCTCACCAACACCTCTATCTTCTTCTTCAGACATCTTAAATTTTGACTTAGGAAACCCTAGGGTAAAAATTGGAATGAGATGAAGGGAGAAGGAGATGAGATGGCTAGCTTAGATGAATGAAGGGAATGAGTGTAAATAGAAAACCTAGGTTAATGAAAACCCTAGGGATTAACCATGCTCATGACTGATATCGGTTTAGGGAGGTAAACAAGGATATGGTGTATGAAAAATGAAAATGAACTGCAACTAGGGTTTCATAAGGATTAAACACTTCAAATTTGTAATAGACACCCCATATCTTAGAGGCAAGGTAAATTAGAGTGAACTCACTGTTTAGAAGATGTTTGGAGAAACTTAGGAGAAGATTGAGCTTGATAGAAGTGGTACAAATCTTCAAAACCCTCACTATGCAAGTGCGTAGCGTTGTTGGGTAAACGCGCAGTGCTGGGATGAACGCACGGCGCCAATATTCAAATGTTAGCACCAGAGCAATTTCGCTTAGTTTTCTCGGGCAAAAGCATAGCGCGGCTAGGTAACCATGCAATGCCACTTCAAACGCGTAGCGCCTTGAAATTTTGGCCCCAATTGCTCAATAAACTCATAATTTCTCCTTTGCTGAGAATTCTTGATGGCTAGATGGCAACAATGACTCATTTTGAAATTCTTGATATGATTTATAGCTTTAGTGGATTTGAAATTTCATTTTGAATCACCCACTTTCCTAATGTTCACTTTTCCTTTGGCACTGATACTCTTTTAATTTTCTGACTTTTGGCACTACAGGTTGATCAACATGGAGTTTGATTCTCTTTGCTCACTTAGGTTGAACATGATTGCACTTTGACAGCTTTGGGATTACATTTATTACATATAATAACATAAAATTACATTTAGAAAAATTGAAATTAATTACAAATTTGACTTTTCTATCAAAATGACATTTTGATATAAAATTCATTAAACTAAAAATAGAACTTTGAAAGTATAATAAATACATCATGATGATCTTATTTATTCCCTCTCATATATGTGTTGAACTTATCTGAATGAAGGAGTGACCTTGAGAAATGCAAAACCCTAATGACCTAATGGGACTACTTTTTTAACCCGACCTTTGAATGGGATTTTGACTTTAAATATTTCCAAGTGAACAAAGAATTTCCATAAGTGTTGTTATGCTCAAGGAGACATGAGAATGAATCAGCCAATATGATATTCTAAGGGAGAATGAAGCTTATTTGACAAGGAAAAACATCAGTGGAACAATTTTATCTCATGACCTAATGGAATGATGAAAAAAATATTCAGAATGGGACACCTACGATGCACATGCAAATGTGTTTTGATCCCTGGTGGAAGTATGCAAATACTGACACTAACACCTGACATGTGACAATTTATGAATCACCTATTACCTTCAATGCTTCAACTTTGAGGTTTATGGCCTTGTTCAATCCAAGTATGAGTGCCTCATATTCTACGACATTATTTGTGCACTCAAACTCCATCAACATGTAATCAAATACTTGTCCTTTCAAGGGTTGATTAGGATGCAACCAAATTTGACGCCCTCCTGTGCCTTGGACCCATATAAATACGAAGTCCAAATGTTAGTAGCAACTGGGTTAGTCTCTACACTAATAATTCTAACTTGTGATCTATCTAACTGAATAATTTTGGCATTTGTCTTTTCCCATTTTGCATTATTTTTCATAGCGACAGACAAAGGAATCACATTCATGGATGTGCAAAAATTGACAAGAAAATTATGGAAATTGTATTTAAATATTTCAAATGTTAACAAGAAAGGGGGACAAGTAGATCTTACATTTATGTTAGTAGCATTGACAATTGGTTCTAAGATAGTGTTGGAATTACTAGGCGAAGCTTTGGAAGTAGCAGTTGTCTTACCTGATGGAGCCTTGGATGGGAAATCTTAGATGATCAATTCCCGTAGGCTTGTCAATTTCAATAGCTCATATATGGAAGTATTGGTGTGAGATTTCTTCGTATATTAAATTATTTTTCTCAATATCACATGTTATATCTTCATCCCTGGAAGGTTGTTTTAAAGTGGTGGGTCGTGAAGCCTTTTTGTGCCTTAGGGGTGATGAAATTTTTCTTATTATTATCGAAAGTGTTTTTAGGAGGTTGAGAACTTCCATATTTCGTCTGCAAGCTTTGAGCTAGATTATTAGGAGGTAAAATTCGCCTTAGAAATTTCTTCCTCTATTGATCCACTTCCAACTTAGTCATTGGTCCTTTTCTTGTAAGGTTATATGGTTTAGACTATCATTTCAGAGGAGTTTCACCCACTGTGGCCTCACTAGCACTTTCTTGTTCATTATTCAAAATAAGATCAAAAGAAAAATTTGACTCACCAGCACTAGCATTATCCTCCAATGGTGCAACTTCATTTTCCTCTTTGGCTTGCTCAGGTTGTTCCTCTGCATCTTGTCCCTCCATGAAATTAGTGATCATAGAAATCATATTATGTATCCATTGTGGGAAATTTTTTTCAGAATATACTTATTTATGAAACATACACTAATTCTCCATATTGATATTTTTGAGTTCCTTTAGTACCATGGTAGGAGTTTGTCGTCAATAAATTTCTCTAAGAACAACTTCTTAAAATCCATCCATTTATGGATTGAATATGTTGGAAGTTTTTGGTACTATGTTGATGCTATACCCTCAAGAATGTAATGAAGTAGCCTACATGAGAAATCATCATGGCGAACCTATAACATTCTTAGATGCAAGTAGAAATTATCAATATGGTCTTCAACTTTCGTAGCCTTGTTAGGATCATATTTCTTCAAGAACTTCTCTAGGTTCTTTTGTAAGTGATTTTATTGACCCAGTAGAGAAAGAGGCCCTTGAGCCATCCAATCCAACTGACCGTTGGCCATTTTTTCATTATCCTACTCCTCTTCACTATCCGATTCTGAAGATTCTTCCTCCTCACTATTTAGATATTAGTTGTCTTCAGGTTATTCGTCGTCTGAACATGCACATTCTCTTCTTATCCCTCCATATTTTAGCATTAGGTGGTGGTGTGTCCCATTGATTGATATTCCCATAAAAAAAATCAACTAAATCGTCCAAAGAAGTGGTCACTAATTCTTGGAAAGTTGAGACCAAAACACCACAATGAGTTGTTTCCTTAGTTGAACTTCTATGAGTGAGGAGTGAGGCAATAGGAGTAATCTAAGAGATTTAGAAAACTAACGACTGATAGGACGTAACTCTCAGAGTTGATCGAAAGTAACCTCATATGCACATCTTAGACTATGGGGAGATGATTATTCTTTCTTGGATATGTGCGATAGAGTGGGAATCAAAAAATTGTTTCTTTGATGTGAGAGTGAATGATGTGAATGTGTTGAGTTATCAAACATACACTATTTTCCCTCCTTGTAGCGCAAAAAGTATTGAAAGTGTTGGAAAGTTTCCAACATGTGTGGGTCTTCCTGGTATGAAGTCCCAATTATACCTCACATCGTTTGGGATAGGAACCCCATCCGGGAATTCGACTCGAATGCCATGATTATAAACTTAAATATTTGTCTTGGCTTTAAATAACAACATAAGAGAGCGTACATACAAATTTTGAGATAAACAAGTAGTGTTAGCTCTGTGAAACAAATAATTGTAAGGTGTATAAAGTAATTTCACAGATGAAGTAAATGTAAGTGAGCCTTTAGAATAACATTAATAGTACCACTCTAAAAAAGACACACATGTGTATAGCAATAATCATAAATTAGTTTGAAAAATAATTCTCAAGATAACAATGATCATGAAAGCATACAAGATGCACGTTTCAATTAAGATGTTCACTAAAGCTAAAAAAAATAGTTCATTCTCTTTAGTAGATGTAAACATAAACATATACTGAAAACATCAAAAGAAAATTTTTACACATTCCCAGTAATGCATGAAAGTGTTATCACTCCAATAATTCTCAAGGTTGTTAATATTTTTGTTTTTGGTTTAAAGAATATTAGAGGTAACCACAAACCTACTTTTAAGCCTTAGGATCTAGCCTTCCTAATGCTTAGAGAGGGCTCTCTCTATATGATTTATCTTTGTTGATTTTAGTTGATTTTGGGCTAGTTATGTAAGGTTACTTGGGAATTTTATTTTGGGTTTGGTTTGGTGGTGGAATCACTTGTTTAGATGGATAGATGTAGGTCTATATTACATTGGGCTAATGGAGTCAAAGTGTCAAGTAGTCAGAGCAGAATCAAGGTTCTAAAGAGAAGTATTCACAGGGCAAGATAGTTGAGTAACTTCAGATCCTTAGGCTGATGGTGAAAATGGTTTCAATCGGGGTAAGATAGCAATTAAGGGTTCTCAAATCCAGATAATGAGTGAAAATACAGAGGTCAATCGAAACTAGGGAGAAATTAAGAATTCCCTAATCTGGATATCAGTAGAAAACATAAAAATGGCATAACAGTTCAAGACAGAGTGCTTTTAAGCATATTTTGAAATAATATTCTTGTTATACATTTAGATTTAGAAAACATGCAAGTGTATGAAGCTTCAGAAAGAAACAATTGAACAAATAGAAATTACTTCACTGTAGTGGCCCAACACATGAATCCTATAATATAATCTCTTTATTGCTCAATCCAGTCTGCTGACTTGAAAATGGTACAAAGAACCCTTAGGTTTCAGCTCAGTACAACTATAGAAATGTTTAACAATTCATCCACACTCAATACTTCAAAATGTGAAGTATTTATAAAAAAAATCTTACAAAAGATCCTAAAAAAATCTTAGGAATTATTCATGGAAAAATAAATATATTCATGCAAGAAGATAGAGACAACTATCTAACTAGTGCAAGCTATCCCTGTTTTTATTGAATTTGTTGTTTGTTGTGTTTGATCTTTTGCTGATTTGTCTCTTTGATATTTGATCAATGAATTCTGTTGTTGAGTGTCTTTCACATTGGCATATTTTACTCTGATTTGACTTTAGCCTTTTGACTTTCATCGATACACTTTAAACTCTGATAATATTTGATTGTAACTGCTTTGTTACTACTTTAACTTTCACTATTATTGATGTTCTGTAACTGTAAAAAATACCTGCTGTGTTTACCTTTTTCCTGACTGATATGTTTTTCATTTGATTGCCTTGTTTACTGTTTGACCTTTATAGTAAATTAGTCAATTTCTCCCAAGATTCTGCTTCTGGTAATTTGATCTTCACCACTCATAAATATTTCATCAGCCTCTGTATACTTTGAAAATGTAGGCTTGTTGATGAATAAGTGTTTTACCTCATGTTGTAGGTAAAAAAGATTCTTAAAACTCTTGTAGAGAACTTTCCCTGTTGGAATTCCCTGCATGGTTGAATTATTAGCTTGCTCCTTAGCCACCTCTCTAATTTTCTTATCATAGTCCTCTTGTTTCATCAGTCTATCATTTATAACTAGAGGATTGGGAAGGCCTTTCTGCCTTAGGATATCAAACTTCATCATGAACCTGGTTATGGAAACCTCCATATTTTGAAAATTTTCTTCTAGATTTATCATCAAATTACTTTTAGAAATCACCTTCCTAACTTCTAGGATGGTTTCTGTCCTATCACTAATTCCAATTTCTTCTAGTTCCTGATTATTCTTGGAATTAAGAAATTTGATGATTTCATTAGCCTCTTCTGGCTTCTTGCCAAGTTCTTCTTTGATTTTTTGGATAGCTTCGCCTGCTGCTTTAATTAGATCTTTCTATTCATAGATAACCTGAATGTATGGCCAAATATCATTGACAAATTTAATGATATTGGCCCATATCTGTTGCTTGGCTTGTGCCATTGGTTCTTTTAGTGTTAGATCTTTCTCTAATTTCTTCAATTTCTCTGTCAACCTGTTTGCTTTCTGTTCTTCATTCTTGTGCATAATCTGAACTAGTTTCTTTTCATCATCCAAAATTTTCAGCTATTCTTTAAGTCTGTTGATTTCATTTTTCTAAATAGACATTTCTTGCATTTCTTTTACTAGTTTTCCTGCCTCATATGTTGGATGTACTGTTGATGTAGATGACTCTGTTGCTAAAGTAGTAGCTGATGTGACAGGAAGTGCTATAACTACTGCCATTGAAGGGGCCAATGATTATGCTAATGTGGAAGGGACATCAATAGTGACTATAGGAATAACAGTGACAGGGACTTCTTCTGATCTTTCCTTTTTCTCCTGGACCAACTTGTCCATTTCATTTTCCATTTCTTTTATTTGGGCAGTTAATTGAAGGATGAAGTTCATCATCTCATATTTTTTATTTGCATCCTGTAATACTTCCTTTGCCTGAGGATGTTCAGTAGGAGGCAATTTTAGTGCTTCTTTAATGCAACAATGTCTGCATTTTTCTTCTTTATCAGTTCATTTGCAACTTTTACATTATTAGGATCATATCCTACTTCAATAATCAAATCTTCCAGTGATTTGATTATGTTATCCTTAGCCTATGAGGATGCCTTTTCTAATTTGAGCTGATCTCTGATGTTCCCAAGAGTGTTTTGTAGCTTCTGTACACTCATATCTTTGTTTGTCATGGTTGAATAAAGCATTTCACCAGCGTGCTTGTGAAATTCTATTTGGTCAATTGGATGAAGATCTTTTGCTTGAAATTCATATGATGTATTTTTATAATCTGCTGATGATTTGGGAAGCTCGACTTTTGGTTGTAGGAAGGTCATCTGCATATTCCTAGTATTGTAGTCAAATGCAGAAAGAAATCTGCTTTGGTCACTCAGTGACTGCTTCCAGTACTGTTTGTATGTATCAGCCTTTAAGGCTTCATTTATGATCTTTATTTCTTTGTACTTTTGCACAATGTCCATCTCTTTGTCTGCTGGTTTTCTGGATGAAGATACTTCAACACCATTATGCTTCTGAATCATTTGAGTGTTTGAAGTTGAAGGCTGGTGTGTTTCTTTAGAAACTGCAGGTGGTGCATTATCCTTTACTACTGTACCTGTGTCAATATCTTCAATAGTTTCCACTTCTTCATTTACAGGATTTAATTTTGGTTTCTTCTTGTACATTAATTTAAATTCTATTTCAATGGTAGTTTCTGTAGTGTATGATCCTTCTTCTCTGATACTTTTAGAGTTTCTATCTTCTTGGGCTAGAGTTTGCAAGATTTGACTAGTATCACCTTGCTTCTCTGCCTATGTCACAGTGTTCTCCAACCATTCAGATTGATTGGAGTATTTCTCAATATCTAGTTTTGAATGATGTACATAAGAAGTTAATTTGCATTTAATCGTTAGTTTCCTTATTACTCCTAAAGGATCATAACACCACTGAAAACTCTGACTGAACTTAAACTCCTGCAAATATTTTTCTGCCCATGGACCTGCATCTCTACTGTTACAAATAAAAGGGCCAACCTTATTCTTAATCTTAAATTGTGTCTTATTTTTGGCTGCCAAGAAATTGATTGCATCAGAATTAATGATATGCCTAATATACTCAAGGGAAAATAACCTCATTGGGAGGTATTTGGGCAGTTTATATGGAAAAATATTTAATCCATATACCCTAATCTCTGTATGGTTCTGGTATAGGTACTAATCTCCTGTCCTACCATGCTTTGATAATTGTAGGACCATTTTAATTTCCTCACTGACTCTTGGTTGACTGCTTCGGTTCAGCATGTTGAAAATAGGATGAATGAAATAGTCAATGAAATATGTGTATGTGGACTGTGTGGAGTATCTTTTTATTAATGGAGTCCAAAAGATAACTAACTGTGGATTTCCTTCTACATCCAGCTTTTGAAAATTGATAGAAAATTTATCATGTTGAAAGTATAAAAACACGTGGAATAAAATTGAGGAATATTTGAAGACACCTTCTTCAGGCATTTTGAAAAGTTGTTCATGAATTGAGTCAGCAAGATACTGAGAAAAATTGAAAATGGTAGCAGGAGGCTGACCAGGTGTGAAAGTATACAAGAAACCCAAGGCTGAAGCATCAACATGCTCATCAGTAAAATAACCCAAAATGCAGGACAACATTGTGATGATGTGCCTAGTTCTCTCAGAAAATATGGCTGCTGGATAGGGAGGGCTAGTCTTTGGAATTTCTACTGATGAAGGCATGAATGCATGAAATATCTGGAACCTCTTGGGGAAGTCCAAATTCAGGTATAACTGGGTAAGGGTCTCAATGGACAAAAGGGTTTCATCTAGACTAGGTTGGATCCGCAGCATTTGGTTAATTGACTCAGCTATGATGGTGCATAAAATTTATTTTCTAGGGGTTATAATGGCTCTTTGGTCAGGGAAATAAAAATATTAACAAATTTTGATCATTTCTGGGCATTGGAAAGTAGGTGGTACAACATATTTTGCAAATTAGATTCCCAAATGAAAACTTCATCAGCTTGGTCGATGGATTTGTCAAGACTCCAGCAGTGGAGCCCAAGAAGATTAAACTTAGTGACTGTGTCATTAATTTTAAAGTCTCTATTTGCTAAAGGAGTGTGTTCCACATCTACAACTGGAGGTTATAGGGGATTTATAGTTACAATACTTTTTGAAGCCATTGTTTATTAATTTTTATGAATTGATTACTCTTTTGACTTAGAAAAATAGATTTAAGCCTTTAGGAGAAGCTCTGACAGATAATTACAGTCTGTAGAAGGGTTTTAAATGAAAAAAGGGCTATCCTATAGTCTACAATACTTCAATTGATCAAATTAGACTCTTTTGTGTTCAAAAAAAGTCTCAGGCCTTGGGAATTTTGTAAAAAGATGTCTAGAGTTTGTAGAAAAAAGGATTTGGGAAGCTACAGGGATTTCTTGAGGTCCGCAAAGGCTCCTACATTGGTTCAATGATTGAATTACTTTCTTGCTGTAAGTATTGGCCTAAGAAATGAGGAATACGTAGAGAAAATGAATATTTTGGTTTGCAGAAGGTTTATGAGGCAGCAAAGGTTCTTTGAGGCTTCGCTGGTCTTTATAAAGCTTAAAATTGGTTCTACAGTGTATTTTACAGCAAAGAGTGTTGAGTTATGGTTGAATTGGGCTAAATAACAGGTCGGCATCGGTTTATTAGCTCCAAAAGAGGTCGAAAATGTTCCTTCTATGCGAATGATAACAAAAATGGTGAAAAAGGCTACAAAGGGCGGTCTTATGGGTTTTTTAACCAACAGTGATTAAAACATTAATGCGTGGGGTTAATTCAAATGGGAGTGGTTTTTGCAATGGGCCAGAATACAACTGAATGGTTTTCGCATGAGCTAAAGTGGTCAGGCGATATTTTTTCTGAGGATGCGACTGAATGGAATACTTCCACGTAGCCAAGAGTGGGGATGCAAAAACCATTCATTTAACAAGGTCAGAGGAATGCTAACGATCAGGCAATCGGATGTGTGAAAGAGGCTATTGGTCATTGGATTTGATCAATCAAGATATGACGGTTGGGTGAATTGGATTCGTCTGGATTTGATAGGCATGGGGCTCGGTCCTAAGTCAATGCAGGTTATCCGATATATTCGATGGCTTAATGTATATGGTCGGGGTTTATAATAGGAGGGGAAATAATAAGTGGGGCTAAGAAATATATTGGCGGGGTTCGTAACAAAACTATATGTTATAATGGGATATGGGGTCGGGGATAATATTAAAGGGAATTAATATAATATGGGATAATTTGTATATATGGGATTTAATAAATAAAGTTATATGTTAATAAGTGCGGGATTATCACTAAGTTTTAACGTAAAAACTTTATATTGGGGAGGGATGTTTTGTAGTGGGACCCGATGAATAGATTTAACTATTTAGACTTAGGATAAAGATATTTTTGGGTTTTTTGGTGTATTTTTAAATGAAAAGGGAAATTAGTAAAGGGGTTTTACTTTTTCCAAGGAAAATGTGTTTTAAACTTAGGAAAAGGGGTTTTTGTAGGGAAAAAGAGTGAAGTAAGGGGAAAAAGATAAATATGAAGGGGAGGGGGTATTTTTACAAGGAAAAATGAATTTAGAGGGAAATTAGTAAATATAAAATGATCAATTTCTGCTATCCATGCCTTGCGAAAACTGCTTCTACCTACCGATCAACTACCCTAACATTTTTTCTTCATTTCTTTGAGTGCATTTGAGCTTGCATGCCCTTATTATTTTTCTTTTAACAACAAACTATCTAATTCTAACCTTATTACTTCCAAGGGCTCAGATTAAACTGTTGAGCTCCTTATTATTCTCTACCTAACTATTGATCTGCCAAGATTAAACCGTTTGGCTAGATCTTTATTCTCTATCTATTAGCATGAAATTTAAAGCATGAAAGATCAAGATTAAGCAATTTGTTCTTCATGGATTGTGGCATTTTTGAAAAGCTGCACACAATCTTATTTTGTAAAGTAAAGTAAAAAGTAGTGGCATTTGAATTCACATCACTTTCATGATCTATTTTTATCTCTTTTTTTTGGGGTTCATTTTTTATATTCCTTTTGATCTTTTTTCTTTCAATCCTTTGATTTTTTTTTTAGGACTTTTAACCTCTTTACATTTTTTATTTATTTCTAATATGGGAAAACAATTTTGTAGAAAGAAAAGTATGTACATATTACAAGACTAATCAAAGTCAATTCAAAATTATGAATCCTATTATTATAGGACCCTAATAGAAAGTACGCCCAACTCTAAGAGATTCAAAATATTAAGTGAAAGTTCCAAGATACACCATTACAAAGATATCTCACTAGTTCCAATAGTGGAACATGAAGCCACACCTTGACCCTCAAAAAAATGATCTCTCTCTCTCCTATGCTAAGCCACAGAATCCAAGGCTAAAAGTCATTTAGTTGAGGCATGAGGGTTTATTTGTAACAAGTGAGGTGACCTTTCACCTCCCATGTGACTCTTAAGCTTCCTCATGACCCTTGAGCTCCCTTGTGACTCTTGAGCTCCTCTATGAACTTTGAACTTCCTAATGAATCTTCACATTCATCATGTGACTCTTGGACTTCCACACTCACAATTTACATTTTTTATTCTTTTTTTAAATTACAAAATTACATCTTCTAAAATTATGGAAAATTTCCACAAAATATAATGAAACACAAAATTTTCACAAGTGTGGGAATGGTAACTCAACGATCGTGACATGGAGCTCCATTGTGATGCGTTGATACCGTTATTTGTACTATGATTCTATATCTCTCACCTTTATTGGTAGATCTAGATTATATCTAATCTACCCTCTGAAGCATCTAGATATATAGTTTTGGAGCCAAATTGTAAGTTGTTGCACAACATTACTAGATTCATATGTAATTTAATGGGCTCAACTAATTATTGCAGAAAATTGTCTTTAGTCACTTCCAAGTCATGTCAGGTGGTCACCTGCTTGATATGGTCCAAGAATTCTTCAAGCTCCTTCACGACAATACTCCTGTGTTTTACTTCCCCAAGTGCAACAATAGAAGGTATTTTGTGTATTTGAGCCAAGGCTTCCACTCCATTGTGAAACCATGTGTATATTGAGATAATGTTGCTTACATAGTTGTTGAGTTGGTCATATGTTTGCATAAACATTCTTATCTCTACTTTGTCCAATTCAGCTTAATACCTTCCTTTTCTAACCAACGTGTAGGTACATTCAAATACTTGGCACCCCATTCCTGGATCATGTCAATAGAAGTATAATATAACTTCTAGATCCTTGAGTTTTCCTATTATCCTTTCTATAATTCATATAGAGGGGCCACTACCTTATACAAAGTAATTATCTCCTCCTACAACTGCTTCATTGTGTCTTCTAGTGGCTTGATTTCTTCAAGTATGGATACCTATCTATGTTAGCACTGGTGGAAGACATAATTTGATTTTCGGCGATGAGATGACCAATATGTTGATTTGCACTAGCCAAATCCTTTTCAAAATGTTCCTACTTTTGCATCAGGAAATATGTGTTCTTATACTCTAGGATTGGTCCTGATGTTTAACACAATCACCTTTTATATATTGATGGAGACAACATGATTTGGATCATTTGAGAAGCACCTTATTCTTTCATATATGATATTATCCTTCAACTCATCAAATGTGAAATTGGAGATATCCATGACCTTATCATCAAGTGGAGGAAGGATCCCCAACGCACTAAAAGGAAGGTGCCCACTAGCCAGAGGAGTCGGGGGCCGAATGTTCAGAGTTTCTACGATTAGATAAATTTTTGTCACTTCATCATCCTTATCTTATTCATGATATGTATTATGGGCCTCTCTATATTCATCTAACTTTCTTGCAAACTCCTATTCATATTTCCTCGTATTTTCTTCTTCAATTATTTGAATTTTCCTCAACATGTCCTCCCGCTTCTTCTTTTCTTATTCTTCCTCCTACTCCCTTTTCCTAGCTTCTTCCCACTCCTTCCTTTTCTTCTCTGCCTTAATTTCACACTTGGTGTGCGGATTAACCTTGAATTTATTACTCCTCTCTTCTTCAGGTTCATGTCTTTGCTTCTTCTTTGGCAAGACATTAACCTCAAAAGTCATTTCCTATTGGATCCCTTCTTGATCAATATTTGGCACATGTACTTTATGAGAAGGGCCCACTTCATCACTAGGTGCAACTGCTTTGGAAGAATTATACCTATTCTTTGTCATCTCTTCATATTCCCAAGATATAAAAGCATAAGGCTAGGTGTATCTCAACTTTACACAATGTTACATGCAAGCTCCTCTAGGGTCATATCGATGGGAGCTTATCTCTCCAAATATGAGGTGCTTAAGCTCTCTAATATCTAATTCTACTTCCTTAATATTATTTAATTCATACAACCATATTTGCAGAGGTAAGATAGGCCATTGCGGCTTCTTCAACCTCCGCAACTGTTGTGACAACCATGTGCATAACTGGTAGCCAAAATCTTGCATGACTACTTTATCGGTCACATACTTTAGCATAATATGTGCAAGCTTGTAGGCTATGAAGGCTCTCATGAATGTTCCTTGAGAACATATAAAACAATATGCAACTTTTGTGTCCCTATATTTCATGCAAGGTGCCTCAACTTAAAATATCACTTGATAAAGCACTGCGATGAAGTGCTCAACTATTTTCTCACATACTTCCTTATAGTTGACTCTGACAATATTTTACAATAGGAGTCGACAAGAGGTTGTTTCTAAATCCATTTCCACTCTAGGCCTAGAAATTCATTATGAGCATAGATCCCATCAAGTAAGAAGGATTACATGTAGAATTTGGGTTGCTCGCCATGTGAAACATTCTTCGCCTTCGCAACATTCCGTTGTAATTGTTGGGATATTATGTTTTAGAAATTGAAAACATTTCCCTCAAAAGCACATGGATGGGCCATATAAACCCATCCTTCTTCAAAGAAATTTTTGCTTCCGTGCCATACAACCTACAACACATAGCCATCAAATAATCATACACTATTCTTAATGAATTTGTTCTATAAATTCCATCAGGCATCTAGAGGAATTTGCTCAGCTCCTGCCACCATGTCCTGAGAATATCCTTAGTAAAAAATTGAGAATTACAAGTTGCATAAAATTTAGAGTTCACGTACTCCTCTAGACTTGGCAGCTTGTAATAACAATAAAGATCATGGGGTTGATATGTAGCGAGCTCTTTCCCACTTGCACTACTGAGGATAATATTATTGGAAATAAGATGTTGCAGTATCCATCTTATCACTTCTATAGAAGGTAAAACTCGATACATCCTAGAAATTCTGTAGAATTTGGACTTCTTGACATTGATGTAAACTTCCCTGTCATCTAGGTCTTCTGGGAACTCCTACTTGAAAATTTCTTTGAAAACAATTTTCCATGTTAAGGTGGTGGACTTATCAATGAAGCATTTTGTGTTTGATAGAATAGGTACTTTAGATCTCAGACTGTCCACGGCACCTTCGATATTACTTTCAAATGCCTCTCTTATTGGTGCTTGCAGTGTAACTGAAGGCATAGTATCGGTGGAAGATGACAAGATGATAGGATCTAGATTAGCAGTACCTGGAAATTGAAATTCACTCATGGTGAACAAAAAATCAGTATTTAAAAACCAACTATTATAAATTGTTTATTTATGCAATAGAAATCATTATATAGGGCTAATGCACTAATTCTGAGCACAATAGCACAAGCTTGAGACAAGGGCGATCTCACTGGCTAATAGAAGTGCACTTTGTGCTAAGGCTTGAAAGAGAGACTTGGCCTGAGTGTAGGTTGCATCAACAAGAGGTAGTGGTTAGATGCTTGGGCTCTTAAGTTGCACAATGCACTATCACTGTTAGAGAGGGTCCTCTTAGGCACAGGTAGCATCATCAGTGGACAAGGGGTTGCATGTTTGATGTCTAGGAACGCGCTTTGTGCTACATGAAGCAAGGAGTTGAGTGTTGAGTGCAGGTTGCATGTCTAGTAGACATAAGGTTGGAGATTGTGGCAAGGAAGTGAACTTTGCACTTTGAAGGAGAGGCAAGTCCTTTTGATGGGTGTAGGTTCAATTAGAAGAGGCAAGGAAATAATATATTAGTGTGTAGGAGATCGCAATATGCTAGTGAAGTATTGAATCATTTGGAGTTGTCACAATATAAGAAGACAAATATTTACTCAAGAAAATTCACTAAGTGTTTGATGAGAGCAATCAAAGAGAAACATATGGATGAAAAGGCTAACATATATGCTCATATATACAACCAAAAACATGGTGAGAATGTGAAAATACTATAGAATATTAAAAAACACTATACTCATAATGCAGTAACTAAAGCAACACTTGTAAGAGAAAAAATTCAAAGTGCGACAATTAAGAAAGGAAACATTTCTAAGTGAAACAATTAAGAAAGCTTACTCACCTCACTAGCAATTAATAGTAGAGAACACTCCTTGTGCTCCAAAATTGCACAAATATCAAAAGGGAAAGATAAGTGTGAGGAATGAGCTCTAGTCTAGGCTCCTTATATTGGGGAAGCACAAGTTTGGGTTTGACAATGCACTATTTCATGTCACAAAAATCAAGGGATAAGGATAAGATAATTGTCACTAGAAAAAGCAATGGTGCTATCTTTAGAAAAAGCGCTCTTGTTATATTTAGAAAAAGTGCTCTTGTTATCTTTAGAAAGTGTGCAATCATGGTCTCTAGATTATGCGCTCACACTGTCACTAGAAATTGTTCTCTCACTGTTGATAATCTGTGCACTTTGACTATCATCAAGGAATGCAATAGAATTATTCCCACAAAGTGCACATTTGGTATTGACAGGAAGTGTGTTGTCATTTTTGACAAATATTGCACTTTGCTATCATCTTGAAGTGTGCTCCACTATCTCCAAGAAGTGTGCTAAGCCTATCTTCGAAAAGTGCGTTGTGAAGGGAACAACACTTAAACTTGTGAATGTGTGGTGCACTAACACTTTTATTTTCTATGGGAAGACTTGGAAAATTTTATAAATATGGACACACATGACTTTGATGACTTGAAACGACAGTTCAAATGACATTAAGGGGCTCCAAAATTTAAATTAGGGAATAAAATTTGCGGGGTTGTAGCAGCTACAACACTATATTAACCAACAAATATAAGGGTTTATTCCAACTCATCAATGGCCCTCAAAAGTTTATTTCATATGGTGATATTACTTGTCAAATCAACAAGGAAACTGAACTCTCACAGGGATAAATTTACTCAGAGTTTTCAAGGAAATATATTCCACAAAATGAGTAGGATTTTCAAGAATATATCAATGAGAAGAAGACATGGCTGCACACCCACTAGTCTTCCCATGCATGGAAATGATAGAAAGGATCCTTCAACACACTAATGAAATGTTATTGGAAATAAGGGTCATGACATTACAATAAATTACAAGCTTCACCAACATCTAGAAGCTTTCAACACTAGATGGTTATACACATTCAATGGGTCCATCAAGGATATATTGAAAACTTGGTGGCAAGAGCTGAATAAATTCAAGCTCAAAGTGAATGGAATCTATAAGAGAAAGGCTCTCAGGAAGGCTTACCAACTGATTGATGCCATGATGAATAAAATTTATGGGAAACCAAACATCAACACGTTTTAAGGGACCTGGGTTACCTTGATGCACACAATCACCATGCAAGGATAAATCTGCAATTGGGAAAGCATACTTGCATCTTCTATCAAATAAAATTCCCATGTAGTCGAGAATATGACAGAATGGGAACAATAAAATTTGTACATGGCTTCCTATATGTTAGATGTAATCTGTGATAAGTGTGACTTCAAAGTTTTAAGTTTTAAGTGGATTTTGGATGAACAAGAACTTGTGCATATCTATTATAGAAGCTAATGGAGTACAAGCTATAGGGGCATGTACAAGAAGAATGTAAAATACTTTATTTCCCCTTCATATAGTGTATTCTTCAATGATGAGCCTCCATGCATGTCATAAAGGGCCCAAAATTCTCTTCATGATATTGTATATTGGTTTCCAATTGGAGTGTATACTTATATTAGAGTCTTTGGTTCCTACAAGCATCCTCATTCTCTCCCCGCACCGGTTACAGATAAAGTAATATTATAGGAGGTTGCCTACCAACTGACCACTAGATTGTCTAATACTTTAGTGAAAGGCAATAAGAGATAACATCTTGTATTCCCACTGGAAATCAGATCATACACTATCTAGAGCTTTAAGGATGCAAAAGCATAAGTCAAAGATGTAAAAATCAATCATTTTATTGATTTGAGTTTCCATAAATATTGTAGAAATTTGAATAAATGTTAAATTATTCACCAAGATTATCCTGATCACACACTATTTGAGCTTCATGCATAATACATAACCTCTTCTACCATTGATCATTAATTGCAGAAATATAAACAATCGCATGCATGCATTAAAACCATAAACAATCACACATATAAACACATTATTTATGGGAAAGCTTAAAGATGAAAACCCCCAACTATCTGTATATTATAATGATAGAGATCATGTAACAATCATTGTACAAACTCCTCACAAGCTCTTAGTACAATCTCCAATTGTTACACACTACACAAGCTCAGATCTAGCAAAACACATGCTCCAATGTTTGCTCCGTCCTGTTTTGCCTCATACTACGCATTTCCGAAGATGAATAATGGCCCAATACGAGTTCCAATCACTGCTTGGTAATACCTTCAACAATCCCTCATCGGCATCTCCATTAATGTGGTGCAAACTCATGCACGGTATAGTCACAACGATAGTCACACTGCTTCTTTCCTACCTCTTCTTGGTCTCCCTTTGGCTTGTCCATGCATTAATTAATGATGTATTCTTTAGTTGATTTATGAGTTTTATAAAGTGAATTAATTAATAATTAATTCACACCACTCTCACTAGTGTATCAATCAATTAGACTAGATACAACTAGCTCAACTATGTTTAGATTAGTTAAACTGAACACAACTCCATTAACTTCCTCAATCAACTCCACCAAACTATCTCACATGAGTTCTAACTGAAGTATCCATGCAATAGCTCCACTTAACCCTTAGGAATAGCGTAATTCCTTCTGTCAGCTCCTGTGCCACATCTGTGCACTTAACTGAAGTGCTCCAAGAGAATAAGATAATGTTTAAGTCCAAATATTATTAAGAGCTAATAATATTTGACATATCTATTTTTAGATTGGCAATCTAAAAATAGATTCCGCCCAATATGTATAAAAATAGAAGTCCATCTATTTTTCCAACTTGACCAACCATCCACAAATAACATCTTGAACAACTCATAGATCATGATCCATAGTCTAAAAATAGACTTTGCGCCAAAAATAGCCTGCGGGCCCACTTAGTGAAGGCGACTTCGTTCCACTAAGCTCATCATCTTGTTGCAATCTCAACACTCCCTCTCAACAAGATAGGGATTATCTGCCACCCCGATCCTGCCCCTGTGGTATTCGAATTTGCTCCTGTTGAGCGCCTTCGTCAAGATATCAACATCCTGATCCTTCGTAGGAATGTAAGAAAGTAACATGATCTTCCGCTGCACACAATCTCTGATATGATGATACCGGTCTGTGAATCCATGCCGCCTCAACTCATCCTCTTGTATGTACCATGATCCATATCCCGATGTGCCTCTAAGATATCTCAATAAATGCTTCCCCCCTTCCAAAAGAGCTTGGTAGGCTTAACCATATCTTGTGAAAGCTAGTTAACAGCATAGCATATGTCAGGTCGTGTATTGACTAGATACATAAGCAACCCCACCAACTGTCGGTAAACAGTGGCATCCACTACCTCTACCGATGTAGCATCCTCATTTTCTCCATCCACCGGGGAAGAGGTATCAACAGGCTTGCAGCCATGCATGTTGAACTTCTCCAGTATCTCCTAGGCATACTTACCCTGAGAAACAAACAATCCATCATCGCGCTGCCAAATTTCCAATCCCAGGAAATAATGAAGGAGGCCCCAGTCCTTCATCTCAAACTCTTTTGCAAGATCCTCCTTGCATGAGAGTATCAACAGCTCATCACCTATCAAAATCAAATCATCTACATAAAGTACAATGATCGGCAACTTAACCTCCACCACAATCTGGTATAGGTTAGGATCCGCCTCACTCTTGGAGAATCCAAGTCTGGTGAAATAACTGTCTATCCGTGTGTACCAAGCATGAGGTGCTTGTTTCAACCCATACAACGCTCTCTTGAGCCTGCACACATGCGACTCGTTGCTGAAGATCTCGAAACCTTCGGGCTACTCTATGTACACCTCCTCCTCAATGACTCCGTTGAGGAACGCAGTCTTCACATCCATATGATGAATGTGCCACCCCATCTGTGCTGAGAGAGCAAGAATCGTCCGTATGGAAGAATACCTTGCGACAGGTGCAAAGGTCTCCTGATAATTGATCCCGTCAATATGTGAAAAGCCTCGGGCAACAAATATTTCCTTGTACTTCTCCACACTCCCGTTAGCTGCCCGCTTCACTTTGTAGATCCATCTCGAACCCACCACTGATTTCCCTTCCGGTCTCAGGACAATCTCCCATGCACTGTTTATGACAATCGAATCATACTCTTCCACCGTGGAATCTACCCATGCCGGATCCTCCACAGCTTCCTCGAAAGAGGATGGCTTCGTCACGATACACTTGCTCACAAGAGCCATGTATCTAGTATACCGGTCAGGTGACTATCTCTGTCTGCGCTATGATCTAGGTGCTCCTACAACCTTCTCTGCATCTTGAGCCAGTCGCTCAGCTTCTGTAGTGCACTTCCGCCCTCTGATGGTTGGCGCTGCATGAGTGGTCTCTTCCACTCCATGAACCTCCTCTTGTGGCTGATCCACATCCTGAGGCTCATCCTTAGGAACTAATAGCTCCTCATCTTCATGCAAGTGTGGCTCCCTCTCAAGCGAACATGGCTTTCTCCTCCTGAAATTTGATATCCCGTCTCACAACAGTCTTGCGACTGTCTGGAAAATACACATGATAGTTGTGGGGCGTATCAGTGTACCCCACAAATATCCCAACCTCTGCAGTCATCTCCAGATTCTTCCTGGCATCCTTCGTCACATGAATGTAAACAGGTGAACCAAAAATCCTCAAATGGGAAATATCAGGCTTCTTACCAGAAAACGCCTCCTCGGGTGTACTCATGCCAAGTATCTTGTGAGGGCAACAGTTCTGCACATATACTGCAGTATTGCATGCCTCCACCCACAAGTGAATGGGTAGGCCCTGATCATGCAACATCACCTGTGCAGCACCCACAATCGTTCTATTCTTCCGCTCAGCAACCCCGTTCTGTTGTGGGTTATGAGGTGCTATGAGCTCTCTTCGAATTCCTTCTATGCTGCAAAAGTCCTTGAATTTGCTAGAGATGAATTCACCACCATTTTCTCTCCTAAGAGCCATCACCTGCTTCCCCGATTCTTTCTCAACCAGCGCCTTGAACTCACAGAAATTTGAGTATGTATTGCTCTTCTTCTGCATGAAGAAGATCCAGCACTTCCTAGAAAATCATCAACAAAGATCACATAGTACCTGTGATTTGCTGTCGAAGCTACTGAGAAAGGTCCACACACGTCTGTGTGAATTCTCTCAAGGATTGTCATGGCGCGACTATCGTTCTCGTGAAAGGTGGCTTTCACAAATTTTCCCAAGGTACACCCCTTGCACTGATCTGACTGCGCAAGAGTGCCTTTAGGAAGCCCAGTAGAAATCTACTGCAGTATCTTCAAAGCTCCATGGTGAAGGTGGCCCAATCTCTGGTGCCACAAATCGCCATCATCCCGGCTCACCACTCCTTCTGCCTTGCCTGCCATTGTTGTGTAGCCATCTACCTGCAATTGATAAAGGTTCTTAACTCGAACCCCTATCCTCCGGGTCTCACCAGTTGCCTTACTGCGCAAGAAAGCCTTTCCCTCGCTAAAGACAACATCATATCCCTTGTCTTCTAAAATTGCCACAGAGATAAGATTCTTCTTCAATCCTGGAACATGCATCACTTCCTTCAATACGAAGGGTTTACTAGACTCCCTCTCAAAGGAAATGGTACCGATACCGGTCACACTGTATCTACCATCATCGCCCATCTTGATGTGCACTCCAAGATCTTTCTCAATGCGTTTCCGGATCGATGAAGCAAATGTATCCTTGTCATGTGAAAAGACACACCGGTGTCCGGAAACCACTGCTTCGAACCCATCACACTTGAGACCCGAACGCCGTTAGTGAGAAGTCCGGCTCAAGTTGCGAGGCAAAGGCCTCTCAATTGTAGATCCGACAACACCTTATTTTTCTTCTTTTGCGGACAATTTGTGGCATAATGTCCATGCTGGTGACAGTGAAAACACTTCACCTTGGACATGTCCTGCTTCTTTCCTTTCGCACCGGAATGAGAATATTTCTTGCTCTTCCCCTTCTTTGCTTTGGCAGCCAAAGCACAATTTTCTTCATCAGATGCCTTTGATGAAGATCCGTCCCTGGTACTCCGCCTTATCTCCTCTTGCACAAGATCCGACCAAAGTCGCTCCCATCCTGGCAATTTCTCTCGACCATTGACAGAGTCCTGATAGGAATGCCAACTCTTCAGAAGCCCAAGGAGAGCCAAGCTCACCAAGTCCTCATCATCTACAGTCACCCCCACACTTCCCAGCTCATCCCTGCATTGGGTGAACTTCGTGAGGTACTTGGGCATACTGTCGCCTTTCTCCATCTTTATGTTTCTGAGTTTGTCCTTGAGCGCCAACTTCCTCTGGTCACTCTTGCTTTGGAATAAATCTGTCAAGGCTTTCCACATCAAGAATGGAGAAGCCTTACCATGCAGGCTGGAGACTATGTGATCCTTCACGCCCTCCAACAGAATCCTTCGACACTTTGTTGTCTTCTTTTGCCATGCGTCAAGTACGGCGGCATCACTAGAAGTAGGCTTTGGAACTTCAACATCTATGAACTCCTTCAACCCATTGTCATCTAGCACTGCCTCCATCTTGTCCTTCCATGCAATATAATTCGAGCTGCCCTCAGGGGCATACTCCAATCGCAATCCGTTGAAAGACATCTCAACTTCGACACCAAGAAAACACTGCTGCAAATTCGAATTCCACCAGCACAAAACTCAACCGCTTCAATGTTTTGCAATTGCTCCAATGATCAATACTGCTCCGATACCATGTAGAAATTTGAATAACTATTAAATTATTCACCGAGATTATCCTGATCACACACTATTTGAGCTTCATGCATAATACATAACCTCTTCTACTATTGATCATCAATTTGCGGAAATTAAAAAATCGCATGCGCACATTAAAACCATAAACAATCACACATATAAACACAGTATTTATGGGAAAGCTTAAAGCTGAAAACCCCCAACTATCTGTATATTATAATGATAGAGATCGTGTAACAATCATTGTACAAACTCCTCACAAGCTCTCAGTACAATCTCCAATTGTTACACACTACACAAGCTCAGATCTAACAAAACACATGCTCCAATCTGCTCCACCTGTTAGCCTGCCTCTACTGCGCAATCCAAGATGAATAATGGCCCAATATGAGTTCGAATCCCTCTGGTATGCACTGCGCAATCCTCATTGGCATCTCCATCAATGTGTGGTGCAAACTCATGCACCAGTATAGTCACAACTGATAGTCACACTTGCTCTTTCACCTACCTCTCCACTGGTCTCCACTGAAACTGTCCATGCACTGAAGTTAACTGATGTATTCTTTAGTTGATTTATGTGTTTATAATTAATGAATTAATTAATAATTAATTCACACCACTCTCACTAGTGTATCAATCAATTAGACTAGATACAACTAGCTCAACTATGTTTAACTGAGTTAAACTGAACACAACTCCATTAACTCCTCAATCAACTCCACCAAACTCTGTCACCTGAGTTCTAACTGAAGTCTCCATGCAATAGCTCCACTAAACCCTCGGGAATAGCGTAATTCCTTCTGTCAGCTGCATGTGCCACATCTGTGCACTTAACTGAAGTGCTCCAAGAGGATAAGATAATGTTTAGAGTCCAAATATTATTAAGAGCTAATAATATTCGACATATCTATTTTTAGACTGGCAATCTAAAAATAGATTCTGCCCAGTATGTCTAAAAATAGAAGTCCATCTATTTTTTTCGACTTGACCAACCATCCACAAATAGCATCCTGCAACTCATAGAACATGATCCATATGTCTAAAAATAGACATAGTCTAAAAATAGACTTTGCGCCAAAAATAGCTTGTGGGCCCACTTAGTGAAGGCGACTTCTTTCCACTAAGCTCATCATCTTGTTGCAATCTCAACAAATATCACCCAAGGGGTAATTCATTGGCACATTACAAAGAAATTGGGTTCGGTTGGGCTTATGCTCATTTCACTGATGACGAAGAAGAAAATATTAAAACTATCATAACACATCCAAAGTGGTAGAATCAATTGTGAAGCAAGAAAATAAGGCATATTGTTCAAATGATAACACATAAGAAAACATGAGTATGGAGACAAAAGTATCCATTCTCAAGAGAAAGCAGGGGCATGAAACCATTAAATAAGAAACAAAAGGTTTATAAGTAGGGATATAAGAGAAATCAACAAGAGGAAGAAGTGAGAAATGATCAAGTAGAAGAGAAACAAAAGAAGAATTAGGAAGAAGAGGATCAAAGAAAGCAAGAGGAGAAAGCTCAGCAGAAATAGGAAAAGGAAGAGCTGAGGAAGAAGAAAGAGGAAGAAGAAAACTTGCAAGAGGAGGAGAAGAAAAGAAAAGAAGCCCGAAAGAGAAAGAACACGGAGTCAACGAACAAGAAAAAGAGAAAGAAATGCAAAAGAAGATGAACTCAAAAGTAAAACAAAATAAGAAAAAAGAAAGAAAGAAGAAGAGGAAAGGAAGAGAAAGGAAGAGACCTTAGCCAAGAAACTCAAGCAAGATCTTCTTATTAAAGATCCATAAGATAGATAAATAGAAGGTAATCAATTAAAGGGTTTTGAAATGAAATTGGAGTTTCCCACTCTAAACATTCCACCGTCTACTCCTATCACCGGTGGGAATTTCCCATTATGGGAATTAGGGATTATGGAGGAAGAGGAGGAAGAAGTATTGGATATCTCTAGACTTACCTTTGATAAGGTTTGATGCAATATCATATAAGAAAGGTACATATGATTGGCTAAGAACTCGATAAAGCTTATATCAGTTTTCACGGAAGGGGAAATCACCATGAACACTGTGATGAAACCTGAGATGATAAATTTCGTTGGAAATGCTTTTGTAACCACTACAGAATTGAATATAAATTAGTTAACAAAATATAATGAAGATTTGAAGGCAAAGTTGGCCACCTTTGAGAAAAGGATTCTACAATTACAGAGTGAGAACCAAGCTTTGCTTGACTCTCGTTCCCAAAGCAAAGACTTGCAGACATCCCTTCGGGAAGAGGTAAAGATACTAGAAGAGGAAATGACCTTTGTTTATAATGAGATTATGATCTTGCATTAATTCATGGATTTTTTCCCAAACATGCATAGTTAGTCAAAAGATAGAGGGATAATGATGAAACTAGCTATTGCAACAGTCGATCACATATATTAATGGACCAACTAGTATCCTAATGCACCCTAGGAGCTTCCAAGGAAAAATTGGATAACATCGAAGAATGATAAGGTTTTTGTCTGTGTCAATATGTAGTCACACGAAAAATTTAACAAGTACTTGGACAGGGTAATGGAATAATATAAGACTTTTAAAGACGAACTTGAATCTCTTGTCGAGATGCACAAGAACCGTTTCAATGGTGCATTAGGTGAAATAAGTTCTAAAGTATAATTCAAGCAAGCATTTCAATCATTCATGGATCCCATGAAACAATCTATTGCAAGGGATGATTTGGAAGCTTCGAAAGAGGTGATTGCACAATATGTGGTGAAACTTGAGAGGTTATACACAAAGCTCATTACCCTGTCAAACCAAGTACAAGCCAAAAACCCACCTTGATACTAGATGCACTAGAATGACGCATGAGGCATGCAGACAAGTCGTAGCACAAGATACTAACTCTCGCAGGAGAATAAAATTTGTGGCAAGCATACCTATTTTGAGATTTACAAATGGATGTTCCATATCTCTCCACTACTAGACTAGTTGATGAAAATGCTTTATTTCTTTAATATTTGATTTAATTTGTATTTTGTTAGTAGTGAATTAGAACTTTGAGTAGAGAGAGTCACATGGAATGTAAAAGGTCACGTGGAAGATGAAAATTCACGAGGGTATGTGAAAGGTAATGGTAGGTGAAAGTGCACCCTACCTTCTACAAATAAATCCTCATGTCTAGATGTAAAGTACCTTTAGTTATGGACTCAATTTGTGCATATTGTTTTGATAACTAATAAAAATTTTGAGGATTCAAGTAGTGGCTTTGCATTCCCACCAGTGGACTTCATGGATGTTTCATGTGATGGTGCTATGAACATTTTAGCTTAATGTTTTAAGCTCTTTGAGCCTGACTATGCAGCTCCTCCCTTGTGTTGTCATGCATAGTGAGATTATTCTTGCGATGATGTCATGGTATATGTATTGCTTGTATTGTGTTTAGATTAAATACATTTTTTTTATTGATTTAATCACATATAATTTATGTAGTTGTATACTTCACATATGTTGTCGATTATGAACTAATTTACAGTCTATGAACGAATATTTATCTTATGCATGAGTTTTATATGAAGTCTTGATAACATTAATTCCTTTGAAACCCATGCCACATTATTTAGCCATTTTTATGTTCATAGCATTTTACATGCTATATTTCCACAAAGTTGCTTAATTTTTGTTTGTTTAAAGTTTTATTCGTTCTATAGTTTTTGTTCTTATTGTCTAAAATGAATCTTTTAAGCAACATGGTGACAACTGGGCCCATTTATCGGATGCAATTCCCATACCAAATGATGTAGAGTCTAGTTGGGACCCTACACCAAGGAGATCCCATTGTAGTTGGCAGTGAAATTTTGGCCTGTGAACATTCTGTTAAGGGGATGTAAGTTTATTACATATGTTAACACTGGAAAATCGTACAATAGAAGATGACATTAATTATTATCAAGCCAAATAATTTACAGGGCAGGAAGACATTATGGAATCAAGAAAGTATTTAAAATCTTTAAGGTTTTGAGGAAATCAAATTTGAACTAGTCCTAAATGCTATTTGTGCACAAAATCATTCGATAAGCGCGCGTTTTGTCCGCAAAATCCGTCGATAAGCCCGCAATTTGTGCACTTTTTGACCCGAAATGCAGGCATTCCTGAGAGTGGCGAAACGTCACTATATGGGACCACAAAAAGCAAAGGACAGTGATTTCACATGCTTGGAGCCACCCAAGGACAACCACCAATGCCTTCTTAGACACTATGTGAGCACACCATGGAATATTTGGAGCACACAATGGAATCATACCTCTCCCTTGGGTCACCATCCACCATGTACCAAGGTTGGGATGGAGGATTTGAAAATCCCCTATATAAAGCCACCAAGAGATGAAGAAATAGTGATCACATTGTTATGTTGGCCAAAGTTTCCCAAGCAACACCATAAGTGTGTGACCCGAAGCTGGAGCTGAAGAGGACTTGATCGTTGGCCACCCAAAAATCCTAGTCCATCATGCCAGAGAGAGAGAGGGAGACTGCATCAGAGGCAGAGCTTGGAAGGAAACATCCTTGCATCGGGACTTAGAGCCATTGCCTAGGTTCCCTTTGGCAAGTGGGTAAAATTTCTTCTCCATTTCAAACGTTTGATAAGAAGAGGCCTTTGAGCTATCGTTGGTATTATTATCATTTTGAATCTCTTTGATAGCTTCTGCATATTTGTGTTTTAGTTTTAGTTTAACTAGAGCATACTTTAGCATATTGTTTCCATTAAATTTTATGCTTTTGAGCTCCACCACTTTCTTCCTGTAACCAATAGTTTAAAGAGTAGACCACACTCTTTAAACTGGTGTGATTTCGTACACCCGTGCGACAAATACACCACTACAACATATTTTGAGAACTTTCTCATTATAATCATAAATAATTGTATAAGTAAATTATAAAGAAATTGTATACAGTAATTTTAAATAATTAACAATTAAATGTTCACTTCATTTTGAGACCAAAAATAATTGTGCATCAATTGTTAATACGGTTCTATTAACATTTTTCAACAACTAAAATTATGTATATGTTAATGTGCATAATAGTGACAACATAGACATCCTAGAGGACAATAATGATGATGAAAAAATAGTGATCCAGATTTTATGCAGGAACGCAACAGAATACAAAAATAACCATGAACATAGAGATGCAGCAAAAATAATGCTTCATTTCATTAATAAAAGAATGACTGAAATAAGCTTACAGACATAATAGAAATAAAATAGCTAGGGTGCTGGTAGCAAATCTATGAGAAGAGATGTGATGGATACAGACCTATGAACTGTGTTACAATGAGGCTCGAGGGCCTATTTATTATTGAGAAATAATGGAGAACTCTAAACTTCCAAAAACCTAACCATAGGAGATGAAGCGCCAAAACTATGGGCCCCGTTTGGGTAAATTGATGGTTCAACTTTCCGGGGATGTAACTTTGGCATCCGATCTCCGTTTGACGTAATCAATAGCTCGTTAGAAATATCTATCCGAGGAGTACAAATTTTGAACAATAAATATGGTCCATGGACCCATGTTTCTCTCCGTTTTCCCAAAAAACTGTGTTTAGGGCCTCAAAACAGCGCCGAAAGTTCAGGACTCGAAAATTGCTAAAAATAGTAAGTTTTGTTGCAACTTGAAAACTGAAAGAACTGATGGTGGGGGTTCAAATGGAATAGGTGGGTGGCCACCAATATCCACCTAGATCATTAAGGCCCCAAAACAGCTCCAGGAGTGGAGGACCCGAAAACCTACTAAAAATAGTAAGTTGTAATCGGGAATGAAAATGCAAGAATCGATGGTAAGCCGGGTCCAAATGGAATAGGCCGGAGGCCCACCGATATCCACTGATCATTCCTCCCTCCTAGAAGCAATGGTCCCCATTGCGTTGAGATCCTCCATGAGAGATAGGAAAATTCGTTGAACCCGTTTACATTAGATGTGTGTTTACAAGATGTCATAGACCTGCGGGTGGACATGCTGGATGCGTTTAGTAAATTTGGTTTCTTTATCAGCCTCAGACAGTACATGTTTGGATTCTATATGTGTAGTTGCAGGATGTATGGCAACATCAGGTGGTGGTGCGTTGGGAGTCAGATCAATGGAGTACTTGTCCTGACAGTGTATAGGAACCTCTATGAGTGAGGAGAAAATGTCCTCGTATTCCTCCATGACTTTGTCCATCTGCTGCAGTCGTGCAAGGGAGCCCTGTTTCAAGGTTGTGGCCACAATATTCTTCTTTCCCTGTGAGTGAGTTGTAAGGAAAATGAATTTCCTAGTTTGGGAAACAATCTTACTGCGTTGTTTTGCAGTAGTCAAAGAGATGACAGGAGGCGATACTACCTTCGGTATCCTATACAAGTTATTTCCCAAAGTAATAATAACAGCACGAGGCCTAGACTCATACACAACATGTTTCCTCCACAAGTATGGTTGGCCCAATAATACATTAGCTACATCAAGAGGAGCAACATCACACAATACCTCATCTGTGAATGGCTTGATACTGTAGGGAAGGCGACACTGCTGGCGGATGCAGAGATCTCTCCCTGGGTGGAGCTACCCGATGGTATCTGGCTACAGGTGTGCTATGGTTGGTAGGCTGAGTTGCTTCACGACCTCTGCTGAAATGAGGTTCTTTTGGCTTTCGCTATCGACGAGAAATTGTAGCGGAGAACCCTTCACCCACATTGGGAAAAATACTTTAGGAAAAATGGGGGAAAGTAGACTCTAAGGTCACATAGAAATTAATCCATTTCTTGTCAAAGCTAAGGAAGGAAGAGGTACATTTCATAGGTTGTTATAAGTTGAATGTGTAGTGGAGGGTATGGACTCAAGGTTCTAGATCAATGGAATTAATGAGTACCTCTACTTTGATCCATATCTAGATTATTCATTAAGAATACAAATTCAAGAGGATGTTATTTTAAAAGAAGAAACAAATTTGATCTCAATAGTTCAGAGCATGGCATGGACATATTTCCTTGGATTGAACATGATCGAGTGAAGGGTAAATTTTTCTTTGGTAGTGAACTATATTTCAAGTGTTTGGTGGGAGGAGAAAAGGGGGGTTTTAGGGTTTTGGAGCCTTAAAAAGGAAAAGAGGGTGGGAAAGATCTCAAAGCTAGTAAAAATGAAAGATTCCAAAGCCAACATAGTTGCAAGGGAAAAATTTTAGGTTGAGTAGGTGATAGAATAATGCAATCAAGGTGCTAATTTAAAAATTCGTGGAGAAGTGGATCTTTGAAAGGGACCCTCAGTTTTAGGTGTAGAGAGAATATGTTGTAGTGATTGGCTATGGACCTCCTTTTTGCATTTTAAAAAAAGGCATGTTTTTCGTTCAAACGAGAGGGGATGCTACAAAAGTTCTTAGTAGGAACTTATTCTAGGGATATTATTTCTTTTCACTGAAGCCATGGTAATTACATTTCAACTGTATGTCAAAAGTGGCTTAAAAAATCATTATGTTTAATAAAGTAGCCAAGGCTACCACTGCAACTCTAGACATAAAAGTTTACTAGAGTAGTAGGAAATATGTTGGGTCAAACAATTTTACTTGATCCTTCCTTTAAATCCAATGTTTTTTGACATGTGGCATGCATGTTGGTGGAAAATAAACTTAGTGTGGGCATGGTTGATTGTTTGGACGTTCATAAAAAATAATACTTCTATGAAATTTCTAGATTGCTCCAACATGTTATTATAGTACCCATGTTTCATTTCTATAGGTACACAATGATGGATCATGACCAAAAATTTTTTAGGTAGGTTTAGAGAAAAAAGGAAGAGGTTAAGGCTACAATAAAGGTTCCCAAAAGGCTAAGGGTAAAGGTTACTAAGGACTCTGTGGCCAAGTAAAGGTATTTGGTTGATACAACTTCTTAAGAAAAAATAGTTGTTTTTGTTACTCTAGGGTTTTTATGGAAAAATTTCATCCTTGGAGTCCACAAATATTGTGAATAAATATTTATACATCTCCATAAAAAGTGCCTCAAGCACGCGAAGAATGTGATTTTCATTATAATTTGGAATGAAATTTTGTAATTTTTTATTGGAAAAACCACAGAAAAACACAATGTCCTAAATAATATCCTTGGAAAATATTTTGAACAAGGGTCAAATATATGCCATTATAGCCACCTAAAGAGTCTCACATTACCCCAAAACCATAACCCCTCTTTTTATAACACGAGGCATGTATGAGAAACAAATTATCTGTAGTATGAAAAAGTTCTTTCTGCCAAGGGTGAATAATCGATTTATTTCATAAGGGTCCTTAATCATGAATCCACTTCAACAAATCTTATAGAGGGCATAGATTATTAAAATTGTATACCAAAACCATTTCATCTACATAAAATTATTCATCTTGAATGCAAGCTATATCCAAGGAAACCATAGGGGTTTCAAACAACGTCTCAACAATAAAGGATGGTTTTCCTAATTGGACCTTAACAACTCCACTTTGTGAAATCCCACATTGAACGAGTCTCCAATGACGACTAACAATGATGGGACTAACATAAGCCTAATAAATTGTTAGACAGACAAGATAAAGTATGGTCCTTGGATTCAAACAAACATAAAAACACAAGGAAAGACAACATTAAGGACTGGAACATTCAATTCAAGACACAATATGGAGCTATCCATCACGATGATCTCCTTCAAAATAACATATGATGTAATATTTAGAATGATAAATTATCAAAATGTCACAATGATGATATAAACAATAACTATGTATAATAGTCATAGGTCATAGTGTACATTTTTTTTTAATTGTGATAGGTCATCACTTTTCTAAAGTATATGGCTTATAACCCCAACATGTGTTTTATATACATGCCATTGTAACACAGTGAATAATAGATCAACCATTTTTTTTTTTTTTTTTTTTTTGAGAGAGAGAGATTTATATGCCTTATAACCCCAACATGTATTTAATATACATGCCATTGTAAGACAATGAATAATAGATCAACCATTTTTTGTTTCAACACACTCAGAGAGAGAGAGAGAGAGAGAGAGAGAGAGAGAGATTTTACACTTTTTGTACCTTAATCCCCACACTTAATGTGTGAGATGGAGTTATGGACCAAAAGGTTCATAACAATTGGGACCATATTAGATTTTGTTTCCATGTTGGCCTATGGCTAAGCCTTGTCTAGTAGCAATTCCATTTTTGGCAGGTGGCACAAATCTTTGAAAGAAAATTGAGAGATAAGGATGTAAAATTGAAGAAAACCCACTATAATCATACACCCTTTATTCTACAACAACTAAATATCCTTGATATCAATCATCGCACCAAAATAATAGTAAAATAACTTAAAAGGAATAGGTTTTAGAGTTCAGCTGACTATTATTAAGGATTTGTAAAGAAAAAGAAGAAAAAGAGGGCTACTCAAGGAAAACATATCACTCTATTAAGAAGCAATCATGTGGATGGGGTTAAATGCCTAATTTCCATTGATATGGATTAAACCCACTGAATATGCTCAATTAGATTATCTCCTGTTTTTTGTGAAGTGATCCTCTAGATTTATGGCTTGTCAAGCTTTTGATGAGTTGTATTATGTATTTTCTTTTGAAGTTTTATGTAAATGAACAACCTCCCCAAAAAAACTATTGTCTATTATAAAGTAAGAAGTAGAAATTTGTTCTAAAATTTTATTCACATTACAACAATGGAAAGTTAATTGCACTCATCTAACCCCAAAGAATAATTTTACAAGAAAAAAGTGGTTTTAATAGCAAAACTTTATGGGAAAGAAAAATATAACTAAATACAAAAAATAAGATTCCACCAAAAAGCAACAATGGAAAGATAAATAATTATTATTTTTATTTCTATAGAAATAATTCCATATAAACTATTGAACTATGGTAATGTACCCTTTTAAAACACTGAAAATTTAAACTATTAGAATTTTTCTTAAAGGTTTTGCTAAATAAATATATTGAAAATATTCATAAATTACACCCAAATAACTTACAAACAATTAGAAATATCTTAAAATACATTGTGAATTAAATCATACTATAGAGAAACCTAGAGTGTCGATTTACACCAATTATTTCATTCGAGCAAATATGTCATTGGCCAAATATGACTTCCTATTAAATGAGAGTAAAAGAAGTAAACCCCATACAATCTCTTTCACAAGTTGAACCCTCAAATAAAAAAAAGCATGTATAACTCATTGAAGTCACATCTATGCATATTCAAAAATTGGTTATTTCAACCACTATTGACTTGACCCTGAAGTGAACGTGGAATTGAGTCCCTAACTAATCCTTGGTTATATTTTTCTACTTTATAAATGTTTAATACCATAAAGTGCTCTAGGGAAAAATATGTTGCATATTAGGTGCTCTCAAACCATAAAGTTCTTTATTAAATCTTTTGATGTACTTTTTTTTTTAATCTTTAGAAATGAATATTTAAGCTATGTAGCCTTCCTATCTTCATTTGTAAGATCAAAAGAAAATTTAAATGTCTAAATGCAGTAAATTGAAGTGAAAAATTTTATTTGCGTTGTGATCATAGTGTTTTTAAACTTTTTACAAATTAAAGTTTGAGGTTACATGTAATGCATAAAGCACATGAGATCTTAACTTTCATTACGGTTCAAAATGTGCTCACTACTCATATGAAATTATAAACTAGCAATGGCACCGAGGTGCAAGGGAACGCTGAAAGGGAGAGCTTTGAATTATGTTGTGCTACATGTAAGCATCTTCACAGGGTTGGAGAAAAAATTAGCAAGACCATGCAGGAGATCTATTGATCTTGATTGATCTAACAAAGGAAAAAGTGACCTTCAGAAGTCTCAGCTGAGGCCGGAGGCCAAAGTGTGTCAGGTTCTAGAGGGCTTTGCTGTCAAGTACAAGACAATCAAGCAGAGATGGAATCCCTAAGTGTTTTAATGTCAACACAGTTGAAGAAGACCGAGATTATGCACGGGGATATGAACAACAACAACCTCAGGAATGGTAAAAGAAAATGCTCCTTCGACTGAGGACTCTTGGGTCTAATTGTGCGTTGCTCCCATGTGTATCAAGGAATTTGTGTTCTCAGCAAAGGCATTAAGCATATAAGGCCGGTACCCTGAACCTAAAGCATCCCAGAGAGTTTATATTGTCAACTCCAACATGGCAGCTTATAAAAAGGAAGCCTAAAACATTGAAACATAAGGATAATCTAATTATAAGAGTATTACCAAAATATTTCAAGACAAAAAATTTTATATCCATGTCTGTAATAAATATTTGTCTGTTTCCTCAAATCCTACACAAACTACCCTAAATGTATGCTTGCTAAAGGCTTTGATTCGTTGAATACTGCATCTGTGGAGCTGAACATGCATCTACACAATAGTTAAAAATTACATTCACTGACTGACAAATCTACATCTATGAAATAGATTGATACAATATTTGAGTGCATATGCTCAAACTTTATCAGAACACAATACCAGAACAATACTCTGCAAGAATCAATGGCATTTACTTTATGATTGAAAATTCATAAATACCCAGTAATGTCCTAGTTGTCTTTTTTTTCCATGAAAAAAATATGATCCAGACATTCCATTCAATCTTCCCTCACACAAAGAGAATGAAGGACTCATCAAAAAATACAATATTGCATTGATCCCATTACAGGTAGGCCGATCAATTTGCATTGCAGGTGTTTAGGTGGGCACAGATCGACTTAAAAAAATAGCACCCTGTTCAATATAACACCAGCGCAAAATCCCCTGCTTTCACCATTCTCTCATTCATTCTAGTCACAATGATGCATCCCGCTGTGTTATTTACCTTGGGGCTATTGATATGCCGGGGACTCGAACCTACGCGGTGTGACGAACCAGAGCCCCCTTCATTTCACCACCACCTGGGTTCCTCTTTAGCCCAACACCGCCCACACAGAGCACACGCCCCTGCTCCTTACGATTTCTGATCCAGAACTATGGCGAGCACAAAATGCCCAGACCCGCGAACCATGAAATATTTCAATGTGGAACACTATCTCGGAAGATGGTACGAGATTGGCTCCACGATGCTCTACAAATTCCAGTATGAGCGCGGTTTGATCTGCGATCACACAATCCACAGCCTCCTGGTTCCGCGCACTAGGGAACACAGACTAGTGCTCTCCATTTTGGGGCAAGGGTACTAGACCTTGACGCCACTGGAATCCACAAGGGTCTCGCATATTTCCGCGGCTTCGCAGGGCGTGTGCTCCAACGCGCGCACAATCTGTTCAATCATTGTGCCCTATGGCTTGTTACGTGAGACCATCGCGCAAGTCGCGGAAACCATAGCGATCATCAGAAACGATAGCATAATGAGACACTGTGCTAAGACGGAGAATTTGGTCAAGGATTTGAAAAATCTGTGAGCTCTGGCCAACAGTGTGGAGCTCAATGTTGACAAATTGTTGCGTAACATAAGCTGCTTGCAGAGCTTGAACGCAAATATAAGCCAGGGAGAAGGGGACATCCAGCACAACATAATTTCCCTAATGGATGAATCCAGTTCTATCGATACCAACATACAAAGTCTCAATCTCCATGTCTCTGAGATTTTTGACAAATCTCAGAGTTGAGATAACCCAAGAAGCCAATTTTGTCAGGGTCGAAAATCCCGACCTTGCTTGTGGCTCCAGGGCTCGCTTCTGGCCCTCAGCGCCGAATTCGACCGCATTGAAACGTCTTTGGCAGTAATTTCCATGGCTTTAATGGGTGTTTCCGTGAGTTCCAGAGCCTTGGATAGATTTCCCATGAGTCCCAACGGTCTGGCGCCCTCGCTGCCCGTGCGGGAAGTCCGCTGCATGGCTCTACAGAATCCTGATGCGTGAGGCAAGCTCGAGTTGCACCAGTATGGGGCTCCGTCCCAATACTGGGTTTTGGATGTGGAAAGGTCTGAGGATTCAAATGTTGTGCTTGTGTATTCCTGCATTGACCACGGCCTCGATGGAGTCCTGCCCCTGGAGCATCTGTTTGTGTTGGCCAAGAACAGAACTCTGGCTCCTGCTACTATGAATAGGTTTCTTGAAACTGCCAGGAGGTATGGGATTTACCACCATCCAACATGGGACCTGTGGATGGCCCGACACCTGAGCATGGCCGTAATGTCCTAGTTGTCCTGCACACAGTGGAAGAGCTCTGAGAGGGCGTTAATGTGGCCAAGAAAGGCCGCCAAAGTGTAGAGTGCTACACCAGGAAATACTTTGCTTTATATTTCCCAACTACTCTGGTATTGAGGCATGCAACGAGTTAGAACCTAAATCAACAGAATACAAAATATGATAGAAGAGACATTGAGTAGCTGGAGATTGCGAGCCATTGTGGCGATCAAACTCTGCGCATGGCTTTCCACAACATCGACGATGGCCAGAGGATGGGCAGGACTAATTAAACAGCCACCAACAACGGTCACCTCACCCAATACTATTTCGCAACATGTCAAAATATAACAGGATAGAAGGGCGTTGAGAAACAATTTTCATTGGCTGGGGTGAATAGTGTTTTCTCACCCCAAGCCAACAAAGAAAATGCCTCCAGCGTAAAAATCTCCAATGGGAAAGTAAAAAAGGCTTTTCTTTGAATTTTTAATTATAATTTTTTTTTTGGGTTTTTTCATGGCCAAGCTAGGTACAGTGAAAATTATTTTTCATACGATTTTAACAACTGAGAAGAATAATGGATTTTATAATAATAAAAAAACAAAATTTTAATATTTTATATAAAAATTTAAGATATGTTTAGGTCTCAAAAAATCACAAGAGATAGCATATCTACGAGTACAATAGAAAGGAATAATTTGTGTTTAGGACCTATTTTATATGGGAATTGTTACTAATAAATGTACCTCTGCCAATGTTATTTTTCCTTGTGTGTGAGTATAAATAAATTATTGTGAATAATTGTGCAAGTAGAAATAAATTATTGTGCATTTCCCTTGTCTTATTATATTCTCAATAATCTTGGGCTCATCAAACTCTATCCAATTCTAGTAGGACTAAAGCAACCCATTGAGAAAGCGTTGACTTTTAACTTTCTGAGGCTTAGTATATGGAACATTGTTATAGTGTCATTTATGACCTTCATGTACTTGATGATTTACACTTTGGCCTTGGGCACCCTTTCCCCCAGACTTGAACATTTTCTCAAAAAACAGTATCTTAAAACCCATATGCGACTCTGCCCAGACTTTTCCGCATATACACGTGAGTCCATTCATAGAGATCCGCATATACCTTTTTAATTATTAAAAATGTATATTTTTCCCTATTATTGAGGTGAGTTTGATGGTTATTCCAGTAATTTAACCACCCCAACCCGTGGCCTAACTGTTCCTAATTGCATAAACTAATTTGAGGGAGTATAAAGTCCCCTCAAAGGAATGGCCTAAGGGAGAGAGAAAAAATATAGATATAATACTCTGTTGGAGCCCTATTCAAGTCTGATATTCTCGTGCCTCCTGCACTTCCTAGGTACACTCAGGAAACCCTTGTTTCCTTGAGATGTTCATCACCCTATATGACATCTATTTTGCACACATGTTGGAAGAATTCTTGTGAGGCTAGGGCTGGACGGATCCAGAGGACGGTATGTTCGAAGGCCATGGCAAGATTCAGGTGATCTCTCCACGTTGTGATTACTGTACATGTCATTGATAATAAGAAGAGAAATCTTGTTCTCGATGTTTACGTGTTTATTATTCTTTATACATGTGTAATAATCATTATTTGAACATTTCATATTGTTTTTATGATATTATACATAGTTTTCACTGACATCTAGCAACTATATATGCTGTAAAACTAGGTTTTTGTATTCGTTCTTTGTGGATTTGCAGGTTTCAGAGCACAAAGTGTTGCAGGGGGTTTGCACCCCACTGGATCTACATCAACCAAAGTATTTTTGGGTAAGTTCTACAACTAGTAATATCTAGTTTTTAGTATAAAAGTTGGTTAAGTGAGTCCTTCTTGAATGGCATGCCCCTAATATGTGAAGGTTGTCAACCCAAGACCTTTAGGGTATTATTTCCTGAAACAAACATAGCTCATTATTTCCAAAAGTACGTTGACATAATCATCCATAGTCAGCTGTCCCAACTTTAGTCATGGAACTCCTTAATCTTCCCATCGTAGTATATTTTTGATGGGTACTTCCTACTAAAGTATTTCTTGAATTGTTTTCTAAGTGATATTCCTCTTGTTGGTTCCTTTTACATCCTTTAGGTCTTCCCATGATTGGAAAGTTCTTCCTCTCATGTTGAATATAGCTACTCGGGATTTAATGTTCCCTTAGTAGTTGTGCACACAAAGTACTTCTTTAGTCTCAACATGCATGCCTCTACCTCTTCACCTTTCTTTATTTCACCATCGAAAGTAGGTGGATTTTCCTTCTTGAATTATTCTTGTGGTATATTCTTAGAATGCTTTCTTCTCTTCTTCTTATGTGAAGTAGAGTTGGAACTAGAATTTGACAATTCTCCCTTGTTGTCCCTATTGAAAATGGCACCAAGAAAGTATTCTAATTTAATTTTCCCCAAAATTAAATTAGAACAAAATTGTAATTCCACATCACATGACAACTTGTACGAGTTAACTAAGTTAGGATGATTTAGTTGGTTCAGTTAATTCGAGTTTAGGGTCAAACTAGAGGCATGTAGAGTGTCCCCTACATTATAAGATCCCTGGTTGAGTTTATTTTGAGTTGTAATTAATTAACTAAAATTACCAGAGTTAAATTCAATGAAATTAGTTCTAACTGATGGAGGAACTAGTAGGATGTTAGAAAGTGCGGTGTTGCTTCATGTGTTCAACCATTTAACTGATAACTCAATCATAAATAACTCATGCATGTCAGTTTTGAGAAAGACCCGGTTGATATTGGAGTTCAAGGGAAATGCACTATCAGTTGTATAATTATATGAATTGTACAGGTGGTGCATGCAGCCAGAGGAAGGCCCCTAATGGATTGTGAAGTATGGATTTGGAATTTACCTAATTAATAGGGAATAATTATCCAAGGAAAATGTGCAAGGAAATAGGGACTTGGGCAAGCCAAAATAATTGGTTAAGTATTGAACCAATTTTGTCTATGAATCATTGAGATGAAAAGAGATAGTGCAAAGGTTTCTCAGCTTAGTGAAAATCATTTAAATATTCTCATATTCTTTGGCTTATGCAATATATAGACAACGAGGTTTTTACTCAAGGCTTTCCCCAGGAAAATCTTTGTGTTGTGCAATTGAAATTATTTCTCTTTCATGTTTTGTGATTTCAAGATATAAATTGGTTTTTGCATTTTGTAGAGTAGATTTAAGCATGATATTTTAGCATATTAAAATTATCAGTTGAATATACATGGATTTTATACATGGTATCAGAGTAAGAATCACTCTAGAAGAGAATAATACGAGTTTTTTATGTGCACGTGAATTGAATTTGAAAATATACTCTTTAGGACCAGTAGCAGAATCAAGATGTCTTTCTTTCAATTGAGACTCGAATATGCCCTTGAAGGTAGATCGAATTACATAGGTTGGAGAGAGGGGATGGAAGTAGTGTTGGAAGACAATTATCTGAAGGAATTCATAGATAGTGATATTCCTAAGCCTATAGCAACATATGCTCAAGATCTTGTGGCATGGAAGAAGAATGTAGCAAATGCAAGAAGGATTATCTTAGAAGGAGTTCGAGATCATATTGTCTTGAACCCACATGAAAAGGAAAATTGATATGCTATGTGAAAGGCCTTAACATATTATTTTTTTCAGAATAATAGCGACCACAAGAAGCTAGCACTCAAAGAAAATTTTAGAAAAATCAATATGGAGAAGGGAAACACAATACCAAAATACTTGACCAAGTTCACTCAGTTTCAGGATGAGCTTGGAAATGTTGGTGTTACATTTTCTGAAGATGATCTGGTGATCCTAGCACTTCTAGGCCTTCTTAAGAGCTGGCACAACTACCATGATTCGGTGAATGGGAGGCATAAGCTACTATAGTGGGAGCGATTTTGGTCTGACTTGGTACAAGAAGAGATTCGGTGAAACACCATAGATGGATCCTCATCAAAGCATTGTGATGAGGAGAACTGTTCCCTAGATGGAAAGGCAAAGAAAGGGAAAGGGAAGTCATTCGATTCCAAATCATATTCTAGTCAGGCTGGAAAGAAGAAATACTTGTCGAAGATTAAATGTTTTCAACGTCACGAGTTGGGACACCATGCCACGAAGTGTCCACACAAGAAGGCTGAAAAGAAGCCCTCAAGAGGAGCGGCAGGTGAAGCTATTGCTTCACAATTCGAGTTGGATTTCACTGTCATCGCATGCATGGTGTCATCGGTGATGGGTTATGTGTGGTACCTGGATAGTGGATCCTCATTCCACATGACCGGAAACAAATATTTCTTCAGCGATTCAGAGGAGAAGGATCTCAAAATTCACATAGAGATGGGAGATGATAGGAGGTATAGCGCAACCAAAATCAGTATTGTTACCTTTCAAAGGGAATATGGTTCTCCTCTCACATTGAAAGATGTCATGTATGTTGCTGGTTTGAAGAATAACTTATTTTCAATTGCTATGTTGGAAAACCATGGCTACATTGTGATATTTAGCAAAGGAAAGGGTTCCTTTGTCACATAGCCACAGGACAAGTGAAGAAGATCTGGGTTCGGGTAAATAACCTCTACAAATTGGATGTAGAAGATTGTGTTGCCTTGAGCATGAAAGCAGAGAAGGTGGAGAACCAAGACATCAGTGAGTTATAGCATAGAATATTAGGCCATCTACACCATAGAGCTTTGAAGATCATGTAGCAAATTTCTACAAGACTTCCTAAGGGTGCACTTGAGAAACGTGATACATGCAAAGGGTGTACATTGGAGAAGTACACCAAATCCAACTTTCATGATAAGGACAATCAAGCGAAATCGATCCTTGAAAGGGTTCACTCAAATGTATGTGGACCATTCTTGATAGCCTCCATGAGAAAGCACAGGTATTATGTGATTTTTTGTAGATGATTTTTCACGCAAGTGTTGGATATTATTCATGTAGAAGAAAGACCAGGTTTTCTCAAAATTTTGTGAGTTCAAAGAACTTTTTGAGAAAGAAACAAGAAATAAGGTGAAGGCTCTTAGGAGTGACAATGGTGGAGAATATGTGTCGAATGAATTCAAGAGATTTTGTGCATCATAAGGCATTCGACGAGAGTTGATAGCACCTCATAACCCACAATAGAATGGGGTTGTAGAAATAAAGAACAAAATCATTGTGGGAGTTGCGTGAGCGATGTTACATGAATAGGTCCTACTGTTGCACTTGTGGGAAGAAGCATGCAACACAACTGTGCATGTGCAGAAACAAAATTCCTCATCGAATCCTCGGGATGAGTACACCGGAAGAACCATTTTCCAGTAAGAAGCTAGATGTGGGGCACTTTATAATTTTTGGTTCATCAGTATACTATCATGTTACCAAAGATGCATGGAAAAATCTAGAACCAACAACTGAGTTGGTCATATTTATGGGGTATACTGATACACCTCACAACTATCAGGTATACCTACCATCTCATAGCATAACAATGGTTTGTACAGATGTGAAATTCGAGGAAGGAAATGCATTGAAAATTTCCCTTTGAGATGGAGCTTCATATCCATGCATTTGAGGAGCTCTTATCTCCAAAAGAACAACCTCAAGATGTGGAGAAACCACAAGAAGAGGAACCGAGAGTGGAAGCACCCACTCATGTAGAGACATCCAGAGATGGAAGGAAGTGCACCAGAGAGGCTGATAGGTTGATGCATGATTCTAGAGAGAATGTGGGAGCACCCACATCATATCGCAGGCATAGAAGGTCCCCAGATAGATACACTGGCTACATGGCTCTTACTTGCAAGAGCGTAGAGACCGAGCCATCCTTATTCGAGGAATTAATGAAAAAACCAGTATGGTTTTATTCCATGGTTGAGGAGTATGACTCCATTATAAAAAACAGTGCATGGGAAGTTGTCCCAAGACTAGAGGACAAGTCAATTATAGGATCCCTGTGGATCTACAAGGTGAAGCAAGCAACAGATGGGAGTGTGGAGAAGCAAAAGGCAAAATTTGTGGCCTAGGGGTTCTCTCAGGAAGAGGGAGTATATTAAGAGGAGACCTTTGCTCCAATAGCAAGGTACTCTTCAATCGGATGTATTCATGAAATTTTAGTGCAGATGGGATGGAAGATACATCATATGGATGTAAATACAACCTTTCTCAACAAAGTGATTAAGGAAGAGGTGTACATAGAGCAGATGGAAGGATTTGAGAACTTTGACAGAGAGTCACATGTGTGCACACTCAAGCGAGCTATGTATGGACTGAAACAAGCACCCTATGCTTGGTACACCAGGATCAAAATTTATTTCATGGGGTTGGGCTTCAATAAAAGTGAAGCAAATGCAAACCTTTACCATATTGTGGTGGAAGGTAAATTATTGATTATAGTATTATATGTCGATTATTTGATTCTAACAGGTGATGAGAAGCTGATCAATTCTTGTAAAGAGGACCTTGAAAGAGAATTTTAGATGAAGGACATGGGGCTCTTTATATTATTTCCTTGGTTTGGAAATTTGGCAAAGAGATGGGGAATTGTTTTCCTCTTAGGGAAAGTATGCCAATGAGATACTGAAGAAGTTTCACATGGAGAGCAACAAACCCATGGAGACTCTTATAGAAAGGAATTGGAGGAAGGAGGATGCTACTTCAGGTGAAGTGGTAGAAGCTACCATTTATCGACAGCTTGTGGGTTCACTCATGTACTTGGTGAACACGCGACTTTACATGTGTTATGCGTTCAAACAAATTAGTCAAGTTATGGTTAAGCCAAACAAGCTTTACTGGAAGGCAACCAAACATGTGCAGAGATACCTCATAGGCACCACTCAATTTGGTCTTGGGTATAGAAAAACAAAGGGGGTGAAGCTTCAAGGCTTCAAAGACTCATATTGGGTAGGGAGTCCATCCACCAGGAAGAGAGCATTAGGGGGAATCTTTAATATTGGGTCGACAATAGTTTCCTGTTACAATAGGAAGCAAATATTAGTTGCACTCAATTCAATAGAAACAAAGTACATGGCTACTAGTCAAACAAATTGTGAGGCAATCTGGATGAGGAAGATCCATGTTGGGTTGTTTGGTATATATATGGATCCTTTGGTGATTTATTGTGATAAGTAGAGTTGCATCAAACTCTCAGTTAATCCAAATTTTCATGGTGGGTCCAAGCATATCGACATCTCGTATCACCATCTCAAAGATTGTGTAGAGGCGGATGAGGTTATGAGAGTACATTCCTACAGAGAAGGAGGATGCATACAACTTGATAAAGGCACTGTCAAGAGGCTAATTCGAGTTCCATAGAGGAAAAATCGGGGTATCAGACAATCCCTTTCTTCTTGAGACGGAGTGTTGAAAATGGCACCAAGAAAGGATTCTAATTTAATTTTCCCTTGAATTAAATTAGAATCCAATTGTAATTCCACATCACATTACAACTTGTACAAGTTAACTAAGTTAGTTCGTAAGTTAATTCGATTTGAGGGTCAAAGTAGAGGCATGTAGAGTTTCTCCTACATTTTAAGAGCCCTGGTTTAGTTTATTTGTAGTTGTAATTAATTAACTCAAATTATCTGAGTTAAATTCAGTTAAACTAGTTCTTACTGAAGGAGGAACTAGTAGGAGGTTAGACAGTGGGGTGTCGCTTCATGTGTTCAAAGATTTAAATGATAATTCTCTCGTAAATAACTCATGCATTTCAGTTCTCAGAGATAGCTAGTTGAGATCGGATTCAAGGGCAGTGTACTATCAGTTGTATAATTTTCCAAATTGTACATGTGGTGCGTGCAGTAAGAGGAAGGCCCCTAATGGATTGCACAATATGTATTGGGAATTTCCCTAATTAATAGGGCCTAATTACGCAAGGAAACCATGCAAGGAAATAGGGACTTAGGCAAGCCAAAAAATTTGGTTAAGTATTGAACTAGGCTTGTCTAGGAATCATTGAGACAGATAGAGATAGTGTAGAGGTTTCTCAGCTTAGAGAAAAGCATTGTAATCTTCTCATATTATTTGGCTTATGCAATATATAGATAGCAGGGTTTTTAGTTGAGGCTTTCCTCTGGAAAAACTTTGTGTTGTGAGATTGAAATTATTTCTCTTTCATGTTTTGTATTTTCAAGATCTAAATTGGTTTCCACAATTGGTAGAGTAGATTCAAGTATAATGTTTTAGCATATTACAATTATGAGTTGAATCTACATGGAATTTATACAGTCCCTTCATCGAAATAATTTGTGCATGATTTATCATTGGACATATCTAAATTTTTGCTACTATGATTTCTTGTATAAGTCATCATCTCTGTGTTACTATAAATTGGCCTATGATTTCGGATTTGTGATGGGATTTTCAATTTTATGGACATATTTTTCTCTATTTTTTTGGCAATTGGTCCATACTCCAAGTGATTTTGAATTTTGGATAGACTTTTCAGTAGCACAAAATTTGGTTCTACTTTTTCCTATTCACTTAACCTTTTGTCGTCTACCCTACAATTTTGAATCCCTACCTTTAGGCTTATCATCCTTTGTACCAGATCCATAGTTGTTTCCACATTCATTCCTCATATCTAAAGTGTGAAGTTTATTCCAAAGGGAAAGGTACTACCTTGTATTTACTGCAGCATTGACTATAGTCTTAGAACATACTTTCATTCTCTCTTTAATTTTATAAGGCAAGAAATTTAATTATTACTTATTATTCATTGTCACATTAAAATGAATAACATCATTTACGCTTTAAGTGCACTTTCGACGTATAGCGGGCCAATGTTGTAACTATGCTTTAATACTCCTTATGACAAACCCTCCCTATTATAAGTCATTTTTTCACATCCAGTCATTAGGCCTCCTAATGGGATCAATCAACAGCATATTCCCCCTTGTCAACATCATTGCACAAAGCCTTAAGTGAACCTCCTTCATTTCCCAAAATTTTTGCTTGAAACCACCTCATCTGAGCCAGTTTTAGTACCAATGCTCCCTGGCCTTCCTCTGGACAATGTTCACCTACAGGTTGCATCACTATGGCCAAATTTGATCACCTACAATTTTCTCTCCTTTGCAATTGCGTTGGTTCTATAAATTTAGGAAAAAAAGAGAAATTCTGGAAGCTTCCATAATTTGTTACAATCGTTTACCTTGAATTAAACTTTCAGATCCTATCTCATCCTATTTTGGAGTTTCCATCCCTTATCCTTTGATCCCATCATCCTGTCAAAGGTGGAAATGAAGCCTTAGATTGGTAATTTGATAATAAATCCCAACTTACCCCACTCATCTATATATTTAGTACCTTGCATATGCAAGGGTTTGGCTTTTGGAGAGTGATTCTACCCTTATGTTGTTGAGGTCAGAAGTTAACATTCCATGCATTTAGGGTGATTGGAGGTGCATATTGTGACAGGGAAATGAGGAATTAACAACTTGGCGGATCTCTTCTATAATATCAACACCTATTTGTTTGTGCTCAACCTAGTGTTCCTAAATTGAGTTCATTAATTGTCAACCAGGGTTGGTAAACTGCTGAAGTGTGGTGCACTATATGTGCCTAGGTATTTGTTTCTCACTACGTTGTGTTTAGTGTTTTATGATGTTTTTGTTTTTATGGTTTTATGTTTGAAAAGGGAAAGAACTAAGTGTTGGTGCAAAGAAGCTATTGGTCATTTAAAACAAAAAAAAGCCTAAACTATGGATGACAAACAACAAATTCAAAGCTGGATAATGACTTCATTGCAAGAAAATAAATCACAACATGAGCTTGAACTTATCCAATTCATTCATTAAAGGTGTGTTGGAAGAGCTTGAGAAATGGACAAGTTAAGTGTAAATAAAATTCTCCTAAATAAACAATCAACTCACAATATTACAAAATGATTATTTGTAACACAGTAAGGTTTCTATTCTAGATTAACCTATGATGCTGAAGTTACCCTATTCTGCAACTTGACTTATCACTTCTAGGCCTTATTCATAAGTTTTGAGATTTTCTAGAATAATGTTGGGAAAAAAAGGCTATAAGTGAGTTTGTAAAAGATTTGCAGAATGATCAAAGCCTTAAACTAATATGACTAACCCCTGTTCATGTGATGATGTATCAATATAGATTCAGAACAAAAGTAAGTTGTAAATAATGAAGGCCGAGAGATTAACTTTGACAACTAGCACTACTTAAAATACAATGGATCACACTAAGCTAGAACGTGATCTATCAATCTTAAAAGACAGTGACTACAACTAAACTAAAATGTCATTGATCTTTTCTTGAAACAAAAAAATGAACTGAGACTGAACTAGAGTGCTTCTAATCTACTTGAAGTACAGTGAATAGAGTTAAACTAAAATTCCATTATCAAACTGGAAATGTAGTGACAGAGTTGAAATAAATGCAATCAACCTCCGGAGTGCTATAACTAAATTAACATGCAACTAGTCTATGGAATTCTACAACCCATCTCGTTCAATAGGAATGATATTTTGGAAGAGTTTGTAAAACAAGTCTGGCTGTATTATTCAATGCAATTGAACATAAACATAAGATTGAAAGCAAATACAACTAGAATCTAAGACACCACAGCTGTTTCTTATTCATTGTTAATGATGTTTTGGAAGAGTTTGTGAGTAAGACCGGCTGTGACACTTAGTGTAAACAAGCATAAATCATAAAATTCGAAAGGAAATGCAACTAAACCTACAATACCACAGCTATGCCTTATTCATCGTGATGATATTTTGGAAGAGTTTATAAGAGTAAGTCTAGCTGTGATGATTAATGTAAACAAGCATGAACATAAACTTCAGAAACTTGCCTAAGCTAGAAATGAAAACGAGACTAAAATACTTATCTAGACCGTATAAACAAGGCTGCTCAGGTAGCAGGGGCCCTCTACCACCGGAGTAGCACGAAATTTACTTCAATATTGACTCAACGCTTTCAAGGAAATGATACTTCTTTCATTAAAGAGAAATTACTTCAAAAACAGAGTGTTTTCGGACTTCTGAAATCTAGCAATCAACCATAAAATCTAACCTTGTCCCTCGGTTTCCCGAGCCATATTTGAGATAACCTAGGGATAATTGTCTTTCCAAATAAAAACCAAACTAGGACTCTGATGATGGTTATGTAATATAATTAAGGACATCTAGACTGTCCTTGTCCTATTAGGAGTCTCTCTCCTAGTTTGAGTTCCCACGTACATAACCGCCTACAGAATTTCGTTCAAACTTCGTGGAGAGCAAAAAATGATGAGGGAATGATGTGGAATACGACCATATGTGTTTTCCTTTGAGATGACACCTGGAACCTGCGTAGACATGAAGACAGCTGCAGAATCGGCCACTAGCTACAGAATGTCTGCATTCTGTAGCTAGATCTAGTTCAAAAAGTACTACAATGAAAAAATCATAAAAACATAGCAAGTTAGTCATGATATATACTCATTTGAGCCTGTGATTAATAATGGACAAAGGAAATGGAGTGGAATGTGAATGAAGAAAGAACATCTTTGGAGCTCAACACTATTTGTGGTTGTAATCTCCTTCCATTTATATTAATGCGAAGAGTTCATTGTATTCCTATATGTGATTGTCGATATTTCACTTATTTTAATACCATGTTGATCTATTGAATAAATAACTTAGATGATCTGCATAGATATCGTAGTTTCTTACCTTGTGTTATCTGATTGCGCAGGTTCTAATTTTGGAAATAAATGCTGGAGTTGGAGCATTTAAGCTGAAGAAGGAATGAAGCGTGCTACAGATTCCTAGTAGGTTTCATTCCATCATCTATTTACTTTAAGGAAAACATTGGGTTCCTTCAATTCTTTGGTGTTATAGGTTAGTCATCGAACATTGGGGAAATTATTGTTGGGAAAAATACTGAGAGGGGAGGGGGTGAATCAGTATTTAGATCTTACTCAAATCTTTTACTTTTTCTTTACAGAATTCTATACGCGACTTTAATTAACCCAAATTGCATATATACGCGGATAACTTTAAGAAAACTTGCGTATGTCTAGAGATATTAATATGCAGATAATTATTTACTTAGATCAGTGCATTATTTATTCATCAGATGTTTAGTAAGTAGTAAGCATGTGCAATAAGAATAGAATAAATCATCACACATAAGAAACACACATGAACACTAGGATTTAAGGTGGAAACCCAATTCAGGAGAAAAACACCGCTGCCGTCATCTCTGTCTTCAATATTTATTATAAAGAAAACTTCTTACAACCATATACTAGTGCAGACTCATACTAGCACGCAGGCACCCACCTGTAGAAGGCTGCAACCTTCTCTCATTCTCTAGGTACTACTGGAAGGGAGCTCCAACCCCCTGATCTCATTTACCAGCAAATCCTAGAAGAGAGCTAATACCCCCTGATCTCGTTTACCAACTACCACTGGAAGGGAGCTACAACCCCCTCACTGAAGGCTTTGACCCTCAGCACCATCATGGACCACGTTTCATCAATTTTGATACTGGATCCAACAGCTTCCACACAACATACCTTGTAGGCCTCTTTTCATCAGATTTTCATAATAGACCCACTCCATACATTTAAGCTCAAAGAACATCAAACTGAAACTTATAACTCCATCAATTCATTCATTGAATCATCAACCAATCAACCAACAACTGATCTTTAATCATAATCAACTAGCATCATAATATGTATTCAAACAACTCAGATCTGTATGAAGACATCATTGACAGACAAAAGTAATACAACAAAACATATTAGATATTTCCTTCTGCATACTTTAGCAAAACCCTAGATTCCATACACGCTTTTACTTCATTGAACCCGCGTATATACGCGCTTTCACAGAGACAAACCTACGTATATATATGCAACTATTTCAGGACTAACCTTTGATTTCATACATGCTTTTGCTGAAACTAACCCGCGTATATACGTGCTTTCGCTGTGGCGAACCTGTGTATATATCTGCAACATTGCAAGGCTACGCAACTCTTCATAATATATAAACAAGTAATCTTACCCTCCACTTCAAAAAACATTTGCCACATCTCAGATCTAAACATTCCATAACTAGATCTAGCAGATATATAGTCATTTCAGGTCTAGAGATCCTGGTCCATCATTTAATTCATAGATGAATTATTAATTCAGATCTATCAATAAACTGCAACCCATTCCATGGAGATATACTTTAGAGTGAAGTATTCATTCAATACCCAGATATATGCCCTTTATCAACAATCATAAAATCTGCCCAATACTTCAATTAGAACAGTGAAAAAATTGTAACCAGAACTTCAGAAATTACCTAGACTTAGGAATCGATATACAGATACAAAATCAACCCTGAACAGTCATTAATTAAAGTAGCATACACTACATTGCTTCACTGAAGCCACATACATACGCGCTTTTCTGCACACCAACTTGCATATACTTCTGTGTATTATTCAGAAAACCCTAATTTCCATACGTGCTTTTAATGAAGTGAACCCGCGTATATATGTGATTTTTTTGAAACCAACTAGCGTATAGATCTGTAAAAAATGAATTTTTCAAAATAGACCAAATCTATAAAACTTACCCAGATTTATTCATTTTCTTCAGCAGACTTGCGTCAGTTCTTCATCATTCCTTCAGTAGGTCATTTTAGAGATTCATCATCATCAGATCTAGGGATATTGAACCATCATTATATCCATGGGTACATCATAGATTCAGATCTATCAATTAAGAACAGAGTTCATCCATGCAGATATTCCTTAGAGAAATTTATCCATCAACAACCCTTACTCATGCACACTTTGCACTATGATCTTCTTCACCTTTTATAGATTTAGCTTTTATCAATACCATGAGTCAAAACCACTCAACTGCTAATGGTATTCTTGGACAGAATCAAATAGACAATAAAAATCTCAATATTGTGGGCTAATACCATGGTAATTCCTCTTGGTATTATAATTTTAGAATGCAAAAGGCATATGCGATTTGGAGCGTTCGTTTCCGCATGTATACGCAACTTCTCTTCAGAAAAACTGCGTATATGCTAACCCTGAATGTATACGCGAGTTACCTTCACAAAAGTAGCGTATACATTGCATCCATACATGGGTTTCCTTCACAAAAGTAGCATATACATTGTGACATGTTATATTTATCAGTTCTATGGCACTTACTGGAATTATTTTCTCTGTCACATCTGAACTAATCTGTAGCTACATCATTCTGAAATATTTAACACATAGGTTTCTTATCATAGGAAACTCATCAAGTAGGTTTCCATCAAGGACAACTTCATCAAGTAGGTTGCCATCAATGACAACACATTACATCATATTGCCAACAATCTCCCCCTTTGGACTTAATGGCAACCACAATGGTGTTTGATCACCACAAAAGATAGATACAATAATCATAACCATAATTCAAACACCATGATACTCTCCCCCTTTGACATCAAGAGAAAAGGGTGGATTCAAAACCAATACAAGGTTTCTCTTCCTTTGTAGAAAGATGAGCTCTGTAGATCTGAAGTGCACTGAATTTACCATGCTCCCCCTGAGTTCATGCTGAATCTTTAGACATATTTTTCAATGAAGTACATGAATTTATAACTCAACCAAGTATGAAAATTCCTATCACCAATGACTCATACTTACATCAATTATCCAACCAAGTGGATTTACATATTTGAATCAAGTACCCAACCAAGTGGGTTTACAAATTTTGACTCAACTACCCAATCAAGTGGGTTTACAAACAAGTCCTTACAGGATTGAATATGAAAATTTTACATCATAGGTCTCAACATAACGTTTTCATCAGATTACAGATATGAATTTTTATAAACAAGACCAATGAATCTCAATTATGAGATCATACCACAACAAACACTTTGAATGCCAATAATGCATCCTTTCCCACAGGAAAAGTGCTCCCCCTTAGCTTGTGCATCTTGAACACTTTTTAACAACAAATCATCAAGGCATATTCATCAACAATATATTAGAGAATGAACCAAAAATGTAAGAACTGCAACATCACCAGAGATACCCAACAACACCAAAACTGTTCTTAAAAATGTTGACCCAGAAAATTATGCAAGCAAAAACCCATACGCGGTTTTCTATATATAAACTCGCGTATATACGCGACTGTCCTTTATTAAATCCGCGCATCCAATTTAATCTTCTGAATTTAAGTAGATCTAATCTTTTGAGTGGCAGAGACAACTCCTAGCTTTTGTCTAAGATATTCGAATGCTTCCCTAGGAAGAGGTTTAGTAAATAAGGAACTTGTTCTTTGGAGGGAACATATTCCAATTTCACCTTTTGTTCAAGCACTTGTTCACGTAAGAAGTGATACTTGATAGGAATGTGCTTGTTCTTAGAATGCATGACAGGATTATTTGAGATACTAGTGGCACTTGTATTATCACACATAATGGATATGGGTGGTGAACATTTGATTTGAATCATCAAATCACATATATGAATTTTTAAGACCAAAATACCTCAAGAGAGAGATCATATTTCAGAACCATCATAATGCCAACAATGCATTATTCACAGCAAGGATACATTCCTAAGCCAGAGCATCCTGAGCCTCTTCATCAAGTAGATAATAAAAACTTAAAATCATATCAGCAGATATAACCATCAACTTCAGATCAAGAAATTTATTACTGTCAGCAGCATATCAGAAATTGTTTTTGTGTCTTCCTCACTGGTTTTCTTATCAGAAAAAAATACACAACTGTCTCCAATGGAACGCGCGTGTATACGTGGATTTATTTCATGAAACCCACGTATAGAAAGTGAAATACAGAAAAATTTCACAATTTCATCTCCCCCTGAATTTGTACCACCTGTACCTGTCTTCTCTTGTCACATCAGATGCACTGTCAGAAATAAACACAATCAGAATTGCCAAACTAACAATTGGAATCACCATCTATTGCTCCCCCTGTGATGATACATTACTGATTCCTATAATGTATCTAACATCACTCCTGCAGTCATTATGAGAAGTAAACTTTACAAGACATTCCCTACATTTTTGACTGAAGCTTCTTCCTTTTCTTGCTTTGCTGGAAATTCTCCAATTTCTTAGATCTGTTCATCATACTTAATCTTCATTCTTTTTCTACATGCCCATACTTGTTACAAGCATAACATCTTATGTGACTAGAAAAGGGAGCATAGGGATCATAATATGTTTTTCTAATCTTTCTTCTATTGCAATCAACTGCTTTATGACCAAAATTGCTGCATGAAAAGCAATATCCCTTAAAGAAACCTGAGTACCTGGGAGCTGACTATCTTTCTGTGTAGTGTCTATCTGTCTTTGACCGAAACAATTTGCTTCTGCACTTGGCTGCAACATGTCCATAATTATGACATATAAAGCATTCAACATTATTTATCAAAGGAGAGAATCGATCGATACTATATTTAGGAGTGAATGATTTCATGATTGTCAGTTGCCCTTTTGTCTCTTTAAACACTTCAAGTTTTGCATTGATATCCTTTGAATCTTTAGCATTTTCTTATGGACTAGATTCTCCTTTCACAGTTTCATGAAAACCAAGATCAAATTTAATAGAGGGAGACCTTTGACTACTAAGAATATTATCCAGAATCTTAGTACTATCTTGAAACCTCAAGAATTTATCCTTTCCTTTTAAAATGTTTACCTCAACCTCCAATTTTTGGCATTGCTTCTTCATACTTTCTTCTACCCTTCATCCTTCTTCAACTTTCTCATTCAATTTTAGAATCTCTTCTTTCAACCCATTTTCTTGTTCTTCAAATGATTGTAGAAGTTCTTCATTCTTCTTATTTGATGTTTCTAGGTCTGCTTTGAGAGAGATGATTTCTGCTTCAAGTCCTTCACTGTGATTGGTTACTTCATCCTGTAGCCTTTGATACTTGTTTATCTGTCCATTCATTCTAGAGATCATATCTTTGTAGATAGATTCCCTCTCATTAAATAATATTTTTTGATATTCAACTTTAATCTTGAGATTTTCAATTACTGCTTCTAGATCCATAACATTACTTTGACTTTGGTTTTCACTATCTTCATCATTGCATGCACAAGAAAGTGAATCACAAGAACAACAATCAATACCTGTTTCATTTTATTCATTTTCTGTTGTACATGTTTTCTGAGATATCTTCTTTCTTTGAGTAGAATTCTTCTTTTGCTTCCTTCCCATTGTGATGAATCTCCTTCAAGCGATCAAGCTCCTTCAGAAGGACCTTCTCTGATACCAATTGTTGGGAAAAATACTGAGAGGGGGGGGGCTCAAATCTTTTACTTTTTCTTTACATAATTCTATACGTGACTTTAACTAACCCAACTCGTGTATATACGCAGATAGCTTTAAGAAAACTTGCGTATGTCCAAAGATCTTAATATGTAGATAATTATTTACTTAGATTAGTGCATTATTTATTCATCAAATGTTTAGTAAGCAGTAATTATGTGCAGTAAGAACATAATAAATCATCACACATAAGCAACACACATGAACACCAGGATTTAAGGTGGAAACCCAATTTGGGAGAAAACCACCGCTGCCGTCATCTCTGTCTTCAATATTTATTATAAAGAAAACTTTTTACAACCATGTACTGGCGCAGACTCATACCAGCACACAGGCACCCACCTGTAGAAGGCTGCAACCTTCTCTCATTTACCAGCCTCTCCTGGAAGGGAGCTACAACCCCCTGCTCTCGTTTACCAGCATCTCCTGGAAGGGAGCTACGACCGCCTGCTCTCGTTTACCAGCCTCTCCTGGAAGGGAGCCACTACCCCCTGATCCGTTTACTGGCTACCACCGGAAGGGAGTTACAACCCTCACCGAAGGCTTCGACCAAAGACCATCATGGACCACGAGTTTCATCAATTCACCGGGATGGATAGTTTTCCACACAACACACCTTGTAGGCCTCTTTTCATCATATTTTCAGACTAGACCCACTCCATACATTTAATCTCAAAGAACATCAAACTGATACTTATAACTCCATCAATTCATTCATTGAATCATCAACCAATCAACCAACAACTGATCTTTAATCATAATTAACTATCATCATAATCAGTATTCAAACAACTCAGATCTGTATGAAGACATCATTGACAGACAACAGTAATACAACAAAACAGATCAGAGATTTCCTTCTGCATACTTCAGCAAAACCCTAGATTCCATATGTGCTTTTACTTCATTGAACCCGTGTATATACGCGCTTTCATAGAGACAAACCTGCATATATATCTACAACTATTTCAGGACTGACCTTTGATTCCATACGCGCTTTTGCTGAAACTAACCCGCGTATATACGCACTTTCGCTGCGACGAACCTGCGTATAGATCTGCAAACATTACAGGGCTGCGCAACTCTTCATAATAGATAAACAGCTCAGATTTTACCCTTCACTTCAGCAAACATTCGCCACATCTTAGATCTAAACATTCCATAACTAGATCTAGAAGATATATAGTCATTTTAGGTCTAGAGATCCTGGTCCATCATTTTATTCATAGATGCATTATTAATTCAGATCTATCAATAAACTGCAACCCATTCCATGCAGATATACTTCAAAGTGAAGTATTCATTTATTACCCAGAAAAATGCCCTTTATCAATAATCATAAACTCTGCCTAATACTTCAATTAGAACAGTGAAAAAACTGTAACTAGAACTTCAGAAATAACCCAGACTTAAGAATCGATATGCAGATACAAACTCAACCCTGAACAGTCATTAATTCAAGTAGCATACGCTAATTTTCTTCACTGAAGCCGCGTACATACGCGCTTTTCTGAACACCAACCTGCGTATACTTCTTTGTATTCTTCAGAAAACCCTAACTGCCATACGCGCTTTTAATGAAGTGAACCCGCATATATATGCGCTTTTGTTGAAACCAACTAGCGTATAGATCTGTAAAAAATGAATTTTTCAAAATAGACCAGATCTATAAAACTTACCCAGATTTATTAATTTTCTTCAGTAGACTTGTGCCAGTTCTTCATCATTCCTTCAGTAGGTCATTTTAGAGATTCATCGTCATCAGATCTACAGATCTTGAACCATAATTATATCCATGGGTGCATCATAGATTCAGATCTATCAATTAAGAACATAGTTCATCAATGCAGATATTCCTTAGAGAAATTTATCCATCAACAACCCTTACTCATGCACACTTTGCACTATGATCTTCTTCTCCTTAAATAGATTTAGCTTTTATCAATACCATGAGTAAAAAACACTCAACCATGGAAAATTTTAGGGGCTAATATTCACAGGTGGGCTAATTTTCCATGGTTTTTCCAAAAAAAATATTCGCCAATTTCCATTTTTTTATAAAAATGATTCACCCAAATTTTACAATATAACATTATTTTATGTTAAAAATCGCCAACATTATATAGTCAATATATATAATATCATTATGAATTTGAATAATTTTACAAATACATCAATAAAATTTTTATAGTTTGCATATTAGGGACTAGTGAGATTCGCCAATTTTTTAAACTTCAAGATAATTTTCCATCCTTAAAATTATCCCTGCACTCAACTGCTAATGGTATTCTTGGACGGAATCAAATAGACAATAAAAATCTCAATATTGTGGGCTAATACCATGCTAATGCCTCTTGGTATTATAATTTTAGAGCGCAAAAGGCATACACGATTTGGAGCATTCATTTCTGCATGTATACACAACTTCTCTTCATAAAAACTGCGTAAATGCTAACCCTGAATGTATACGTTGGTTGCCTTCACAAAAGTAGTGTATACATTGTGACATATTATATTTATCATTTCTCTGGCACTTACTGGAGTTCTTTTCTCTGTCACATCTGAACTAATTTGTAGCTACATCATTCTAAAATCTGTAACACATAGGTTTCTTATCATAGGCAACTCATCAAGTAGGTTTCCATCAAGGACAACACATTACATCATATTGCCAACAATTTTTTCCACAATCATAAATCTCGCATAATAAATTAGTGAGCATACTAGGGAACGATGTATTCCCTCGGTAGTTTTCCTTGTCCTTATTGTTTGATTACCTCTTTCATAGAACTTTGTTGATTTGATCAATCAAGAACAAACCTAGGAAGTGATTTCATTGAGCCCTTTTTGAAATTTTTTTGCCGAAATCCTCTTTCCCAGGACCAATGCTCCCCAGTGCCTCTGACAGAGTGTTGCACCTCACTCAGGTCCACTCTATCCAAGCGTTGTAGAGCACTGGTGCCTCCTCTGCACCAGTGTTGACCCATGTTTTTGCACAAAATTTGCTTCAGTTTCTAAGTGTCTCTTTGATCAGCCTACTTCTAGCTGACCTTCCATGAGTTTCCAACTGACCTACCTTGAGTATTGAGTGTCTTATGGTCTTCCTTAAGCCTCCATTTGGTTTTCATTTGAGTTTGATTTCCTTTGGTTAGAATTGGTTTTGATTTTTCTTTGTTCCTATAATTTGGTCTCTTGCAAATTAATTTTTCTTAGTCATTGATCACTTGGATGAATTATTGTTCTAGTCCTCATTATGAAAAGTGCATTTGAATCAGTGATTAAACATTTGCATCTTAGTTTTCTTCATTTCGAAAATTAAGTGCAGTGAAAAAGAAAAAAATTGCATTTGGAATTTAGGGTTTTGTATGTGAATTTGTGTAGGAACAATTACATTGAAAGGGAAATTGCATCTTGCATCTTATTTGTTGCATGTTGTATGCTGCACACAAATTGTTTCTTACCTTCCTTAGCTAGATTTTCATTGAAAGAGAAAGATTTCTATTTTCTCATGCTACATTTGCATTTTAGGGATATTCATGTAACATTCGTTGTTACACCATTTTTTGGTCATCTAACCTTTTATCATTAGAGGGACCCAAGTACACCATGTAAGACCAGTTTTACCCCAAGTAAAACTGCTTTCACTATGTTAATTAGGAAACCCCAAAAGGGAATATTAAACAAACCCATATTTGTTTGATGTTCCCCAAGGAATAATTAATTAAACCATAATTTAATTATTATTCCCAGTCATGTTTAACCCAAAAACAAAGAAATTAATGAGATAAACCCATAGTTATCTTATTATTTTCTAGGAATAATTATTTAAATAATATTCCTTGTTAAATATGACCAAATCAACCACTATTAATTAAATAAATCATTATTTATTTGATTATATCTAAACCACTTCCTTAAAAGGATAAATAAATCATTTATTTATTTATTCTTCACTAATCAAGGGATTTTGACCCAAGTCAAAGTCCCTTTCCCTCCAACAAATAATAATAAAATATTCAATAGAGGTGGATCTAGATTTGGTTAACATTATTTTAATCATGCACCAAGATCTAGAATGACCCAATATTTTGTTATAAATAGGAGGGTTTTCCCCATCATTCTTCACCTTTTGTTGCCTATTAGATCACTCTGGATCTATACACTTGGTCTCATTTTTCCATCATTTTGCTCCCATTGAGCTTCATTTTTGCATTGGGTTTTCTACACCTACAAGAGAGAGAAAGCTTAGATCTGAAGTGCTGAGGACTACAAAGAACCCATCCCATTAAGGAGAGCTGGATACACCTTCTTGTTTTCCTCCCAGGTGCCCTGTAATATAAAAATTCATTCAAAAATCGTGTTCTTGTCTTGTCTGTTGGATGCATGGAGCAAACCCTTTACTTTACTGCTTAATGTCTTTCCATTTATAGATCTGTTTGTTGCAGCATTTTAATTACTAATCGCAGATCTGAAGATGTTTGGCAGCCTCTATTGTTGTTAGGGCTATTAGTTATGCGTAGCTAAAGTGGTTCTTTTTCGTACACTTCGACGAAGAATTCATACTAACATTCGTGGTGAGCCCTACTAACTAAAAATTAATCAAAGATAAATAGTAAAATTTATTGAATCAACCTAAGGAGAATTTGTAACATTAACATAAACACATAGAGGTCTATGCTAGAGATGTTTTATGGTGTCTTTAAATGTAGGATTTTTCATTTTTTTCCAGCGTTATATTCCGAGGTCATATACCATTCCATGTATGTGAATGTATAGGATCGTTCTCCACGTACCTTTGGGTATATTGGACGATGCTCCACACACATAAAGTATAAGGGAATTCTCTCATCAAAAAATTACACATTAGACATCACTACTATGAACTGCACTCCCACATACCATCGAGTATATTTTGGGAGTCCCCTATAGGTTTCTATCCATCCATAGGTAATCGAGTTTTCTGACTTGTATACCGTGATACACCGAACACAACATTAAGGGAAATTGGATATCATATATTATGCCCTTGGTTCTCCAAGGTGTATATTGCAGTTCACGGTTGCTTGGTAATCATTTATGCCTAGATTACCCTCTTATTATTTATTTATTTTTGTGTTAATAAAATTTATTGTCCAACGTGGAAAAACAAAATCCCCCACCCCGTCATTCGCATAGAATGAAAAATAAGCCTCAATTTCCACCAGAGATTACTCCTGGCCATCGTCAGAAGCACAAGAAGACACGAACTACCGAATCAGGAACATCATCAACCACTTCTAGCCCTCCTCTTGATATTTATGCACTAGAATAATTTGTCCTTTTGAGTTTTGAGCCCGAGATCATATATACTCTTGACGGTGACACTGACACAATCAAAACAGAAGTCCCTGAAACTTTATTGCCTGAGTTTGTTGAACTTGACTTTCCCAAGTTATACTTAGATTCATGAGGTTTTTGAGCTGGAGGAGCCTCAACCATCTATAGTTGTCACTTCATGACCTTCCTCTTCTCTTCCTTTTTTTTAGTCAGAACCTATATATCTTGGAACCGATGGTGAACCTCTTCCACCCAGACTTATGAGTATTGAAGAGATACCACAATAAGAACCTTGTACTTCTGCTCCTATTCAGTGGGAAGAACTTTATTTTTTTATCAAATCGACCCTCTTCCTCTTCAAACTCCTACACAAACTCCTTTTCCTGATTCTTTGGACTCACCCATGGATTTCTCGTGACAATATTCTTTGAAGTTGTTAACCATGACTGGAATTGATCCAACTTCTCAACTTGTGTCCGCCACCATGATCAGGACATAAAATGTTGCTTGCACATACATGTTTGCAACATCACCAGAAGCACATATGCATGGTGGTCCATCCGTCCTATAAGGTTATCAATCTTTATATGATACCTTTTCTGGTGCAACTTCCAATCCTTGGACCTCTCCTATGTCATCCAATGCAAGGTTATCATTTGGTACTTCTATTATGAGTTCCATGCAGTCTGCTCCTCCTCCTCCTACGCTTACACATATGACTATGGAGCAGGATGGCCCTTATATTAGTGGGAAAGGTTACCTTCAATGACCCAAATATCCTTATGTTGGGTATCCTCTATCTTTGTCGCAATTTCCTCCATCATATCCTCTTCTTTGGAAAGGGGGAAACCTATTGTAGGTATACCTCAAATTGCTAACCAACCTCATTATGGTCCTCCTTATCCTAGAATGGATTCCAGTGTTCAGAAACCTACTTTTCCCGTTCAAAATATTTCATATTGGGACCAATTGTTGAATCATAAACCTAAAACATCTTCTCAAGTTCCTATCCATCCATTAGCACCCCAACAAGCTCAAATACATGTGAGCCAACCTTTATAGGTTTGTGTTTCATCTCAATCTATTCCAACAGTACCTGGAACTTCCAAAATTCCACTTAACCAACCCATACAAGGTACCTCACACTCTCAACCGCTTGGATAGGGTGCTCCTCAAGTCTTGATGGGACGTATTATTCATAGTATGGCGCAATCCCAAATGAACCCACCATATCATGGGACAATGCAAACTCCCATTAGGAGCAGTATGGTCTATATCAAGTGCCTTTTCAAGGCTAAAAAATCCAAACCAAACCGTTCTAGAAACATTATCGTCACCCTAATGCCGAGAATCAAGGTCACTTGTATACTACTTATCAGAATCCTCCTTATCCGGGTGCCCAAGTTCCTTATTATCAAAATACCCCTTATTCGGGAATGCAAGTGCCTGATGTTCAATCTATTCCTTCATATCCAGGTCAACCTCTTATGAACTTTAACCGACATTTTCCTTTTGTGGCCACTCTCAAATTTTTGGACTTAACTCGACTCACTAATGACACCATCGCTCATTCGCCATGGTGGCTGATTATTCCCACTAAATTGCCTTCGGATATCCAAGAATTCAAGGGGAATCTAGTAGAGGACCTGTCGACACACATCATGACTTATCATCTATGGTGTTCTTGGAACTCCCTTAATCACGATTCAATTCGACTTATTCTTTTTCAGTGAATTCTTACAGGTACCACATCTAAATGGTATATTGAGTTACCTAGAGCTTCATTTCATGATTTTAGCACTTTAGCCACCACCTTCCTCACACATTTCCACTTACCTATCAGATATGAAACTAGAATAGAACTATTGACCAATTTCAAAAAATTAGATTCCACTCACATCTCCGATCACATTCATGAGTGGAGGCATCGCCACTGATTGGTCAAGACCTATTTTCTCGATCAATAGTTAACGAAATTGTTTACCGCATCTCTGTTATTTCCCATAACAAAAGATGTGGGTAAAGGTGGAGTCGTGACCGAAGAAAAATTTATTTCTTGTGCACAATATTTGGACGTTGACTATACCCAATCGGGCATGCTCTATGATAAGATACTGAACACTCTGAGACCTTCGAATACTGTTCCTCCTCGACCTTGTAAAGAATCTCATGTCGCTGATGGCGTTATTGGTTCTACCAGTTCGTAGTTGGTGAGTAAACCATCTATTGTTTCTATTAATTCATGTGCTCAAAACCCTTAATCCCATCCTTCTGCAACTTATGCTTCCGAGATAAATGAGATTTCATCTAATAAGGGAAAGTATCCACAACAACCTGGAAGAAAGAATAAAGGAAAAGGTAAAAAGAATAAATATTCTTCATCACAGGATAAACAAACAAATCAGCCTTCCGTTGAAAAGAAAAATCCTTGTTAGACATGATTCATTTTCAACGAGGATCACTTTACACATGATTTTCCACTTCGTGCTAAAGTGAATCAGTTTCTTAAATCTTCTACTTCTCCTGTCGTGCTGACTGAACCGTTTCCCAATTAGGAGACCCATATCGTTTCCTGAGACCCTTATTCCTCTAACATGGTTTTGATACTTTCATCTTCGAAGCTAAGATCTTATGTTATGGTCGCCACTCGGAATAAGGACTACAGTAATGTGATTCCACCGAACGGTCACACTAATGATCAACGCACCAGTTTGGCATCACCCTCATTTGATTATACTCAACCTCTAGTTCCTGCAAAATTGATTATAAAACCTCCAAAGGGTGTTATTCATAAGTCTACTTTCAACCCTTGTTCAAGAGCTTCCCAAAATTATAACGTACTTGAAGACTTGGCTCAGTCTCCATCAACTATGTCAACTTTTCTGTTGTTGTAAAACTGCCACACCCAAATGAAGGCCTTGTTGTCAACTGTTGAATGTGCGGATCTGTCGGATTCTAACCTATTGGTTTTGTCTCATGAAAACTATACCCCTTGACTTCGAGCTCAATTAGCTTTTATAATTTAGGTCGTCGTCTCTGGTAAGAAAATTCATTTTTCTATCATGTATGAGGGAGCCTCGACCTACATTTTGTCCATGTCTTGCTAGAAGGCAATAGGTTCACTTCAACTAAGTCAATCGGCCACCACATTGAAAGCTTTCGATGGAATAAATTACAAACCTTATGGAATTTTAAACTCCCTTCAAGTAGAATTAGGGGGCAAAACTGTCTCTATAGAAGTAGAAGTTATTGATGTACCTCTTGATTATAATATTCTATTGGGACATACATGGGTTTACGCTATGGCTGTCATCGTTTTGACCTGTTTTCACATGATCACATTTCCTCATAAAGGAGGGATTATATCCATAGATCAAATCAATTTTTCCACCTCTGATTCTCATGTTATTGTAAGTGTCCCTCTTGTGGGGGAATCCCTACAATCTTATCAACATGTCGGGGTTGGATTATTGAAGGATTCGTCACTTATGGGGACATTTTTGCTCCCTCCTCCTCGCCTTCCGAACATCTCTTTTTCGGTTTCTTGTATCAACATGATATCATCATCTACTATACCGGCATATCCATGGATTTTACTTGGTGAAACCAACATCCAAGGTTTTGGCGACTAAATGTCGCTGAGACCTATTGAGCTAGATTACAAAGCCATTTATTAAGCTTCCACCACTTATAACTTCTCTTTGATCAATTAGGTTGATCGATCATTGGATTATGGCACGCCTTCTGACCATTTTTCTTGCGTATTCTCTACTGGTGAAAGCATCATGCAGATCATGATGCCAGATGGCAGGCCGTGGGACAAACATCATCATTGTTCCTCCTTATTTGATTCAATTGAGGACAATATTAGTGTTGTCTATTTACCAAATTCTGTCAAACCTCTTACGAATTTCATCTCTATTCATGAGATTGAATCCAAAAAGAACCTCTTGAATATTGAAGAGACAATACCTCTTGAAATTTATATCAAACCAGGTATTGTAAAAAATATGTACATTGGAGAATATTTTTCTCCATTTGATATCGAGATTTATAGAGCCCTTCCTTGTGAGTTTCAGGATGTCTTTTCATGTAATTATGAATAAATTCCAGGCATTTACCTAAATATAGTCGTACATAAGATTAAGACATATCATGATGCCAAACCCGTCTGGCAGCGCCTTTGTCCAGTTTATCCCAATAAGGCGACTAGGATAAAGGCTAAAGTTGAAAATATTCTTCAGGATGGTTTCATAGACCCCATTACCTTAACTGATTGGGTATCGAATTTAGTCCCTGTCATGAAGAAACAGGGCATGATCTGAGTATGTGTCGATTATTGGGATGTGAATCGTGATTGTCCTAAGGAAGACTATCTGACCCCTTTAATTGACCATATTGTTGATGATTGTGCTGGCTATGAGATATATTCATTTATGGATGGGTTATCAAGCTATAATCAAATAAACATTCTCCCAGCGAACCAACCTAAGACTACATTTATCTATCCCTAGGGTAATTTTTCTTATTGAAAGCTCACATTTGACTTGAAGAATGCGGTTTTCACGTTTCAACGTGCAATGGATTGCAATTTTCATGATATAAAACACATTGTACAACCATATTTGGATGATCTCCCTGCTCATTCCAAACATCGGGTTGATCACCTAACGCATATTTGGGTTATCTTTCTCCATTGCAGACACTATAACATTCGACTTAACCCACACAAATGTGTGTTCTGTGTTGTTTTTGGTCATCTCCTAGGTTTTTTATTGCAAAAAAAGGAATTCATATTGATGCTTTGAAAGTGAAAGAAATCATTGACTTGCCTACACCTTCCTCTCTCATTTAGTTACAAAGACTCCAAGGGAAAGATAACTTCCTATGGAGGTTCGTCCCTAATTACACCAAGTTGACCAAAGGATTCATTCGCTTACTGAAGAAAGGGGTACCCTTCCATTAGAACGATGCTGCTCAGAAAGTGTTTGATGCCCTGAAAGATGTATTGGTTTGGGCATCTCTTCTTTACCTACCTGATTATCAACGCGACTATTTCTTGTACCTAGATGCTGTCATTTATACTGTAACAATGGTATTGGTCCAAGAGGATGATATTGGGACTCAAAATCCCATTTATTATCTGATTTAGAACCTCAATGATACTGAAATCATATATACTCATGTAGAAAAGTTGGTTTTGGTGGTTGTTCAAGACGTCCAAATGTTTCACCATTACATCTTGCTTAGGAAAACTATGGTCATTTCAGATTGAAACCGTATGACATATATACTGTCACGTCAATTGTTGGGTGGAAATTTCTCTAAATGGATTTTTATTCTCCAAGAATTCAACTTGGAATTCATCAAATAGAAGTTAAAGAAATCCCTAGTTCTTGCTGAGCTTATGTGTGAAATTCCTTCCCCTGATTATGAATATACATCTGAAGATTCTATCCTTGACGAGTCATTTTTTCTAGTTTCAGCATATGACCCTTGGTATGGATGTTCCTGATCTATACCTAGACCTAGAATTTTCGGCCTAATACCTCTCGCAATAATCAACGACGTATTCAATACCAATCCCGAAATTAGATCATTATCGGTGATACTCTTTACCATCATGTTATTGATACGATATTATGGAGGTGCCTCACTCTTGAGGAAGTCGAGAAAGTTCTTAACGAATTCCATTCAGAGGCATGCGGTGGACATCTATCTGGTTATGCTACACCGCAAAATATCCTACACGTTGGTTACTTTTGGCCTACTATCTTTCGCAATTGCATCGTCGCTGTTCAAAAGTGTCATGCATGCTAGATATATGATCATAAGATCCGTGATGTGCATACTCCTTTGTATCATGTCATCACTATTAATCCTTTTGAAAAATGGGGCATTGGCTTTATGACATGTAACCCTCACTTGGCTGGGGGTTAGGGTTATATTATTGTCATTGTTGACTAATTTACTAAGTGGGCCAAGGTGATGCCTACATTTAACACTAGCGAGATGGTTGCATACTTTTTCTTCAACCACTTTATTGTTAGGTTTGGTGTACCACAAGCGATAGTTACAGATCACAAAAAGCATTTACGTAATCATATGATGACATAATAGCTACCAAGTTGGGACTTTCGCATGGAAATTCCACCCCCTACTATCCACAAGCTAATGAACAAGTTGAGGTTATCAACAAAGTTCTTAAAAATATGCCTCAACATATGTTAGGAGTCCATAAATCAAACTGGCACCTACTTCTTTACGCAACCATGTGGGAATATCGAGCCTCAGTGAGGACTGCTACTAGATTCACACCCTTTCAGTTGGTCTATGGTCTGGAAGAAATCCTCCCCATCGAGTGTGAAATTCAATCATTGAAACTAGTTGTCGAACTTCTTCCCGCCACTTCCGTAGAGGAGGAGCCTCTGTTACATTTGACTCGTTTGGATGAAACCCAACACAATGCCACTTTAGCCAATGAAGCTCAAAAGAGACGTGTCAAGGCGCAATATGACAAAAGTATCAAGCCTCAAGTCTTCTTAGAAGTAGACCTGGTTCTCTTATATGACCAGGAGGCCGATAAGTTAGGTCTAAGAAATTTCCAACCTATGTGGTTGGGCCCATACATTGTCAAGGGATTCCTTGAAAAATGGGCCTATGAGCTAGTAGATTTTGATGGAGTTTCATTGGCACAGCCCAGAAATGGGTTGTACCTCATAAAATACTATGCTTGATCTCATGCATAGTACACTATGTATATATTGTCTATAGGTGTGTTTGATTGTGTTTGCAATATGTCTTTTAAGAGTTTCCCATGGTTTCTATTAATCCCATTTACGTTTGGTCTACAGATGTCAAAATCTCTCGAACTGTACATTGGTTATGCTGATGATCCTAATTATAGTAATCAGAACCTTTATTCTATAGCGTGGGCTATGTTAGAACTGAAATCTTTCCAAATATTTTCAAAGTTTGGTCATCATTCTCCAAGGAATCAATCTGCCTTTTCAGTTCGATTGTAAGATGAAAGTGTTGTTGTCAAAGTGTAGTGGTGAGAAAATTTCATTTATACCTTCATTCATTTCATTGTCCCTCTTTTACCTTTCATTTTTACAAAAAAACCCAAATTCCATCGTTTCATTTCTTTCAAAACCCCTTTTTAACTATTAAAATTCAATTTTTATAGTTAAAAATAAGCTCCACACACCCACTAACATCCATATCATATTATACCCTTTTTACCTTACCTTCTATGGCATATTCAAACCTTATACATGTAACCATTGCCGAATCCTACAAACTTTCTGATATGCGATATTGTTGGGACCCATCATTTCTTTTTGATTTGTTTCATAAAATTTGAAATGTTTTAGAAAAATCCTTATATTATGATTGGGATGAATTTTACTAGTGAATGGGAGTTTAAACCACCTACCAATATTATAAACCAAATCATTAAGTTTCCTTAGATTTTAGGATGTGTCTGGTCAGGTGCTTTAAGTAGTCCAAGTTCTGATTCCAATGCTAACATCTTTTGGTGCATCTGCTAGGAGAAGAAGGCCTTGAAATGAAGTATTCTCTTGAGTCTCTTGTTTTGAATTGCTGATAATCAATTCTTGATGGTGAAAAAGAATTGATGACTTGAAGAAGACTGCAAATTATTTCACCTGGCGACTCCACAAAGAGGAATAGGGGTTTCAATACCTCCTTCTACAAGGAGGAATCAAATATCACCTACTGTGACTCCAGTTGTTGACCCAGAGAAGGTCATTAAATATGCAAAAGGAAAATAAAGATCGGTTGAGGCCACATCTTAATCAGTGAAGAAGGTAGATCACCTACTATGACTCCAGTTGTTGACCTAGAGAAGATCATTAAATATGCAAAAGGAAAACAAAGATTGGTTGAGGCCACATCTTAGTCAGTGAAGAAGGTACACAAAAATTACGTTCCAAAGAAAAATGTACCTTTATCTACTTTATAATCAAAATAATTTTTAGTTTCAAAATATTCTGCTGAAAAATCTCAAGTTGAAACTCCTTCCCTACAAAATAAAGTAGATGTTGTTAACCTAGGCTCAACAAAAAAAATTTCTCACTCATCACCTAGTAAATCTGAGATAAGTACTGTTCTAGTCAAAGAAGTATTAATAAGGAATCAGAATATTTTATGCTGACAGAAGGAGAGTTAGAGAAAGTATTGGCTATTGCACCTTTTCTTGATAGGGATGTTTTGACTGAAGAAGACTTTAAGACTATTTTAAATTTCCTTAAAACTCATCTTGAATACCAATCTCTTATTACCCCTCAGCAAGATTATTTTCCTTTGTCTCGAAATAAAACTGATGGTTCATCCTCTTCTCATCAACCATATGTTAATGTTTCTAAAGGCCTCACTTTTAACTTATCTGACTTCCTAGCTCAACAAAATAAAGTTGAATTTACCTCATCTCCTCAAGAGACAACATTTGAATCTGATTCTTCTGTATAAGGTGTAGTCAAAACCTATTCTATTCATCTCTTTGAATATCCACTGTTTTCAGCCCCAACACTTGAAGAATCAACCTGAGAATTCCATTTTTTTGCTGTCTCAAGTCAGTTTCAAATTCCACATGTTGTAATTCCTAGTTCCCAAACAACTACATCAAATAGTCATCTATCAGTTGTACATCAAAAAGCCATAGCTTAGCCTGCCCTCACAAGGATGCAATAGATAGTGGCTCCAAGATATGCACCACTTGTTCTCCCTCAACCCTTGCATCCAATTCCTCAAGGAGATTACTTTAAATATCTTCCAAAATATTGGGAGGGAGAAGGAGTTTCTGCTAAGGAACACTCAGTTTCTTTATATAGTTATGCTGACAACGAGAATATTGAGCATGAGTGTCTGGTCAGACTCTTTGTTCAAATTCTGGATGGAGAAGCTCGTAAATGGTTTAGAAGTCTGCCACCAAACTCAATAACATGAATTGATGAATTGGAGGAAGTATTTGGGAAGCAATGGGGTGATAGGAAAGACTATGCGTACTACCTTACAAAATTTGGAACTCTAAAAAAGAAGGTAGATGAGTCATTGGCTGATTTTACTAGGAGGTTTAATAAGATTTATCAAAAAATTCCTGAAGAAATTAAGCCTACTGAGACTACAACTATGATAAATTTTGCAAATGCTCTAGATTTTGAGTTTGCTTTATGGTTGAGAGATGAGAAAGCACAAACACTGATGGTTATGCAAGAGGTTGCAATTGGAGTGTAGTCTAATCTTATGGCATCTAATAAATTGAAAATGGAGGAAGAGATAGTAGCAAAAGACAAAAAGAAAATGAAAGAAGAAAAACCTTCTTCCTCTAAATCTCTTATAGCAGAAGAAAATATTGATCAAATGTCCAATTTGATCAAGGAAATTGCTTCTAAGATGAAAAAATTAGAGTTTGAAAACAAACCTATTGCTAGAGCCAATCAAAATTAGGCCAATAGAAATCAAGCTACATTCAGGAGGTATTTTCAACCTCAACAAATCCTACAGTGTCAAGCGAGGAATGCTGATGATCAAAATGTTCAGCCTCCTTTGAATAATTTTGCTGAAGAAGAACAATAAGAAAATGAAGAATAAACTGAAGAAATAAACCTTATGGGAGAAACCTCATAGTCAACATGTTTGAATTTGCAAGAATATGAAGACCAGTCAAGGATTTTTTTGTTTTCGGATGACGAGAATGCCCAAATTTATGCAAAAAATGATAAAAAACAACAAGAATATCAAAATAAAAATTATCCTTTGATTTCTAAAGGTCTTGTTCAGCAACCTAGAAAAAAATCAGATTAAGATAAACAAGTTGCTAAACAGAAGGCCAAGGTCAATGAGGTTCCTCCACCTCAAAATTCTACCCCAGTTGTCAAAATGGGTGCATTAAATAAGTAATTAGTTCCAATATATTTCAGTTTCAAATCCGAATTGAGTAAAATCAAAATTCTACTCCCAATTCTAGAATTGTTGAAAAATCCAGCATATAAAGAGTCTTTTAAAAGTATGCTACACCCACCCCTCACTCCCGATTCAGTTAGCCTTGAGGATGAGCATCCCACTATTTATCTAGGCTATCATGTACAAGACCAAAATGATGAAAAATCACCACCTTTCTACTTGTCTCTCAATATACACGACACATTGCTGCATAATTGTTTACTAGATTCTAGAGCTTCTCATAATCTAATACCAAAGAAGGTCATGGATGAATTAGGATTAGATATCACCAAGAAATACCATGACCTATACACCTTTGATTCCAAAAAATTCAAGTGTCTAGGAATGATCAAGGACTTGGTTGTTTCCCTTACTTAGCTGCCTATGAAGAGCTTAGTGATGGACATCATAGTTGCAGACATACCTTCTAGATTTGGGATGTTGCTTTCGAGATCTTGGTCTAAAAAATGGGGAGGCACTCTTCAGATGGACATGTCATATGCCACAATCCCAGTGTTTTGGGGGAATTAAAAAGGCTGTATAGGGAAACCCAAATGACCTACATAATTAGTGATCAGCATAATCCTTCAAACCATCCCATATATGCTGAAGAAAAGGAATTGGGGTCATCAATACTATACCTTGTTGTTGATGATAATAATTTTCTAGCCTAAAATAACTGAAAAACAACACTTTCAAGGTACAAATGAGCATCATTTAGAGGGAGGAAAAATATGGAAATTGTGCTTTGATGGAGGCTCATCAAGAGAAGGATTAGGAGCTGGTGTAGTCTTCTTTTCTCCCACTCAGAAAAGGGTAACTATATCATATAAACTGCAATTTTCTACCACAAACAACATTGCTGAATATGAGGTGCTTGTATTGGGTATGAAGGCAGTGAAAGATTTGGGAGTAGAGCAGCTAATTTATTTTGGTGATTCAGAGTTGGTGATAAAGCAGGTGAGAAACAATTACCAAGTTGAAAAATTATAGGAATGAAGTCTGGGACTTGATTGAGCATTATTTTTTAGCATTTAATATAAATTTTGTCACTAGAGAGAAAAATCAAATGGATGATTGACTAGCTATTTATTCTAGTAATTTCAAAGTTCCTCTAGATGTCAAGGCAACCTATGATTGTTGGCAATATGATGTAATGTGTTGTCCTTGATGGCAACCTACTTGATGAAGTTGTTCTTGATGGAAACCTACTTGATGAGTTGCCTATGTTAAGCAACCTATTTATTAAAGATGTAAGAATGATGTATCTACAGATCAGTTCAAATGTGACAGAGAAAATAATTCCAGCAAGTGCCAGAGAAATGATAAATATAATATGTTACAATGTATACGCAGGTTTGTAAAGGCCAAGTCGTGTATGCACGCAGACAAGTATGTCCAAAGTCGCGTATGCCTTTTGCGCTCCAAAATTATAATACCAAGGGGCATTACCATGGTATTAGCCCACAATATTGAGCGTTATATTGTCTATTTGATTCTGTCCAAGAATACCATCGGAAGTTGTGTGGTTTTGGCTCATGGTATTGGTAAAAGCTAAATCTATATAAGGAGAAGAATATCATAGTGTTAGGTGTGCATATGTCTGGGTATTGAATGAATACTTCACTCTGAAGTATATCTGCATGGAATGGGTTACAATTTATTGATAGATCTGAATTAAGAATGCACCTATGAATAAAATGAGGGATCGGGATCTCTAGATCTGAAATGACTATATATCTTCTAGATCTGTTTATGGAAAGTTTAGATATGAGATGTGGCAAATGTTTTCTAAAGTGAAGGGTAAGATCTGAGCTATTTATCTTTTTTGAAGAGTTGCGCAGCCCTGCAATGTTTGCAGTTCTATATGCAGGTTCGTCGCAGCAAAAGTGCGTATATACGCGGGTTGGTTTTAGCAAAAGCGCGTATGGAATCTAAGGTCAGTCCTGAAATGTTTGCAGATATATACGTAGGTTTTTCTCTGTGAAAGCACGTATATACACGGGTTAAGTGAAGTAAAAGCGCATATGGAATCTAGGGTTTTGCTAAAGGAAATCTCTGATCTGTTTTGTTGTATTACTGTTGTCTGTCAATGATGTCTTCATACAGATCTGAGTTGTTTAAATACTTATTATGTTGCTAGTTTATTATGATTAAAGATCAGTGGTTGGTTGGTTGATTGGTTGATGATTCAATGAATGAATTGAATGGGTTATAAGTTTTAGTTTGATGTATGTTCTTTGAGCTTGAATGTGTGGAGTGGGTCCAATCTAAAAATCTGATGAAAAGAGGCGTACAAGATGTGTTGTGTGGAAGCTGTTGGATCCAGTATAAAAATTGATGAAATTTGGTCCATGGTGGTGCTGAGGGTTGAAGCCTTCAGTGAGGGGGTAGTAGCTCTCTTCCAGTGGTAGCTGGTAAACGAGATCAGGGGGTAGTAGCTCCCTTCCAGGAGTGGCTGGTAAACGAGATCAGGGGGTGGTAGCTCCCTTCCAGGAGTGGCTAGTAAATGAGATCAAGGAGTAGTAGTTCCCTTTAAGGAGTGGCTGGTAAACGAGATCAGGGGGTAGTAGCTCCCTTCTAGAAGAGGCTGGTAAACAAGATCAGGGGGTTGGAGCTCCCTTCTAGTAGTATATGGAGAACGAGAGAAGGTTGCAGCCTTCTGCAGGTGGGTGCCTGCGTGCTGGTATGAGTCTGCGCCAGGACATGGTTGTAAGAAGTTTTCTTTATAATAAATATTGAAGGCAAAGATGATGACAGCGGTGGTTTTCTCCCGAATTGGGTTTCCACCTTAAATCCCAGTGTTCATGTGTGTGATGATTTATTCTGTTCTTACTACACAAGTTTACTTCTTACTAAACATTGTATGAATGAATGATGCAATGATCTAAGTAAAGAATTATTTGCATAAGAAGATATCTGGACATACGCAAGTTTGGTTAAAGATATCCGTGTATACACGTGAGTTGGGTTAATTAAAGTTGCGTATAGAATTATGTAAAGAAAAAGTAAAAGTTTTTGAGTAAGCTCTAAATATTGATTCACCTCCCCTCTCAGTATTTTTCCCAACAATGATGTTCAAATAAAAAACATACCTTCAATTCCTGATAACATCAAATACTGGCAAGTATTTGAGGATGACAAGGAAATTCAGAAATTTTTAGAGTGTGTTGAAGAGTTTGCAGATATACAAATTGATGATGAGCAGGACATTGTTGATAATCAAAATAGCAAGACTTTTAAGAAAACCATGGCTGGGAAGAACATTATAGATATGAAAACTAACTATATTCCTAAAGGATTAGTCCCTTTAGAAAGATTGTTTGATAATAATGATGTTTTTCTCAAGCCTGAAAGTAAATTTTATGGAGAGAGTACAATAGAATGTAACATTGGCATAGAGGATTAGCCAAAATTAGTCAATGTGTCCAAATTCCTTTCTCTTGAAACCAGAACAAAATATATCAAGCTGCTGAAAGAATTTGATGATATTTTTTCATGGTCTCATAGTGAGCTGAAAACTTATGATAAAAGCATAATGGAGCACAAGATTCCTTTGAAAACAGATGCAAAGCCTGTAGCACAAAAAATCAGACATATCAATCCCATGCTGCTCCTAATCATTGAGAAAGAAATCAAAAAATTATGGGAAGCAAAGATAATTCTGCCTTTGAGATTTTCTAACTGGGTAGCTAATATAGTCTCGGTTTGGAAAAAGAATGGAGAGATAAGAATTTGTGTTGATTTTTGCAACCTGAACCGATGTTCATTAAAAGATAGCTATCCACTACCTAAGATGGATTATATTTTGCAAAAGTTTGTAGGATCCAAAATATTGTCAATGATTGATGGATGTTTAGGAAAATAGTAAGATTTCAGTTGACAGGAAAGACAGAGAAAACACAACATTTACCACACCCTGGTGTACATTCATGTACAAAAAAATGTCATTTGGTCTAATGAATGCAGGAACAACTTTTCAGCGGGCAATGGATATTGCCTTTGTAGGATAAAAAGGTAGATTTGTAGTCATATATTTGGATGAAATCACAGTCTATTCAAAATCTTATGAAGACCACTTCAAACATTTGAAACAATTTTTTGACAAATGAAAAAAGTTTGGTTTGTCCTTGAACCCAAAAAAGGCATCATTTATTTTCCAAGAAGGGAAATTGTTGTGACATATTGTAACAAAAAGTGGCATCTGTATTGATCCAGGAAGAGTAGAAGCTATTCAGAAGATTGGTTTGCTAATGAATAAAAAAGAATTGCAGTAATTTTTAAGGAAAATCAATTTTCTGAGGCACTTTGTTCCAAAGTTTGCAGAGCTGATCGAACACATAAATGTCTTGCTAAAAAAAGATGTATTTAAATGGCGAGATGAAGCAAAGAATTTTTTTTCAACAATTAAGTCTGCCTTGAATGAAGCTCCAGTTTTGATTAGTCCTGATTTTGAAAAACATTTTCTGCTTTTTTCGTATGCTTCAGAAGAGACAATTGCAGAACAAAGAATGTTTAGAGCAGCCTATCTCATTTTTCAATCGTGCTTTAAGAGATGCTAAATTAAAATACATCTCGACTGAAAAACAAGCATATGCACTAGTTAAGGCTTTGAAGTCTTTTTGAGTTTATGTGCTACATTAAAATTTTTTTGCTTTTGTGCCAAATATTAATGTTAAAGATGTATTTCTGCAACTAGATGCAGAGGGCAGGAGAGGAAGATGGTTGACCACAATTCTGGAATTTGATATTTAGATCAGTCCAACTAAATTGATAAAAGGTCAAGGCTTGGCTCACTTGATGGAAAAATCTAACTGCAAGGCTTTAAATCTCAATGTAGAGGCAGCTAAAGGAGAAGATGGAGAAGATATTTCTAATTATCCTGCAATATTTCATTTAGATTGGTACAAGGATATAGTATAATTTTTGTTAAATTTCAACTGTCCCCCTGAATTGGAGAAGTTAAAAAGGAGAGCTTTCAAATTGAGAGCTGTGAGGTATTGCATTTTGGAAGACCATATTTACTGGAAAGACCCTGTTGGAGTCTTATTAATATGTGTAGATGAAGTTGAATCCCAAGAGATTATGATAGAGATATATGCAAGATTTTGTGGAGGGCATTTGTATTAGAAAGCCACTGCAAACAAAATCTTAAGAGTTGGCTATTATTGGCCAACTCTTTTCTCTGATGTTTTTGCCAAAGTTAGGAGCTGTGTATTTGCTGGTAAACAGAAATTGCTACCATTACCTCTTATTCCTATTTCAATGGATTTTCCTTTCCAGCAGTGGGGGTTAGACTTCATCGGTGAAATTCATACACCTTCATCAGGAAAACATAGATGGATTCTCACAACTACAAACTATTTAACTAAATGGATTGAAGCTGTACCAAACAGAAATGCTACTGATATGGTAATTATCAAATTTCTGTTGGAAAATATTATGTCTAGATTTGGTTGTCCATAGAAATTAGTAACTGATAATGCAATGGCCTTTAAGTCTACTAAGATGTACAACTTCTGTCAGCAATATGAAATTGAATTGACTCATTCCACGCCTTATTACCCTCAAGGTAATGGATTAGCCGAGTCATCCAATAAAATTTTGGTGAGGATCATTAAGAAAATGTTGCCTAAAAATAAGAGAAATTGGGACACTCAATTGGTACATGCTCTTTGGGAAAATAGGGTAAGTGGTAAAAAATCAATTGGAATGTCTCCCTTTCAGCTTGTATATGGTACTGATGTTGCAATGCCTTTGCAATTAGCTCTTCCCGTGATGAATTTCCTGCAAGATGAAGTTGATGATGAAAATCCAATCCAATGGAGAATGTTGCAGTTGATAGAGCCACACCAAATCAAAGAATAACTGATGGATAAAGTACAAAGTATCAAACTAAAGTCAAATATGTTTTTGACAAAAGAGAAAATCAATAATTATTTCAGGACAATGATTTGGTGCTGCATTGGGATGTCAGGAGAGAAGACCATGGAAAGCATGGTAAGTTTGACAATCTATGGTTTGGGCCATTTAGAATTGCTGAAGTTTTGGAAAAAAATAATTTTTTGCTCAAACATATGGATGATGATCAGCTAACTAGAGGCCCAGTTAATGGTCATTTTCTTAAAAAGTTCTTTTTTTGGTAATTCAGTTGAGTCATTCCATTATAAATATCTGGTGTGATGTGTCAAGAAAACTCCATGCCCAATGGTGTTTATGTCCTTATATATGGTCAGTTTTGAGTCCAGTCAATCATGCTTAGTTCTAGTTAGAATTTCCAAGAAGTCTTCTAAGTTTAAAGAGTTTTTAAGAAACTGATTCTACAGTCCTTGAAGCCTCATAGGGAGGACTTCATCCCCAATAGGAGCCACTGTTAGCATTGCAATTTTTTCAAAGATTTTCAAAGTCTGGTCATTATTCTCGAACAAATCAATATTCCTTTTTCAGTGAGGTTGTAAGATGAAAGTGTCTCTGTCAAAGTGTAGTGGTGAGAAAATTTCATTTCTACCTTCATTCATTTCATTTTCCTTCTTTTACCTTTCATTTTTCCAAAAAAACCCAAAGTCCAACGTTTCATTTTTTTCAAAACCCCTTTTTAACTATTAAAATTCAATTTTTATAGTTAAAAAGCACCTCCGCACACCCACTAATGGCCATATCATATTATACCCATTTTTACCTTACCTTCTGTCGCATATTCAAACCTTATACATGTAACCATTGCCGAATCCTACAAACTTTCTGATATGTGATATTGTTGGGACCCATAATTTATTTTTGATATGTTTCATAACATTTGAAATGTTTTAGAAAAATCCTTTATATTATGATTCAGACGAATTTTACCATATTCATTGAATTAACAATGTTTTCACTTATCCACTTTTAAAAGCCATTTAATGGGCCCCACCTACCTTTTCGCATCACATTTTTGCAAAGTTCACTTACCGCATTCACTTCCGCTTCCTCATTTCCCTGATTGCGATATTGAGTGGGACCCTTTCCTGCCACATCATCATCGCTAATCGCATATCGCAACAATCCTTGCCACATTCATTTGCAACTCTACAAATCTTCTAATGCGATACTAAAGGGACCCACCTTTCCCTGCCATGTCACCCTTTCCTCATTGCACATTGTAAGCTCTAGAGGATAAGCACTCAGGATCATGTTATAAAGCCGAAGTGTGATGTGCGATATTGGTGGGACCCAATTGCATATCACAATTCACAAGCTTAGGAGGATAGGCGCTCAGGAATCCATTATAAACGTAGAAATGCAATTTTTATTTCCACCAGCCATTACACCTCATGATCTTCCCCGCCCTTTGATCCATGTTTCTCATGCCTTTTTCGCCTCCCTTATCCATTCTTCTTTTAACACTACAGGGGGGGGGGGGGTGTTGGAAAGCTATTTTCTCCATCGCTCCTCCTGCTACGTGTCCTCCTCTCCGCATTTCACATCCCCCTTGGTCCAAACCTCCTTGCCACATCATCACCCCCATCGCAAATCACATTCCATCTCAGTTGCGTCTTATGCTTAAATGTTTTTGACCCCGATCTGTGATTGTGATATATGTATAAAAGGTTTTCTCCTCCCACTCATCATTTATTTAATAATCTCTCCCACTAATAAAATGAAACCCCACTATCTCTTTCAATTCGCCTCCATAAACGGTTTAACCTCAATATTTCCCGCTCCTATTTTATTTCTCTCATTGGCCCATAATTCAACGTGTCTCCTTCTCATATCTTTCACATGCACAGTCCTTTTGTTTGCATCCTATCTATATGGGTTTTTCCACTCCAACACTATTTCCATGTTTAATTTGAGACCCTACCGCGACAAACAAGAGACCAAAGGAAAGGAACAATGACATAGTTTCTCTGAAACATATTTCTACCATTACTCTTAGCACCAGCATGTTGCCGCAAGGCATCATGCAACATTCAAATAATAGTCACATGTCACTTTCACTATTGTTTACACTTTTTGTGGAGTTGGTTACACCAAAAAAAAATATGAGTCTTCCCATAGACTACCACATCATACAAGCACTTCAAATTGTTAGCCTTGATGATGTTTATTTTGATTATGTCATAGCACTTTGTATTAAAGTTTTAGGATAAGCCTCATCTCTTGCACGGGATCGTAATAACTTTTGGGAATAGGTTTACTCCTTTTTTGGAGATGAAAGTTTTATATTTTTGTATATATGTGACAAAATGCTATGTAAAAAGGTTCGTGGTTTTAGAATCTTGGCTCATATGATCAATACTCTTTTTAGTGAATAAAATTGAAAGAAACTTCTGAGGACTTATTATCAATCTAGTGTGTGTATTGTTAATTTTCATTTGTGTTTCCAAATCTTATTATTCTGAGTGGAATTTTGTAATCCCTCATGTTGTTATGTGTTTTTATCAATCTCTTGACATTTTCATATGTTTTATCAATTTTTATTAGTCTCACACTGTGAGCTTTCTTGATGAAATATACATGATGACAATGTAAAGAGCATCACTTATAACAGTTATCTTCCATGATATTTCAGTGAGAATATTGTAAGTCTAGAAATAGCTTTCTCTTGTTGAAATATTGAAAAATTACTAATGTGTTATTTTCTACCAAGAGCAGCGGATTTCTGCCTTGCAGACCCAACGTTTCTTCTTCCATTTCACATTATCTTCCCCTCATAGGCTACAAAATCACTCTTTTTCTACAACATCAAGCCCAATACCCTCATTAGTAGAACAATGGATTTGACTTAAATCTCTTTTCAGTGAATGGGAGGTTAAACCACCTACCAATATTGTAAACCAAATCATTAAATTTCCTTAGAGTTTAGGATGTGTCTATTCAGGTGGTTGAAGTAGTCCCAATGTTGATTCCATCGCTAACAGGGTAAATTTTCTTTAAATGGCGAGCTAGTGAGTATGAAAGGGATTTTCATTGGTCGCTCAACTAACAAAATCACTAATTATATAATAGTGGTTGAGATTCTATCTGATGCTATTTCACATGGTATTTGCCATATAGTCATCAAAATCGACTCACAACTCATAGTACTACAACTTGCGAATATATATTCGTTTTAAATCCTGTCATCCTTCGCATGGTTTTGAGAGTGTGTATTCTAGAAAGACATTTCACTTTCATGCAATATAAACACATTTATAGAAATCTAAACACTTTAGAAGATACCTTAGATAATCTCGTTTTAGATAGACATTTTCAACGAATGCAAATAACTTTCAATTCACATCACATCATATTGAAAACATAATAGAAAATAGTAAACACTGAAAACACACACACACACACACATACACATATATAAGTTTGGTTTTACAAAAAATTGTGTCCCAAGACACATATGTATAAATCACCGATATAAAAAAACTACGTGCAAACATCTAAGTAGACTAATTGTGCTCATGATAGAAAGACACTACGCGAGCCATCTTGCGCAACGAATGACCAATACGGCTTGGCACCCTGATGGTGTGTCGTTGAAGTCACATGGGAGCCTAATCAACTACGGTCTCATCAACCTTATGGGTCAATCCCTCCATGTGGCACTCTACGTCTGATAGGATCTCGACTACCTCAATATCTCGTAGCGTATCTCGTCCTACTGCAATGACATGTACTGGTACCACTTCCTCCTCATGTGGTTTTCCTCCTGCACGACGAAGATATGATACAACCATTGGTTGAAATGGTCTAAAATCTGCATGAAACATCAATAGTTTAGTCTCGAAAGCATCAAAAACACAAAAAAAATTGTAAAACTTTCAAAAAATTACTGGTTAAAATATTTTAACTTGAAGCATCCCATTGCTCTCCCTCAGGAAGAACGAGCTCGTTATCATCGAGGAAATCCATCCCTGCGTAAGGATAGTCATCAATCATGATGAGATGTCTATGCAGCCATCCAAAGAAGGATGATGAAAAATTGATCGCCGACAGACTTGCATGTTGGGCCATATGATCTATCCACCTCCTCATCCGTGGTACCCTCAGATCGACTGAATATAGTATAGCCTATTGAGGCTGAAGTAATGGAACCTACTCTAAAGAAAAAGAGATTGAGAGCGAACCATAATCAAATTTTTTTAACTTCACCTCTTTCTCTTTGGTCACTCACTCCAGTTGAATATTGTTGGCACTAGACACTCTATCCCATACTGCATGTACGATCAACTTGCTACATGGAGTGTCAAGATACTTGCCAACCTAGAAATGATAAATAAGATCATCCTAAATGGTAACTCGGTCACATATTTGATATTAATCTATCCATCCCTAGTAGGTTTGGCTCGAGGTCTACAATAGGTGTTGATATATTCTTTCGTGGTCTGCCCACCACTCCTCCCACCTAGAAAAGAGATGGAGGCACCCCTCTTGGATAACCCTGTAAGAAATTAGAATCATCTACCTTTATCTCGAGTAGATATTTCCCAAACCTGAACGCCTGTACCTAAACATTTCATGAATGAAAAAGGTATTTCAACAACTCCATTTTTTGCCTCATACCAGATAGCTAGAAGAATGTCAATAATCCATAGTTTTCCAGTGTCTAGATAGTGGCAGGATCATTTGTTGCAATTAAATATTGCTCTTCATGTTGTCTTTATTGCCAAATGAATGCCATTTTTTGCTAATGGACACCTTAAACATCAACAAAGGATTCATTAGGATCCTTATGAAACAAATCTAATAGAATTTGAGGTAAAATTGAAAAAACATTGAACTTTTTGTTCTCAACACACCCTTGTAGTGCAAACCAAAGCGTTGCACCTCTCTCAATATTCATAGTCTACCTAGGTGCAACATATTTTTCGACACAGGGGGGGTAGGTTGATCCTAGGACGAGTTTTAGTAACCCAAGGGCCCTAAAAACCTCAAAAAATTGACATGAAATCCCAAAAATGTGCCATCAAATGAAAGAGAAGGGTTTTAGCTCCTACATGGAAGCGACGATACTTGAAATGATCCACTAGATTGGCCACAATCAGCTACAGAAGACCGAGGGAAAAAGTGTTCCAAAACCCTCACCGTTGAAGGTAAATGTGAAATGGTAGAGATTAATATTCATTTTGAGTATCTATGGTCATTTCTTGCATTATTTTATTCAAATTTAATGTTTTTACCTAGATCTGCTTCATTTTTACATTGAAATAGGTATGTTAATCCTTTTTGTGGTGTTTTGAGCAGGTCGACAGTTGTTAATGGTGTTTTGACATGTTTTAAACAAGTTATTTTGATCAGGGAACATACTTTTATATCTTTTTCAGGCTCTACAAACCTATCAAAAAGGAACCCCTTGTAGTCCTCTTTCAAGTCTTTTCAAACTCCAAAAATATGAAAAGATTGCCGAGTACTTGTATTTTCGAACTCGTTAAAGTAAATGAAAAGATGTATGTTCAATATAAGTTTAACCCTTTTCTGGACTGAGATGGACTATGTACGAAAAAGGAATAACTTAGTCGAACATGGCTAAGAGGTTCTCTTGAGTATTTTTTTCTACCTTTTCAAACTCGAGAGACTATATATGAAAAGGGACATCAGGAGTTTCTTTTTTTCGCCTAATCTTGAAACTCTCTAAACATGAGAAAGATGTCAAGTTTTACCTTCATTGGACTTGTTAAAATATCAAACAACAATGGCCTTGTCGAACATGACAAGGCTTAACCACTCCTTCTTAGGGTTCATTAAAAATAATCGAAGGGATTCATTCGAAGGATGAACTTACATATCAAGTATATGTTATCCTCCTCAAGCTTGTTAAAAAATAAAGAGGTACTGACCAACATATTTGGGGAAATTGGGCAAACAAGGTACTCCATTTTGCTAATGGTATTGAGTCACTCTTGAACAAAACACTTTTCCACTTCATCTTCATGGTTGTTGGGTTGGGTAATTTTCTTGTCATTCGGTTCATCACATATTTTCAGAGCCTTCATATT